>KB663721.1:9704071-10222516 GCA_000349025.1 Anopheles minimus
ATAATATTCACTCGTACTCCGACTACCAACTAAAAAATTATGCATCAATAACAGCTGATTCATGGTTGATACCAAGCACTTGATACGTATTATCGATAATCACTAAAAATGCACTGAAGTGACTACGGAAACTGAATAGCGAAAAGCTTAGAAGCACTTTCTGTTTCTTGTTGTAAGCAGTTGCTTCGAAATAGTGATGAAAGCTGCGGTAAATTTGGCAAAAAATGCGGAGCGAAACTTTAGGCGACCAAACAGTAGATGAATATGGTGGCGATGAATAGATGAATATGGTGGATTATGTAAAAAATAAATATGATGGAACCAAAATTAGTTGCAGATTAAAATTAGTTTAAAATTTATGAATCTAAGCAATGCTAGTCGTTCCTCTTAAAAAAATAAAACAATAAAATAAATTATACGAAAATTTTAGCTAACATTAAAAAACTCCCGAGAATGTATTGTTGAGGTTTAGGTTGCAGTACCTCAGAAGAAAGAATTTAGTCTTAACAGTTGCTATAATAGTTTTATTTTTAGCTTAATAAGGTTTCTTATTCAGAGCCAAGCAGTTTTATTCGTTATTATTTTATTTTTTATTCACGGTAGAACGGCCGGAACCGTATATCTCTATTTTTGTTATTTTCGCATACAAACAAATAAATCTAAGAACAAATAATAGAATAGCCCTTCGTTTAATATCGTTATTGTATTGTATTGTATTGAGAAAAAGTTCGGGATGATAAAAAATGGTAAATATGTCCAAAATAAATGATTCAGTGTTGTCAATCGAGCACGTCTAGGATAAAAATATATTTTCAGATGAATCTACGAAGCAGCTCAATGAGGCCTTACAAGACGGCTCAATGCCGTTATAATTAGTTGAATACACAATAAATAAAGTTATTGTGTGAAAAAACGTAATGTATATAATGCTTGAAATAAATAAATATGTGTACTTATATCAATAAAAAAAACTCAGTTTCATCATCATAATTTACGATGCACAAATTAAAAAATAATATGTGTACATGCTTAATGCAGACAATAAATTGATTACTCCCGCCCCGGAACCGGAACGATAAGATCACAGTTTAATCGGATCAAACACACTAACAAAACTACGAGACAAAAAAAAACAAACAGAACGAAAGGAAGGAAAAATAAACCCCAGTAGTAACGAAAAATAATGTGAAATAATCGTTCGATGTTACAACTGCCGCACACACACAAACCATTAGTGTGGTAAAATTTATCACCCGGATGAACACGTTTTATTGTATCATTAATCTCCTTCGCGAAAATCCAGCACACGATTGCTACACCTTCTGTCTTGCTATCACGGTTGGACTCGTGCTTCTTCTCGCAAAGGCAGATCTGTCTTTTTTTTTTGTTTGGTGCAGTTATGCTCCTGTTACAGAAGATAAAGCGGAAACATAACGATTATAATATTGCTGTTTTTTTTGTTCCTTCTGGTTCCTTCAATGATTTCAATCCATCTGTTGAATATTCGATTCAGAGAGGTGAATTGTAATTTTAATTTATATTTTAATGTAATTTCAATTATCTTTAATATGTTTCACAAAAACTTACAAAACTTTACTATTTTATTAAAATAAAATATAATTTTACTGCAAAAAAACACAAGTGACTAAAAAGTACTCTACTAAATCGATCCGAGAAGATTTATCCGTCAGGGTGGAAACGGAACTAGTTTCCGAAAAATGAGGAAACCATGTTGCACGAGCTTTACTCTTCATTCGTTATTGGTACTCTATCAAACCCGTTTCCTGCAGACACTTGGATTACTATGCAGCGTCATTCCTTCCTGCCAGGGCACATCTGCCAGTGCGAAAGTACCCTTATATCTGCTGAAAATGAAACCAGCGGAACCGAACCAGAGTGCAGCCGACGGATGAATAACCCAACGTCGAGTGGTGAAATAATTCATCAAATTGAAATCCTTTCCCGTCAAACCGGATGTGCCTGGCACGGTTCCGCACGGCAAAATTAAGCGTCTTGAGAAGGAAGCGCCTCAGTGTTCCGGCACGCAACCAGAAACCCGGAGAAAGGAAGAAAGCAGTGGGCAAAAAAAGCCTCAAGTGGCACCGAATCGGAAAGGAAAACTTTCATCCTTCAAAACCTCTCGAGATGCTTTCAGGCACGATTGAACGGGAAAACTGTGAGAACCTTGGCAAAACTTTATCCAGCGTTTGTTCCCTCGGCATTCGTTTCGTCAAGCGTTTCCGTTTCTTTTTTTTTGTGTGTGTGTATGTGCACTTACGCACTGCGTGTACGAAGTAAAAGTAATAGAAAATCCTTAACACACAAAAAAAACACACTACCCAAACCATCGGAAGCCGGTTGACTAATGGAAAGGGCTTACCAATCGGTTACGGAACCGGCATCCTTCTGGGATCCACTCTCCACTCCCGGAAGCGCAAAATCCCCAGCGGACAGTTGTTTGTATTTTTTTTGTTTTTGCTCGATTTGCTTTGTTTTGGTATTTTTTCTTTCCACCGTTCCCAAACCCGGGGAAAGTTTGTGTGCGTCGCGCAAAAAGTCTCCTGCCGCTCGGTTATTGAGATTAATATTTTTAGCACCGATCCGGACGGGGACACGCCGATAAGCCGTGCGTTGAAAGCGTTCGTACGAAAGTTTTTATGCGTTTCAACACTTCTTTTTACGACGGTTGCCTTTTATTAGAGGATGTGTTTTTTCGGAAAGATGGGCAAACGCCATTAATGCGCTATTAATAAGAGGATGAAGAGCGTTTTAATACACTGCGGGGATGGAACGGTTTTCGAGCGTCTTTTCGACTGAACGTGATAAATGTGTTGTCTTTAAACAACAAACCACAACATTTTAACACAATTTCTGCCCCACATTGTCGCGCTCTATGCAATATTTATCATAAAACGCCTAAAGGTATGCAATTCGCACAACAAAATCGTTTTATTTCTGCAGCGTACCTCTTTTAATAAGATTTTACGGTGGGAATTTGCGTCGAATACGATTTCGGAAGCATCCGATTACTCCCCACGGTGCGCAAAGTTCTAATCCTGCCCATCATACAAATATCACTAGCCTCTGATACAAATCTGATTTGATCCATTGCATAATACGTCTGATTAGGTATCTGTGTTCTCAAGTGTGCTAAACGAGAAAACCCTGTTCGATGTTTTCCTCCTCATCCCCTCAATACAACCGCTTTTGTTGTCTGAAGTATAGTGTTTTGCACACATTTCCGCACCATAATGTACCGAAGCGGATCAGATCTATCGGTTCCCCACGCTGGGGATAGAACCGGTCCGTGCCTACCCGGTTGCCATCAACGAATCTAATTAACACAAACACTAGATCCAAAATCCTCCTGTGATTAAACGCCTGAAATTGGATTAACACCGATCTGTAAGCACACACACACACGTGATAAGGTTTTACCGGCTCATAAGACAGTATCCTTCCCCATAGGGAGACGAACCGCACCGTACCTACGTGATGACGCGTTCCGGGCTCTACCCAGAAGCACCGGTTTGGTCCCTCATCGGTGCGGACGGTTTCCATCATGCATGTTCTCGGTGGAACCGAACATCCGAAACACCGGCGGAAAACTTGTTCAATACAACACACATACAGCACCCCCCGATACACGCGCACCTTCCAATCGGCGGGAAACGTACTGTTCCATAACGTGGAGCGTATTATTCGCGAGTTTTGGTGTCCGAAGACACCACATCATGGGGCAACGATGCGGAATGAATTACCAGCCCCAGCAGTTGGAAGTCAGGAAACGGAATATCGACCAGCCAAACGCTGGGTGCTTCATCGACCCGTACGACGTCTACCGGTTCATTGTTCGATGAAGCTTATTATCGGGTCCGGTATCGCGCTTCGGGATGGCGAACACCAACCGGCTAAGCGATTAGCAGACGGCAGACAGCAAAAAGGATCGAAGCGGTTCGCAACGGCTCCAACACCAGTGCTCCGACGGTTGAATTGGTTTCCGATGCAAACGTTGTCCGGGGCGTGTGGAAACGCGTGCTCGGTGAAGTCATGCATGCCGTGATGGGAAGATACCTTCACCAGAAGCTTCCCAAAAGGATCGGTCCCAAGAGATTTCGTACCAGCTACGAATGGCTCATGATTAGATTCGGCATACACTCACCAAAGGCCCGGGTTGGTCTCGTCGTTCCTCTACCACTGTGGATATGTCTGTGGACCGATGGCCAAATCCGAATTCTAACAAAACAGCCACCGTGAGTAAGTCTCCTACCTCCTCCCATCTCCGAAAAGTGCCCTGGAGATGGATAGAAGTCAATTTGCAAAGCGACTAAATGAAATACCGATTACACGCGTGAGGCTCGTTCTGAGGCACTGTTCCCATTTTGGAGCTTCATTTTCATCCATCCTTTAATAGGATACGAAAAAAACACCGCCTTTCGGGCTGCGACATGACGCTCTGACTTGGTGTACGGTTTACGAAGGAGCAGATTTGGAGATGCTTATCGTGTGGACGTTGTGCGATGTTTATTCAGGCAGTGTACGATAGGAGATCTACGCTGGGAACAAGCGGTACTACCGGTAAGAAGTCAAAGTATGGGCTACATTTCACAGAAGCCAGTATGTGTTGTTTCCTGCTATCGTCTACATTCCCTCGCACGCATCTGAGAAGCTCGTTGATACAACAGTTGATGATCGAAGCAACAGATTGATGTGCTCCGGAAAGCTTTACATCGGTATTGGTTCAACTGTTCTGCTGCTCGGATTATGAAATGATATTGCATTTTGATCATTCTTTTTTTATGGATCATTAAATCACTTTTTAACATCTTTGATCGTTAAATTTTCTTAGTCTCTTTCCACAAAAAAAATCATTTAGCAGTGAATTAAAAGTGTTTGCAAGTGGATATATCCACAAAACCGTATATCTATGACGCCAGAAATAAAGTTTATAACGTGTGACGGTTTTGTCGATTAAATGTCGTAATAAAATGACACGAAAACGACTTCAGCTTTATGATGTGGCCAAATATGTTTTGCTGAAGCGTTGTTGTAGGTGACGTAATATGCCTGTTGGTGGTTTTGGTAGTGGCGGCTGTCTTTTACACAACCCTACCGGTACCAAATCTCATCCAGGCCTGTCCCCATTCCATGCAACGCGGAAGCGAGTAATCTTCTTCATCTCATATGGCACTATACATTCTCAAGAGGTCTCTCTAGCGAGCCATTTCTGGGTTCCGTGATTTAAATTTGAAGTCCTACGTACAGGAGAATGATCCGGATGGGATTCGATCCATGGTCCGTTTGAAGACGGAGTGACTCATGATCTAAGGGTAAATAGGATTCCAAATGACTTAAAATGATTAGTTAAGAGCTGCAAAAATCATTCATATCTGCCATAAAGTTTGGAGAACTCAGAGAAATGATAATGTTGAAGAATACATTTAAAAAAATGGGCTGGTCCACCTGTTAGACTTTCATATCTGAAATAAAGTTTGAAGAACTCAGGGCAATAATAAAAAATAAAGATTTACCAGCTATTATCTGACTCATCTAAAGATCTCCTTCTTTATATCCAACTATAAATTCGGTAGCATCTATCAAATTAAAATGAAATGGGAAAATGATTTACGAGGATATGCATGGCCATAATTTATGACCGCAATCTCATCATTAAAACTACCTGAAGATGAGCCATTTCAGAGCTCATCGCAACAATGCAGCGAGGATATTAAAACCATACCCATGATGATGTGTATTTATCATTGGTACCGTACACAAAACAGATTTTCACTTTAGATGTCTAAAACAACGGCTCCATAGGAAGCGATTGTACTCAATACCCAGTCCCAACCCAACATTCGCACACCTTCAACGCAACGGTATGATCTAACGCGAATAAAACAACGCGGTGACAGTTGGACAGCATAAAAACCAACCCCGTATGCGTGGTTGAGCACTACTATGCCAGGGTTATAAATCTGGTTTCCATATCGACTAACCACAGCGTGCATCACACATGGCGATGATGATATCGGGTTGGTTCCAGCATGCAAATAGCTAGCGAAAACAGCAGTAGAAACAAAAACAGCACACAAATAGTCCACCCCCATTCGAACACCAGTTTTGGGTGAAAACCATATCGTTCCATTCCGCAAGTCCTGGAACCAGTTACCAACGTAAAAGTAACGCTCGTGGGGTAATGCTGGAATCAGAAATCCTACAAACGACTCGAAAGAGTAGACGAGAGCGTGTGGAAGCCACGAAAAATTGATTTACGATTTGTCGTAAAAGTAGAGGAAGAACACATCAAATTGTTTCGTCCGTCTGTTCCGGACGCTGGTCCGAAAGCGGTATAGGTGTTTGTGGTTGTCAAACTCGTCGTTAATCGAAGTTTTCCACCATCAAATGGATGCCGCACATGGTCAGATTTCGGGTGCGCACGGTCAAACTCAACCCGCTCGGCCTCAGAAAACCCGATGACGCTCTCAAGTGATCATAAAAATCAACATGCCCGTTGTTTTCCAGAATCATCTCCCTGCTCAACTTCACAGCACAGTAATGTGGCGTATTTTATGACGCCACGATCCAGCAATGAAGCGGGCCGAAACTTATCAATCCCGGATTTTGGTCCAACGATCGTTTCGGGATTTTTTTCTCTGCTAGGGTATTTTGGACATATGAGACGTCCAGAACAAGTGCACTCGTGCTGGGTTTTATAGAAGCCGGCACACGACCACACATTTTAAGGCGCTTTAAGGGAAACCCAGGGACGTAGGCAACCAGACGCACTCCAATGTCCGAACGGGAACTAAACCACAGGGTGTCACCACAGTAAAGCGCCTGCTTCGGAGCGGAATGGGATTTTAATCGGCTTGCCTTCCGGACTGCTGCCAGCACATCAACAGATATTCAACAATCGTCAAACATTCGCTAAACAAGTGACATTAATGTGATGTGATTCGTAAAAATAAGGCAATGCCATAAATATGTGCAAAATATTGCACCTTCGCTAAAATATGGCACCGTTCCGTGACACGCTACATGCCACACAATCAGCCATTTGGCAGGATTAGAGCAAAAAAAAAAGATCCTACGGATGCGGGTGAGTGTAAATAATCTAAATCGTCTACGCGCCCATATACGTGTCAACGTCAGATCGCACGATGTCAAAGCGCTAAACTAGTTTAGGTGTACCCGGGCATTGGGGCACTTTTATTTCCGAGTGCGAAATCTTGGGACGACAGCGAAGATCGATTTTTTTTTCCTGTTATTTTGGCAAACGATTTCGGTGCTCTACCGGTTTTGGCAGTAGTGTGTATCGTTGGATATAATATGGGACCACTTATAATCTAACCGATTCTACCGGCTCGTAAATTTGCGATCTTTATGAAGGCAGGTTCGTCCATTTTCGGCAATCCTTTCTAGTGCAACTGAAACGGAACGGAAATGTAATGCTGCTTTATTTTAAATGTTCTTCTTTGTCGCTTAATTCGTCCCAGAAACGGATGTTAGAATACCTTACTTATAAAGCGAGTACCGAACTATGTGGACACTCATTTTTAGCGATTGGAATAACATTCTATAGAGGAAGATACACTACTCATATAATTAATGTAAAATACAAATTTACATCTATCCTATTTTTTCATACTTTTCCGACAATATTACATGTTTATAACAAAAAAAAACTGTTTTTAGCGCTGTAACATAGCTATATGGAAACCGCGGCTGAATATATTTTTTTCACATTAAAATTTTTTTTATCAAAAATCGTTAAAAAAATACTAAAAGCTGCTTTACGTTATTTTACACAAAAACATATTTTTGAAGATTTTTTAAAAGTAGACTATATCATATTAGTTGACTTAATACTAAAATGTCACTCGAAATGAGTACCTATGTTGGTAGTACATGGTCACAAATGAAAGCAGGATCATCATTTACTTTGAGGAATAAGTGTAAAAAATTATACAGGCAATGAAAAAAACATAAAAGCCTAAAAGCTTCATATATAGTTAACGAATAGTTAACAAATACAATATAATTCATACTCGTTCGAATTGAGACTTCCGACTTCTGAAAATTGTATGATACTTATCAAATAAAACTTTCTAACCATACGTGTAAGTTTACATTTTAAATTGACCTTTGATTTTTACCTCTTTATGAGAGCTTTCGACCTCTGGGGAAAGCATCGGGTAATTAACAAACAATCAACTTGACCGCAAATAAATAAAATTGACATTCCGCTACGGTGGCCATTGCCGTGATTAATGGTCATTTACCGATGGAGGTGTTAATTAATTTCACATTACCGCATACTATTTAACAGAACAAATTGATGTATGTAATCTCATTACACAGTTGGACAGTTGAAGTTTTATGTTGTGTCATTACTTAATCAACAAGTAGATAGTTTCCCTATAATAAACGCGCTCTCACCATAATATGATCTTGACCTGGTCTATTTTTTGTGATAGGACCCATTCGTACCTAGAACACCTTTTCAACCCTTACGATTGGTCTTGTTTGCAGGTGAATAGCGTCCAATTTAATCTATATTGATCGTATTATACAATCGCTCTTTCGTGGCTTAGGAAATATCCCACCAGTCACCGAGAAATCCCCAAATCCCCTACTCGTTTGCCCAAACAAAACATTCGTTATTTGCCGGTTTCCTTCCACGTTCAAGTGCGGGCCCGCTCAATAACTTTCGTAACATGCTCTTAAAATGTCAGCTGCTATCGATAGGCGGAAGGTCCAAGCGTTACCACAACTTGCTTGCTGGTTTTGTCCACTATTCCGGACCGGACCGAAAAAGCTTCAAAATTTATTCATCTCTTTACACACCGGTGGCCCACACGGCAATGGAGAATAAGTCACAAATGGACGAGGAAAAAAATCTATATAAATAGGACCATGCTGGGAGCGAGCAAATCTGTGACCGACAGCCTACCCAGCAAATAAATAAATATCTACAAACATGGGCTTTAAGTAGCGCCCTCTAGTCGCAGGTACCGAAACGCCCAATTCAGTAGTGTAAACAGATCACCTCCGTTATTAGACCGCTGCTCGAAATCAATCGAACATGTTTGAGGGCTTTTTTCGATTTTAAAAATTGTTGGCGCCCACACTTGTCGAAAATACAACCGAAATAGACACAGGAACAACGTCTCATCCTCTCGATGATGAATCGTTTGCTGATGAAACTCCCGCACACACACACAAACCATTTCCAAACAGCCAGACAGACGGATTTAATAATATTTTCTTATAAGCTCTACTTCTGGACATCGGGACTGACACTATCTCGGTGCGTGGTGGGAACGTGTGCGACCGGGGCCGAACACACAAAATGCACATATTTATTAACACTTTGTCAATAGTCCAGTGGAGTGTGATCAGCGACGTATAAGGGTAAGATCCTACACAGTTTTTTTTTGGGGGGACACAAAAAAGCGCTCTATCTAACCGGACCCGAAGGAAGTCAAAACAAACGGTAAGAAAATTAGACCCACATATCAGGAAACGCTACTAAAATTTCACACAACAAACGATTACAGTATAGAAGACAAATATACAAACAAATAAAACGATTGTTAAAGATTCCGGGTTGGGTTCCGTCTGCCAATCGGATCACATTTGTTATGACAAATTAGGCTCGAATGCTTCGCCACTACAATGGCGATGAACGAGTGACCAGACCAGGCTGTAGATAGCTCCTTAGTACGAGTGCACTTTGCATTATTAATATCCGATTGTCGGTTAATCATTGGTGCGGTGAGTAAATAATCGATGATCTGCCGATCATAATCACCCTTCGATGGGTTTTCGAAACATATGGGATAACACTCCCGTTGGAGTACTGTTGAAAGCCCTCTTCATCCGTTAAGCTTCCTGACCCCAAAAACCCCGAGCACGGGAATATGCTTCACTGCGCTCAACGATCCGGGCTTTAGGTGTGTTTTGTGTCCGTCATTAGGATGTAGTCATTAATACCGATTGATTGCAAACTAACACGGCTAAGAAGTCCGGCATGTTCATTATGATGATAATGATTATCAATTGGCGTGATGCTTATGATATTAAGCAATAGGCGTACTGTACCCTGTGGACAATGCCTGCTGTATTTTATGCTTCCTTCAGCATCGTAGCGCTCACTTCATTCCAATCCAGCTCGGTTACGGTTGAGCATATAAATTACCAAGCAAATAATCAATCTCTTCCGCCTGACACAGACTTCCCGGCGCATTCCTCCTGGTTTGTTGCGTTCCACTCATCGCTCAAAGGTTAATTTGAATAAAATGTCGATTTATATTAATTTTCACACCAGCGGCAAATACTCCAACCCCTACCGTGTACACTTCTGCACAAGTATGCATTCGATTGCGTGCTTTTGTGTTGCGTTGAGTGACGTTGAAAGCATGGTTTTGTCACAGGAAACGTAATGAGAATTCGATCGATGTCGACGTCCCCCGAGGTGCGTTAGTTCATTTAGAGCAAATTAATTCTAGCGAGATTACTAACAGCCGAGAACGAGACATCCTTCAGCATTAGAAATTGAAGGATAGTTATTCAAATACTACAGCTACTGCTTTAGTGCACTAAACAATTGTTTCCAATGATTTTGCATCGTTAGGTATTTTGAAGACTTTACAAAATCGAATTTTTCTCGTGAAAGTTTCGACCTTTTAGAATATTTCAGTCATTTAATAAAATTCCAAACACAAGTTCCAAGCGATCTCATTCCAACTAAAGAGCGAGTGAGAGAGAGTTATTCAAATAAAACAACTATTGCTTTAACGATAAACTAAATTTTTTAAATTTTCAGGCATTTTAAAGACATCTACAGGAGTGATTCTAAGACTAAGTAATATTTTTTATTTTTTTCCGATATTCACTTTAAGAATATATAGCTTTTCGAAACAATTATTGCCGTCGACCTTAAACCTTTAAAAATGTCTTAAATGTATTGGCCACAATGACAGTTCACAGTGGGAAATTATATTCCTACTGAAAAACGATTGATAGAAAATTGATAAAATATTCTGTATGACAAGGTCCTCCAAGGTTTCTCAATTCTTTGAAAATTTACTCTAAGAATTTTTAACCCACTTAGTAGTTTTTCAAAACGAAATTTATCATTGTTTCCCCAATACACAATCGGTGTTAATATTTAACAGTGGGCGTTTATATTAGGAGTTCATTAAGGAGTAATTGCGGTACTCCTTAAATGAACTAATCATTCTTTTCAGCAATATCGAATCTATAGGGCTTTCCAAAACTCTAAAGGAAAGGTTCAAAGGTTTGATAAACTTCAATTTCCTCTCGAAATTATTTTAAGAATATCTATCATTCTGAAATGAATTTTTGGCGACGATCTACATCCCCCTAATCCAGTATCAGCGTTAACATTTCGAAGTGGGCGATTATTTCCGCACTGTTTTTGGTACAACCATAACCCACCAACGTCCAGCAGAACGTTTTAGTGCCCAAAACAGAAAAAAACCAGTAGAACCAGCCAAAATATGGACGACACGAGCGTATCTACTCGTTGTGTCACATTTAACACTCCAAATGGTGCCAAATTTAAGGCAAATCGTAAAATGGGGAGGGTTTGCTAGAATCTCGCACATCGTCAGCATGCTAGCAAAAGAATGTCGCTTGACGTATTAGGTTCGTTCACGAGCAGTGATGAAATCTGTTCCGGTTGCTAGAATCACAGCACCTTCGGATCGGTTTACTGCTGGGCAACTTGGCAACTTGGCAGCATCCAGATTCGGTCAGCAGTCCCGAAACTTCCTGCATTCCAATCGACCCGGCCGAGCCATTCCATTGCGTACGGTTGTAAATTTTGACGCTTCATCCCCAAGCGAATACTGCCCGCTGAGAGAGTACTTTTTCTGAACGTGAAGCAGAAAAAATCGGAGGGGAAATACTGGAGTTGGTTTTATTGAATCTAATCGTTGAAAATGGAGCAAACCTGAAATTGGAATTTTCATTTCTGGCCATCAAAGTGACGGCAACGCAATGTGGATATTATCAACTGTCACTCATTTAGGATGGCGCCCACAGTAGATGATTGCATACTCGATGCCATTTTCCTTTACGATGGTCATAACAATTTCGGGAAAACGGAGAGAGTGTAAGGTGGTGATATAAAATTATGCCCCCCCATAATGGGTTCGTTACGGGATGAAAAGAAACCAAATTATGAGCTCAAATCCTTTCGCCAAACCACCATACTGAATGAGCTTTAACGGGCCACGAAGCTCGTTCGAGATTGGATGATAACAAACAAATTACCTTTACCGCGTCACACTGTCCCTTGAACTATCCCTTTCGATCGCCCGTGTCTAGACACACACGAGACGCACCAACAAAGGTCGAGCCTCGTTTCCGTGTACTTCGCTTATCAAGCATCGATCGATACTCAATAGTTTAGTCGTGCAAACAAATTGCCCCCTCACCCGTAACCCTTTGTCCTTCCAAAACTCCCCCCCACTGTCGAAACCCGCAATATAGTCCGCCGGTCCATAAATTACACCGACCAACGGAAATGTGTGAGCCGGCCCTTTTGGTATCCACATAAACTAAGCATTATCGAGGAAACGTGTTCAGCGTGTCTAGCACGGGTGTTGCTTTGCCCCGGGTCTTTGCATTTTCGCTGTGGGTAGCAACACCGGCTGGCTGTAAAACAGTAGGTGTTGGTTTCGGTGCTATCGGCGCGCACCAAGACATCAGCAGCATCTGGAAAGAAGCGCGTGCCCCAAAATTGTCAATGACATCCCGCACAACACCATACGCATCCATGACAAGAGCGACCAGAAGTGAGTCACGCGAGACGATGAACATCTTCGGTGCGTTCGGTGAAATGATCGTGATGGAAATGGTGATGCTGATGATGATGATGCGGATGAGCACCGCATATTGATGTGACGTCCTCTTCACGCACGTGTTTCGACATTGGCAAATTAATTTCTGGTGTAGTTTTAATTGGTTAAGGTGCGTCCGTTCGGTTCCGACCGGCCATTTTCGGGCACCATGTGGTCGCTGTAAGCGCGTAAGAGGTTTTTAATGGTACTCCTCCAGAACCTCTCCCCCCCATCCGCACATCGACCGCCAAATATGACTCCTCTTGGGTTTATGGACCATCTGGACGTTCTCCTCCTGCTGTCTGACCGCAAAAATCACTTCATGCGTGTATCACACCATTGCTGCGGGTACGGTTTCCTCGGAAATCAGAATCACCCACAGGGAGGCGTGTTTGGGTTTGCCACTCACTTCTCACCGAAACCGGGGCCCGTTCTGGAAAGTCCCCATCTTCTCCGGGCCGGACACGTTCATCCAGTTCGGCCCACGGTTGACCGGCTTTCAGGCCGGCATGTGGCAGAAGTGTCGTGTCCCGAGATGGGTATGCAAACGCCCCAGCCGAAAACCACCAACTGGCCACAGGTTGATGGTGCCATTTGCATAACTTTGACCGACCCTGCCGTCGACAGCTACTTCGACGTCTCTCGTTAGCCACCCGGCCTCACCACCAGTTCCAGTTCCTGGCAGGATGTTAATAAAAGTGAAAATTGAATTCGAAGATTATTAAATCTACAGCACCGATATTGGGGCGGACAAGACACCGGCCTGGTACGATGGAAGGTGTCGTAAAACTTTATCGACATCCTGTAGGTGGCGCGATGGACTTCCAACAACTGCGACCGGTGACTTAAAATTAGTAAATCCTTCAGACTCGCTAGCCTAGAACACGCTGCCAGATGACTTCATCCCAATTTTGAGCTGGACGAAGTTGATCAATAGGAAAGATTAACTCTGGATGCTTTCCTGCTGATAAACTGTACAGCTAGAATAAGTTTTCAACACCTGTTAGGAACTGGAAGACATTACGGAATACCGCTCTCGGGGTTGGATCACCCAGATGTAACACACGCGGTGAGGCGGATTACATAAAATGCACTATTTTTATCACTTCCATCAATCCAATTCCATCTCACGAGTAGGCTAATTCGCTGAGAGTGGAAAAAAAATAAATAAACACAGTTACGTTAATCACCAGACCAACGAAATCTAATCATGCCTCAATTTGGATGCAAATTTCCAGAACATCATAACACGAAACAGGGGAGCGTTTCGAAACGAAAGAAGATCTTCCGGGGGAAAGAAAAGATGTCGTAGCTTATTCAAACACTTGCGTTACAACGACACGACACGCGGGCGCGTTCGAGTTGGAGTTCCCCTACGCGCGTTCGGGTGCGATACGAGCCACGCGCTTGATCCATTGTTCACACGTGTATCGCCGGGCCCTGTAGCGTGCTTTCCCGTTGAACCGTTCCGTTACCACCGTACCGTAAGTGTGGCTAATAACGATGCTTAATTTATTGATCCCTTATTTGGAGAAAAAGGGAATCGAGGTGCGAGTAATCTAAGCCGAATCTAAGCCGAACGAGAAAAGAGCATCAAACGGCGTGAGACAGTCTGCTGCCGATGTACGGATTAAAAGGCTTACAGGGCTTTCCGAAGGGGTACGAGCGTAACGATGCGTGTAAATATCTCACAAAAACGGCAAGTTTATGCTTTTTTTGGTACTAAATAGCAATTGAACATATCAAGCTATTTATGCGTTCCGGCTTGAACTTTCTTCCAAAGAAAAAGAGTTCCAATACGAAATGATAAATTTAGACGTAATTGGTAAGTAAATTTGTTAGACCTTCACATATCTTCTTCAAACCCTGTAGAATAACCAGATGAAGAAGAAAGGAAGAAAACCCCCTAAATTAAAAGGGTACCCGTGCAACCAATCGTGAGCTTAACGCTGTCGAATGGAGACCTCCTATCACTTGACAACAATCTCACTAACTACGCCATTTTTTTTTGTTACTTTCTCGTACGAAATGGATCAAGCAGCTCGGAATCCCTGCAGCACGACGCCACTCGCAATGGAATGAGTTCATAAATAATAAAAATGCTTCACATACCGGCTTCCCAATATCGGCATCGATCTCTCCTTCCCTCTCACTGGATCTCTATGGCGGTGAAGATGGATTACACGATCACATACAATCGGAAACACTTCTTCAATGGGGGAATCGTGCACGAGGGCAGAAAAACTCACTCTCCTAGCCCAGATCCAGTGGAGATAAATCGTTTCGTTTATCATTTCCATTCCAACGAACTTGCCCTCGCCTGCGGTGTATCAAAATAAGAAAAGGTACTCAACGGCAAAGCTGACGGTGTCTGGCGGTGTTGAGCCACAGGCCAGTCCGCAAAAAACACAAGTCGTTCGCTTCGTTACCTAGCAGGTGTAGTGGTATGTGCAGCTGTCTAGATGCAGGCACCTGCAGCATGTGCAGGACCGTTGCATCATCAGTAGTTGCCGTAAAACTTGGCACGGTATGGTACAATTTATTCATCGTTTTGTGGAATCTCTGTCCGTTCGCTGACGTACCGGTTTGCATCATCTCCGGCGAAGAACAAAAGCATCCCGGGGGCCAAAACCAAATGCCCCGAAACCCGGCGAAAGATTCCTTCCTTCGATCCTCGATCCTGCCAATCCATAACTTACAATTTTTCCACCCAACCGGTGGCCCATTTGCTTCGCCGACACAGCAAGCAAGTAGAGCAGTTGTAGAATGTACTGTATAATTTATTTAGCATGGCCTAGCAAACTTCCCAACCCAACAGAAAACCCACAAATCCATCTTTTGCCGGTTCGTGGTGCGGGTTCCCAATGGTGGTTGAAAATAAATGGTCCATTGTGGCCAACAGTTATACTTCTTCTGGAGAGTACGTATGTGTGTTTTTTCCCCCTTCTTGCTCTATATTTACTCAATTCTGATTCTGATTCTGATGAATTGCTGTGTTGAACAATATTCCTGCATGAGATGGAAAATCCCATGATAGCGTCAGCGGAAACCACCGACTATGCACAGGATGGCCTGATGGATTTTTTTTCCAATTCCCGAGACGCCCTTACTGTTCAAACCCGCTTATACTCTTGACCACCTTATTTTTCTATATACGTGTCTTGTGTTTGAGGTTTCATATGGAAAACAGCATGTACGGGAGCTGAGTCCTTGAGTTGAAGACGCGACCAGACACGTCGTCTGTGAACGTAACCAGAATCGGAAGCGGAACAGATAAGACAAATATGGTGGCATCAGCTCTTACCGTCGCTTCTGGTACGAAAGATTTTTTCGTTGAGGAGACATCAACCGGTAACGATGGCACAACATCTGCCCTGACACAATGCAGCCAATCATGCACAATCATGCACCGGCAGTTCCCGTACAGTTCGTCCTACCGAAGTACCAATCAATTCAATTTGTTATCCCTCGTTAAATTTATTCCTCTCAATTTCAGCATCCGTGGGGTTTTCTTTACAAGCGCACCGAACGTATGGTAAAGTGGGTGGAAAATGAGATGCCTTCCAAACCACATGGAGGGGAAATAAAAAATAAATAAAACTAAAACATCGTTTGGTATGGAGGTGAGCTTTTAAGCAGCTTTTCGCAGCCAGCCAGCAAAAGATGCACCAGATACGAGCACTAAGCTTCACTCACCTGCTACACACGCCGGTAGCTTGTTCGATTCCCACTCGTCCGTCTCGATGCTGCAGCGTATCGCGGCCAGTTGCGGTTCTTCCAGCCGGTAGCCCGATTTGCAGGTGTAGTGTGCCGTCACATACTCCTCGTTGTCGTCCACGGTTAGCCGGGCGGAACCGTGTGCAATTTCCGGTGGCTGTTCGCAATCCTCGTACGTTTCGCCGCTAGCCGAACCTGGTGTTTGGAAAAATAGGAGACGACCGAAAAACGAAACACCATCTTAGTGCTTAATCAAACAAGCGTATCGGATTCTGTAATAGCACCGCTAATCACACGCTAAGCGTGCGTTTCTTGCCGTCAGCTTCGATAAGCATCGCCCGAAAACATCAAAACAAACTCGAGCATCCTCGCGCTGGGGGCAGTCGCCCACTGACCGACTGATTGACAGCTCCGGCTCGTCCGACATCAATTCGGTTCAAAAATCAGTCAAACCAAGCCAGTCAGTCAAATGCCTTCAATCGGTGGGCTCCGTGCTGTAAACACCGCAAAACCAATCTCGTCTCCTATCAGATCGTCCGTCAATCAAAAATCGATCCCGAAAAACCGGACACAACGTTTCGTGCTGGAGTCGACATGAGGACGCTTAGCATTTGTGCGGAACACACGCTGGGAGGTCCCGTGTAACATATTTTTAGAATCTTTGTCGCGTGCGTTTACAACACGCTTATCTTTATTTATATACGTTTATGAATAATACTCGTTTATGGAATTCAAATTGACGAAGGAAGAAGGGAAGATATTATAGAACATTTATCAGAATAGAAGCAAAATTGACCTGTCAGCTGCTCTGTACTTCGTAGAACGAAGAGTCGAATGCAATTTCCTTTTGGAGCGGACATCCAATCTCCGGTAGATAACAAATGGAATCATTTGCTGACCAGTGCTCCCAACGCAAGCAACATTGATGTACTGTTTCTACGACCTATCAAAGATGATTGCAAGCAATAGGATCTGGTACCATCAGTACGTCATAAATGATGTCAGAATCATCCCATCCTGAGAACCGATAGATTATGTTAAGTAATGGTATTTTTAATTTGGGATTATTCATCAGACCGTACCTTTACATGTATTTCAAGAAATTGTCTTCTATTCTATACATAACGACACGAAAACGCTCAAAAGACGCAGACTTTAAAACATTGAAGTCGAATAGCTTTGACACTTCATTAAACGATACGCACTAAAAATTTGCTTATACGAATTACACGATATGCATGAAGTTAGGCCAATAACGTCTAAGTATTCTCAGTAGTGATGAAATATTTAAAAAAACACTTAATATATTAGAATAGAAGAACAAATTGAGAAATTTTACGGAGGACTTGTTTGGACACTTTACAGTTAACACCAAGCATCATTTGATGGGCGAGCGTCTCCATCCTTCCAAGGAAGCAGTCTTATTGCATTTCTTTTGTACTTCCGCTGAATCGATTCTGTACGGACTGGGCCGATATATCAGATTGAACAGTCCAACGAACAGTGAAGAATCATCATAGTTATAGGGTCACCAAATTCTCTGGTTTCTTATGAAAACTAATACTTCGATTTGAGACCCAAGACTACCAAGGTTCTCGAGTAGATTACCAAAGTCTCGAACAAGGCAAGTACGTTACACTGTCCGGATTTCAATTAGAAAATCAAAAGTTACATTGTGTTTAATTCAAGCAACCGAATTTTTTAATTGCATTTATGACACAAGGATAGAATATGTCGAAGACATCTAAAGCTGAAGACAACAGGTGTGCTTTTGCAGCTAATAGTGATCTTATTCATATCCTGGAATTTTGATAATGGCTAATTTCGAATGAAAACTCCAAAGACACTTAACCTGTTACCTTTCCTGTACGGTAGCCTATCCTCCCTGCTGTATTCGATATCATCACTGCCTTCCGATTTGGAAACATCTTCCAAGACACACGATCATAAGAAGCTTTTCCTAATAAACAGCCACACAGTTTGATGAATGGTAATGACACCCGTAACCAACACCACGTACTGCACCCACCACGTGCGTGAGGATTGTTATAAAGAAACCCTCCACAACACCCCAACAAGAAACCTGCTCACAACCCCTCTTAAAATAACATAAAAAACTGACATTTTAGCGGAGTAGACATGCGGGTCAGCGATACGATACGCGTTCCCCGGCTGGGTGACAAATTAAATTAAACGACATCAAACATTCGGTAGGGTAGATTTCACCGTTTGATAAACCGAATACCGGGGTGTGGATGAGTGTATTAGCCGATCCCACGCAACACAACCCGGTAGCCCACTGCCCGGGGAACCAAAGACCGAGGCAAGTGTAAAGAAATAAAACCCCCAATTCCCATTATACCAGGAGCGCCCGAACGATGCGCTCAAGATAGAGTGCTTTATAGAGACGTGAACACTTTCAGCTTGGGTTGTCGGTTCCGGCAGTGAAACGGCGAGTGGGAGGGCTTGATTGCAGGTCACCGGAAATCGTCAACAGTTTATTGTCACATTGCTCATCCGGTGGCGAAGGAACGACAGTATATCGTTTATTTTACGTACGCCAAAGGTTTCGCGCACCAAACCATACAGCACTAGATCGTACCAAGGATGCTTTAACCACAAACACCACGCCACGATCTGGTGTGAAGCAAATACGAACAAACATGGAAAACCAGCGGGAAAATCTCAACCGAAACACCAATCTAGCTCCGCTTACAGTACGGGAAGATAAACGGCGGAAGATATCACATTAGCTGTCATTGTCACAGTTATCTTCATCCCGTTGCCCATTGCCCCGGGAAATAATGTGCGCCAGCTACTCACCCGCCTAATAGACACCCGGCAAATACAACCCCCACCAAACCGCCAACTCCCCTGATGCGTCATGATGGAATGGTAGGAAGAAAAATAATGGTTTGTTACAAATTTCTGTGTGCTGATGTCGACTACGACTTCCTGTCACGTTTTTCTTTCTTGCGCATGAATTTCGACGCACCGTGGACGTATGATGAAGGTGCGGCTGGGCTGGGTTGCCGCTACGGTGAGATTTATGTGCTCGCAATTGTGTGCCTGATTTCCGACGTTTCCTTGCGCGGGTGCGGATCCTTCAGGGAAGGTGGTGACAGAGCATTTGGGGGGGAAGTATCGTGGACCAGAGCGCCACTGATGAAATCCGATCGAATCCCAAACATCGTGCGGCTAATAAAAATGAAATAAATTTTAATCTTCCAATGCGTTTGCGGTTCGAATTTTGTAGCAGCGATACGTCTGACAGAGGTAGCTGGCAAGCTGTTACATCGTAATCCTTCGGTCCATCGGTTGAACAACGTTGTCCAGGGCCAGGTTGGCAGGAGATTTAAAAACATTCCCAACGAATGTGTTTGCAGTAAAACAAACGATCCTCGTCGGTTGGCTTCTTGCAACAAACAAATGGGAAATTTCATTCCAGACACGTACCTCAAATTGATTCAATCATACCACCAACAAATGGGTGGCAATTGTTTGGCAACATGTTTGGAACAAACAACTACAGCAAAAAAAAAAGATTTTATTTTTCAAAAATTTTGATTTAAAAATGCTGGCCAAAAAGGAACGAACCAAATAAACTGTTGCAAATTAACCAGAAATGGTAGAATTATAATTGTTCTACGATTTGAATGTAATTTTAATAAAACATTGCAGATTCCTACAATGCTTTCTACTTCCTAGCACTACGTGATTCGAAAGATTTATGAGTTAATTTGCACGATTTTAGGTTAAAGTCTTCCAATGCTCTTTTTCAGCTTAAAAAGAATGATAACCAGATAAACCTAACATAATAATAATATCTTTAAAGTCTAAGGAAATTGGCTCTATTAGTTTCCATTGTAGTAGAAATCTAATGCAGTTCTCATATTGTCGTCACAGTCACCAACTAGATCGTAACACATTCATATCATTCGAGGCGTTGATAAAGTTCTTGAACACAAATAAAGTTTCAATTACTATTATATGGCAACTATAGACCAACAGCATGCTAGGATTCCATCTATCTAAATCCAACAGACGTTAATAATCGATTTTTTTTTCTTAAAAATTTGACTATTGACTAATTGACTATTCCTCGATGGTTCACAGCTCAACTCAGTACCATGGAGACTTTGTACAGTAGTGTGGAACATCATACTAGTAATAGTTTTAGTGCCGTGTTTAGTGACGGAACCGTCGGTAGCTGAGAGACTCCTAGGAATCACTTAAACCATTGTAGTGCTTCAGTGTTACAACCCCCCTCTCCGAATAGAAAAAAAATATAATCAAATTTTAGTACAAAACTATTTTCGCATAACATTTTGTAATGGTTGAAATGTTTCTACTTAAAGCCTTAAACGGGCTTAATCCGTCAGTGATTTAACAAGAGCCAACCATTAGCGAAAGCACGTCACGCCGGATAAAGATTGTAGAGCTTAACGCGAAATAGACAAAAAAGGTCATAATAAAACAGATTAACCTTTTTATCTTTCATTCCTTTACCGTCCACATCTAACTATTTCTTTAACACCAACACTAGAAGTCACTTAAGTACCTCGAATTTAATTCATAATTCACGATTGACGGATTATGTTCCCGAAAATCAGTTTTCCAAAGGGGGATGAAATCGTTTTTCATGTCGTGTCTAAGTTATCATTTAAGCAAATATCTGTTTGTAAAATATTTACAACATTTTCTACTCGTCTCAACATAAACTGTTGTAACCTCTCAGGAGCAGATTTGATGAACCAAATCCAACCCGGTGGACACATTTCAGTCCATTCATCTGTCTCCGTCACACAAAAAAACGAACGATAATGAATGAATGTCGTCCGAGCGATAGCATTTTCGCACATAAAACAATCCACCACCGTTCCTTCCCTATTTTCCCATGCAATTCCCATTTTCCATCCATGGTTCACCTTGGTAATAAATTATGAAACCACAACTTCTGGAATCTGCATACTTGAAAAGCCATTTTGCACACAGGCACACATAATGGCATACAAATCCATACCAGACTGAACCGATGTATCGCAATATATGCCACAAATCCTATTTCATTTCCATATCTCCCTCTCTTGCTCTCACTGCCTCTCTATCTCAGTGGCAACAAAACCCGAAAAGTGGTATACCATCATAAATTCATTAGCACATTTTCCAAAACTCTTCATCACAAGATCACTCGAACCCCACCTCCCACATTCCTGTACCACCCTCCCATCTGCTGTAAAACGACCATTTGACAACAGTGATTTTAGACCGTCCTGAAACGGGCCTGGAAAATGGTCACACATTTTCCACACCACTTTTCAATCGGTACATTTTCTTTTGCATTATTCCACACCGATTTGAAGGCTGTCGTCTTCGGTGCCGTGGCAAGAAAACGGGATCGGTTTGTCGTGGTATCGAATATGGTTCAAATAAATAAAACATTGCCCGTTGTCGCAGGCCTGCCAGTGTGGCACGGTACAACGATGGATGGTTTGAGCTCCGAGAAGTACAACGAAACTCACCGAAGACACTGCTGTCCGGTTGGGTTTGCCAGGGCGCATCCCATTAGTCTTCACAAATCTCACCAAAAACCGACACGTGACACGTGGGTTGTTGTGCTACCAACCGGCGTCCGAAGGTTGTCAAGGCGGCTTCGTCGGTGGAATCACACTCTTTCGCCCTTATTTGGATTTGTTCTCCCCATCCGAAATGGACAACTTTTGCAATCGTCGACGACCCATTGGATTTGTTGGCCAGACATTTGTTACACACCCTGGGAAAAAGGGGGGTTCCCACCCGAACCACAATGGTAGCAAATGAAAGATTAAAGGTGAAATGCGTGCCGGCTTTGAAAGGAAAATTCATGACTTCGTTCCATCAATCCAGGGATCGACCTGCCGAAGATTGGAACCAGGTCCATCGATTTTGCCGTTTCGAGGGTTTCTCTTCTGATTTGTCTGTCTCCTTCAACTCTTCCTCCCTCCCTGTCCGACTGTTCCAGCTGTTGCAAGTGGCCGCGAGGTGCTAATGTACGTGAAAAACACTCCACGAACTCGCACGCCGGCCACCATGTCCGGTATAACTTTTGCCAGCCAACAATCATAAAACAGCCATTAACTTACTCACCCCTTCGGTCCCCGAAACCCCGGGTGACATCGATCGGACAACACCGGCGACTTTGTCACGTTCGCCGATCAACCGTTCTGGCCGTCAAGCGAAGCGATGGAGAGAGAGAAAAAAAAAACGCAACAGCACAATCGACAATTTATCGACCATATGGTCGGACTGGGCCTGGTGAACTATGTTTATTTTGCCGAAGAAAAATGGAACAAACCACTCTCTTGTCTCTGATGGCGAACGGGGCTCAACCGAGCGCAACCACTGCTTGGAGCGATGGGAAACTTTTTGACCTCATGAAAAGTGATCCTCTTTTTGTGTGTGTGTGCTGTTTTCATCCTTTCCACCCGAATGGTGGTTGGCAGTTTTTGATGGCAGTTTATCACATTTTTACCATCACCGGGGACAACATAAGGACCACACGGAACCTGGCCACGGACGTAAGATGAGTTTTTTTGTGTGTGTGTGTGTGTGTATAATAAACAGAACCTGCTATCACACTCCGCTTAAGCTGTTGTGTTTGTGAACGAAAGCTATCAAAAACTCATTTTTCAACCGTCATGGCGGATGTCTTCGCTTTTGTAAGGCGTTTATGTATGGATGTGCAGCGCTTTGGCACATTAGTCATCATTTAAAAGCGATTGTGGCGTCGTATGGTTCTAGCGTGTAATTATGCCACTGTTTTAATTGTTTTCTGGGTAAATTGTAAAATAATTTATTTGCAATTTAAAATCCTTTCTTTAAGAAGCAATAAAATCACGGAAATAAAGCCTCATTAAATCACAAGAACAAAATACAATTTTCACAGGATTTTGATTATTTCGTATCTCTATCCCGAAAACACGAGACAGAAAAGGAGAATATTTTAAAATCACGTCCCTCAAAGACAACACCGTCCACCATTTTTCATTATTCAACAGAAAAACGGATTCATCGCGCTGGCCACAAATTTATGAACATCATCAAACACGAAGGGACGTCATTAAATTTCCGTTTTCGTTTTAAAACTGTCCCACCGCCGTCCAGGGGAAAAACAGTTAATACGAAATCTAATCAAACCATCCACCTAACCGTGATTCCGGTGACCGCACCACCACCACCCCCCAAGCTGGACATTTCCCCACAATGGAGGCGCATGGTCATGGACTAGAATTCCATCACAGTGGCAGAAACTCGTGAACGGTGCCGAGTTTCTAATCGATTTATGGTTCAATTTTCTTTCCGGAAACAATTTTCTTCCAGCGGCAAGCAATCGCACTTGTAAACGTTTGCTTGCTCGTCCAGCAGTTTGTCGGCAGCGGAGTGAAACTTCTTGGTGTTTGACGGCTGCTGTTAGGGTTTTGTCCGCTGGACTGAGCGCCCGATGTACTGACCAAAGGTTCTGGAATGGCATCATTTGATACTTCTTTCTGTGGATTAATTTTCCCATTGCTTTAGCCTGTGGAAGATTCTATTCAATTAAACTGTTTGCTAAAGTTTTTTTTATGTTCTGCCTAGAATAAGCTATTTAAATTATAAAGGCACACAGAAACACCAATAATACTTATAACAAAATTTATATAAAAGCTATAAGTAAATTAATTTTTTACATAATTATTATGCAAAACCATTTATTAAAGTAAACTATATAAATCAAGCACAAAAATTATAAAAAAAAATAATTTAAATAAAACAAAATTTTAATAGAATTTATTACATTGAAGTCAACGATTCAATATTTTCTTGTATTTATCAAAAAGAAGGTTGTGCTAATTCTGCGTCATGATATCCTTACAGCCATTTGCGAGTGGTAGCAAATTAAATATCTCTCATCTTAAGTGGTGGACTACAGGTGTTTGTCTCTCCCTAGAACCCTTCTGAAGTAGTCAGCTTACCGATAGCTATCTGAAGTCGTTCCAGCCCGTCGAGTTTTACCCCCTAGGATAATCCCAAGTGATTTAATTAAAGACAGCCATTTAATACAAGTCCAATCGTTGAAGATGCTTGCCCTCGAACTTTGGTAACATTCTTGATCTTACGACCTGTTGCTATTGTACCCTTTTATTATAAATTGTTCCTAACCAACTCTGGATAATTTATCTTCTGCTGTGAATCACATGAAAGCTTCACTTTGCAACGAGCTGGACGGAGAAATGATCAATAGTAGTAAGTGATTTACTCTGAAGATTCGAACCTAATTAATCATACCTTCACTTTCACTTTGCCAATAAAAGCATTCGAGATAAAACTTCTTTAGCTTCCTTTAACTTTAACCCCTTTTTCTTACTCTCTCCTCGTCTCTCTTACGTCTGGGAATATGCAACTTTTACACAAACAAACGTCCATTACAACGTCAATCGATAAAAGAGATGCAGGCGACAGAGTGTGCGTGATCTGTCTGCCGTAAAGCCTTTTCGCTAGCGTTCCCAAAATAAACGATCCCATCCGTATGTAGCGATATTGTCATCCGTTTCATTTCGATTCATGGCGTATTCATCCCTTTCCACCTTCTCCCTCCCCCTCTCCCCCTTCGTCTCACAAACAAACAAATCGGACCGACCCTGCGGCTTAAGAACGGAATCACGACCGCACCGCGCACGGTTTCGTTATTCTGACTCGAAAGGTTCATAAGCTCGGGCTAAAGGCAAATCGACGGTGCGGTTGCAACGCGACCGTCAAAGGAAAATGGGTGGGTGTGCGTTCCTTCGCTGCAACAGCGATCAGTGCCGGTTTCGGGCGGAACATTGGAGAAGAAGCAATCGCTACAGTGCACGCGTTCCCTAGGTTCGGATGTTTGCATTATCCCTCGCCCGGTAGCCCTTTTTGGCTTACGAAACACAAACGACAGCAAAACCAGTTGCCCACCCATCGCCCCCCCTTCCCCCCCCACATAACGGGTGGGTGGTTAGCGGGAGGAAAAGTTCACACAGTGGGCGAAATAGATCGGCTTAATTTGTCAAACGGCGCACAAGATGAGGCAATAAATCGCTCGCCCGCCGGTGAGTGTTTTATTTATTTTTCACTCGCCCCTGCGCTTATCGCGATGTTGCACATTTGCACGGCGCCAAACGCTGTGTGTGGTTGGTAAATGGGGAACGTGGTTTGCTGCAAGACCTTGTTGCAAGTGGTCAATGAGTAGGGTAATGTCAATAAATTAGGTAAAAACACCTTAAGGTGGAATCATGCCATTCAATCA
Organism: Anopheles minimus; assembly: GCA_000349025.1. Taxonomy (NCBI): domain Eukaryota; kingdom Metazoa; phylum Arthropoda; class Insecta; order Diptera; family Culicidae; genus Anopheles; species Anopheles minimus. Next base: position 9,729,956 of record KB663721.1, read on the forward strand.
CCCAGCAATTTGTCAAGTATCGTGGGAATAGAGGTTTTGGTCCTGGAACTCTAGCCGCAGGTATATTAGTGAAGCCATGTATCATTTGCTTTAAGTTATCATTCATTCAATAATCAATCTTTTACTTTTTTATATCCTAGTGCGCTATCAACAACTGGCAACTTCTCATGAATTCCGAAATTATTTTTAAAGGCTATTACAATAAAGTAACGTACTTGAAGCTACATTTCTCATTGTATCATGAGCATAATTCCTTGAATTTAGATTTTTTTCACATCAATTGTTACGCGAAGGATAGTGTGTAAATATCTGAATTCTGAGACCGATTTATAATTATTTATGAAAGGGAAAACTGAAGCGGAAAGTGTAAAATTATTTACCTTTACGTTATGAGCATCACTTCTTGAATAAATAATTTCTAAAATTCCTTGATTGTCAAATTAAATCTCCTAGCTTTACAGTAGCATAATTTAAATAATTTATATTTCCTAGTACCAATCTTGAAACCAGAAGCGCTTGCAAGAAGTGATGACCTTGAAGTTACTTCACCCTTTGCGCCATGAACAAAAATGCATAAATTCCAAAACCTTTAAAATTATTAAAAGTCAAATCATGAGGTAATAACCATGAAGTTATTTTATTCTTTTTATATATATAACCACTCTAGAAACACTCCATTTGAGTGCAATACTTGTCCCATGATAGCCGATGTTTCGAAATCGATAAGTATGGTCGATGTTTTTTTTTCTGTGCACCCCGAGCTACGAATGCTAAGCAAAATAAAAAATGCCATACAAATGCGTAAAAACTCATTTCATATTCCAGCGCCTCATGTGTGCATCATGTTTTGATCTCTTTTCCTTCTTCGATTGCACTCCCTACGGTGCAATAGTGTTCCGGACTCCCATTGCCAACGCAGCATACTGATGCTGCTGCTGCTGGTGCCGGTGCTTCTGCTGCTGGTGAGCTGTCCCAAAATGGGCATATCATTCCATGGACAATAAGAGAAACGACAGACACTCACCCCCGTACAAAGGCGTTACACATTTCGGGTCGAGGAGGTTTTTGTTTTGTTTCTTTCCTGTTTTTCTTTTTTTTTTTCTGGTATTTCGTTCATTCGCCCAAATATCTGTCGGTTCGGGTGAGTTTTATTGAAGTGCTCCCTTTCCACTGCATTACATTAGCGCGGCACACCGGGTGGGAAGGAAACGATTCCACACCGCCGACCGTGGTGTCGCGCAGCATAATTTCATGCTGCGCATTACGGCACCGGGAGCAGCATCGAAAGCCGGCGCCCACCTACACCTACGCAAATGCACACGCAAACGTGGCCCAACAAATGGTCACACTTTTGTGACAGCCAGACAGACAGACGGGCAGAGACAGACGGACGGATGGATCGGTGCGGTCGGTCCATTTCTATCACCTTTAGCGAAGGCAAATCGAAATCGTGACTGGTCCGTGTCGCGTCTGATGCGACGGAACGTGGAAAGTGAAATGTCCGGTAGGGTGGTAAAGTTTCCACCGACCCGGGCGAAGATCATCTTACCCGTGCTGGGTCGTGATTTGTTTCTTTCCTCGATTGTTTACCCAGCTACTGCCGTAAGTCGTCCAAACTGTGCGCACACACAAGGTTGTCTAATCGATTGGGAATATTGTTTTGTTTTGTTCGATTTGGACAAACAAAAGCAAGAAAAAGATACACAGACACATTAATCGTTTGCTTTCACGTCAGTGTTGGACTGAGCGACATGACTTTAAGATATTGATACACAACGATTAACTTCTTGCTGAGGAAACTTCAACAAGATATGTTAGACGACGAACATTTAAGCTTTATTGCAATAAGGCTTTATCTAAAATTTGTCGATATATTGAAATTGAATTAAAATAAGTGTAAAATAATTTTAAATAGACTTTAAACATTTAAAGGTAATTGCAGTGGACTCACATAAAGCGTTAGTGTATTCTACGAACGAGTATATATTGATCTCGTTTCAAACTGATCAGTTAATGTTCTCTACTGTTTCTGATTGCACTATTTTCGCTTAAGAATCATACAGGACGTATAGTTCGATAAATGGACAGGAGCACTAAGATAGCCTTCAGTCGAATGGGATCTTCTTTACCAAGAATTATTTCAAAGGCTTTAGCATCCTCCGCATATGGGAAGTAGTTTTCTGCTGGAAGTACCATACACTTTTAATCAATGTAAAGAAGGTACAGCGAGGATCCTATGAATCCCATAAATTTATCCATTTAATTCCATCAATGTTTAACTTCTGAGAATTGGAACACCTGTGCTGAGTGACGCTAGAGAAATTAATCGTCTAAGGAAAATATTCAATAACAGAAAAAGAGATCATTCAGTGGACTAGAGTTTAGAGCTCGGTGTATATCACTTTAGTTTACAATAATCCATTTGAAAAACCAAAACAGAATGGAAAATAATAGAAAATTCATCGTGATTCCGCTTCATCTTTATGAAATAATAATATTATAGGATCATGTTTTTCCCCATCCACAAAATGATTCACATTAATATTAAAGTTTGCTTTCCGCTTTATCACACTTCTTCCAATAACCGACACTGTACGCAATTACAAGATCAAAGACAGTTGTTGAATGTAAAATGAAATGGTTCTATCGTTTTTCTTCCCTCCCATTCCACAATTCCAGTACTACTTCAATATTCAGCGCATGCACACACACACACACACGCACACAAAAAAAGCTCCACCATCTTTCAATAAACACGTTAAACATTTAATCGCACAATCCATTTGACTTTAGTGTTCCCATTCTCTAAATGACGCCATAACAATTGTTCCATTCTTTCCGCTCGCGCATTGATGCGACGAGTTTACTCTATTAACATTTTGCAGGTTCGCAGGTTTTGTTCGCTTTTCACGCGTTTTCCCCCCCGGCACGACAATGACGAAAATGAAAATGGTGTGTGAAAATTTCATTATCATGATGTTTGTCCAACCGAATCTGTCGCGCGCGATTTGTCTCCTTTTCGTCTCTGCTCAATCTATCCGTTGGACGTTGGTTAAAAATGCAAAACTGCGATAAAAGGAAAAGCTATACACGGTACGAATTATTAATTTTTCTCCATTTTGTTTCTGTGTGTGTGTGTTTTTTTTTCATTCCCTTTTCTACCATCCAACGAGCCGTGTGCGAATAGTGAAACAAAAAGCAAACACGCGGGTGAACATTTATGATTTTTGTGACATCCGGAACGCGGTGGACTGGTTTCTGTAGGTTTTTCTTACTATCGCGATGATTCCTGGCAGCACCCAAGGCTGCATAATCTAGCAATTTTCCATCATTCGAGAGCACTTATGTCAAGCTGCCGGAAAAATGCTGCAAGTGAGTGGCACCGTGAATGTGTCCGTTTTAGGGAGGGAAAGCTTTTCATTCATTCCGGTTTTCTTTTTTTTTGGTACTTTGCTACTCCAACGAACCCGACCCGGTCCGAAATCCGGCAAAGGTTTTACTTCCGTTTTGGTGGGAGTCAGGTTTTGTTTTTAATCCTCATAAATGATCTCGGTTCCCGACAGGAGCGCAACAAAAGCATTAGCTTTCCTTTCATTTTCTACTTTCTCTCGCTCTCTCTTCACCATTCCGACTAAATACACTCACTTAGGCAAGTGATCGCGTGGTGCACGTTCGGTGCACTTGTTCACTTCCGATTTAGTGGAAGCGGAAAATTATCCTTTTGCAAAATTTCTGTTGGCACGAATTTATCCCAACTTTGCCCAAGTGCCTGTTTCTTTCAGCGTTGGAGTGTTGTATGTTGAGCGCACGGGATTCTAAATTTACATGCCAGTTTAGTAGCGAGAGAGAAAAAAACAGCCCCCTCGTGACGCTTTTTGCCTTCAAAACATGTCTGTCCGGTCGGGAAAACCCGGGAGCAGAGTTTCAGCCGACCCATCAGTGCCACGGTGGTCAGGGTAACATGAATAAGTCATAAGCCTTCATAGAGTGGAAAGCGTATTTAATTACTACTCCCTCACCCGCTCTGGTTGTGGCCAGCCCTTAACCACCACCCCACTGGCAGCAGGAAAGCTATGTGACGGAAAAGAAATGGCCCCGAACGAACCCAAACCACCGATGAGGTGAAAATACTGCGAACAATGGTCCGCAAACCACACCGAACCGGGCGGTTTGTGTTTGAGTTTTGCAGAGTTTTTCTGTTTGTTTTTTTTTTTGCATTTCCCCGGCACGGAAAACCACGGCAAATGGAAGAATCACGCAAATGGGAAATCAACTAAGGATGCATCTTCCGGATTGATGTTTTTCCTCCCATTTGTTTTTTAATGTTTTGTGGCCACCGACCGTTGTCGAGGAGCGAATGTTTTGCATCGGTACGAACCTGGACGGGCAGTTAAGCCGTATGCCACGAATAAATAGGCAACACACCGTGTGCCGGAAATCCGTCTCACATGAAGATGGTCCTCACCACCCCGGGATGATTTTTAAGTCCCATTTCCGGGTACCGAGCATGCATCCGTCTGTTGTTTTCCATGACAGTGCATGCATCATTTCCTTCTCGTATGTTTTGTTTGGGTCGTGGTTTTGCTTTCCCACTTTTTTCCCATCCATTATTTGCTTCCATTACGAGCTTTTTTCCTGTCTCCTATTTGTTTTCTAATGCACTACTAGCATAGCAATTGCAGCTCGTTTTCCGAAAAGGACAAACAAATTCTACCCTGGTGCTGCAACCGCGAAGGAAACCCATTTTTCAACGGATAAACCCCTATTTATTATATGTAAATTAAAACCACATTTAATTGCCGCACGGTGGTGCAGGGTGCTGGGTGAACGGACAGTCATCCTCCCATAGCCAGCCCCGTAGTACGATGGCACACGAATGAAATAGCATAAACGCATCGTAATGAAGTGCCCGGCAAATGGCCGGCATCGCTCCATTGCGAAACGGTCAACAATGCGAAGGGCACAGTAAGCTCCGGTCCGCTCCCTAGCTCTTCAGACAAAGAAATATGCTCTCTGGTCGGTGCTCAGGATGCAAAGGAAGTTGCATGTTATTTTTCCCCGATTTTGTTTCTTATTCTTCTCTACCGGAAATCCGACGACGGTCGGACCAAGAAACCCACCCGGTCCGGAGTTACTATTTATCAACGCGTGGACCATGTATTTCATTGCAACTTTCCATTTTGCATTTTCTCCTTATTAAACAACGTTTGCATTGGGGAGAGCTACACAGGTCGGTAGAATCTTCCGGTGCGGATTTTGGTGGCGGTACGGTCCCGAGTCCCGAGCACTAGTCATTACGTTGTTTCTATTGGGTTTTATGAACTGCACCACATTTACCTTTTGCTTGGGGAAAGTTTTTCCGTTTTTTTCCCGTTCGCTGTAGCTTTCCGTCCGGGTTGCGGTAAGCCTCTCAAGGTGTTTTGTGTGATTTTTCATCCCGTTTGTCCCGGTAGTCTTTACGAGTAGACGGGCAACAATAACTTGCCGGGAGTGTATATCTTCGTGGCAAAACATCTTCTTGGTGGCGTGTTGCTTTAAACGATAATTTACACGTTGAAACATTTATTGCAGCTTTAGTTTTATTTACACAGTTTCGTGTTTAATCGTCAATTAAAAACATCTGGTGTACAATCATATAATAAACTCCAATAAATTCTTGGAATTCTGTAATTAGCATCCCAGGTGATTTAGTCAAGCAGACCCGAAATAACGTTGACTCGAGGAGAGCAGTATTGAATTAACCATGGCCTCTTCTGAGTATAATATCCAACCACCCTATCACAAATGTCAAATTACACATCCTATTTTAATTCCAAAAATAACGTGCAGTGAATTTCACGCTCTAGAGCTACCAAACCATTCAGGCGTTCAAATAGTCGTCATGAACAAAACATTATTGAGTAATCAGAATGACTAGTGATGGATGAACCATTGCGTGAGCTAAGTGACTAAGGGGAACATGATCCTCAAGTAATTGGAACCGAGCATATACCAAACACTCGTTTTATTTTTTCTCCCCTTTCTATGAAAGTTAGTTTTCCAGGAATAACTTAAATTGACTACCACAACAATTTGAAAACATCATTTGCAACAAACGTATCAATTGAAAATACTACTCATGTAGAACAAGAGAGTTATATAAACCGATTTATACAGACACGTCTGAATAATATTTTTCATGACCATTTTAATTTCCATTTACGCTGCTTTATGGGATGTGTGAAAACCTTTAATGTTAGGTAATTCAATATTTACAGTCGTTGTCGTCAAATTGTAACTCTAAGGACGGTATTTTTGTCTCTACGTCAATTACAATACAATAAAGTTACATTAACTAAAAGTTCAATTTTATTCCCGAAATAAACAATAAACTATAAAATATGAAAACTAGCATCATGGTAGGTAAACGATTATTTTAAATAATTTGATTCTTGTTCTTGGCTGTAAACAAAATAAACTATACTTTTCATTACAACAATAATAAGATTGCGCTTAAGTCGTTTTTAATGCTTAAAACAGACGCAATTCTGAGCCTTTCCTATTATTGTTTTGACTATTCGTCCCACTATAGCTTTCAAATAAATTTATTTTCCTCTTCTATTTGCAACTAAAATGTAGCAAAAAATTAATCATCGTCAGCTAAATATATGGTTGCATTAATAATTAATCATGCTAAAGTATTTCACTTTATCGGCCCCAATTAATACTAATTCGTAAGATAATCATCATTACAAGGAAATCTCGATTAAACAGAGCCACATAACATCTTATTTACGAACCATGCTCATCTTGTTAAAGTCCCTCTCCCTCCTCCTCCCTCCCTCCCTTCCTCGGGGGAAAACATTGAAAAATGGCTATTATTAACGGCAGTAACGTTACGCAGCCCGAGATAATGTAAATGCGCAAACAGACAATAGCAATCCGTAAGCCATCACAATAAATCTCCATCAAACGCACACGCATGCAGATTCATCCACACACACACGCGCACAGAGTGACACAGGTATGTACGCTTGCAAAAGTTTAAAGTTTTTTAATCCCATTTTCCATTCCCAATTGGCAGTAAAATCCCGCCGGAAGCCCTCTGGCGGTAATCGTGCCGGACTTACGAAAGAAAAAACGACAAATATGGACTGTATACTTCGAAGGTAAGAAGGAAAAAATCAGCTTAAAACCAAAAACCAAGAAGAAGCCCCAAAACGACGAAAGCATCATCGGCCATCGTGCGGATCCTCACCAGGTGCCGGACAGAATGGTCTGGACATAAATTACGGTGAAAGATAAAACTTCAACTTTAATGGAATGCGCGTCCGTTTGCATAACCTCAGGGGTTGGACTCACGTTTACACAAAAAATTAACAAACCAGCAAAAGAATGGTACGAGCGGTACCACACCGACATTTGGAAGAATTAAGATTTGTCGACAAGGGCGTCGCTTAAGCTAAGATGGAAGATGGGGTGGGTCCCATTTTCCTTCCTTCTCCTGTGGTTGCGGCGTTTAATGTTCCATCATGTATCTTCATCATTTGCGATTAAACAAAACGGGGGGCATCCCAGACGGAGGAATTGGTCCACCGAAAAACAAGACGAAAAGTATTACACAGGTAGCAATAGCCTTCGTCCTTTAGTGCCTTAACTGCCAATTTACTCAAGCCCACTTGCTACCGTTCCCATGGGAAGGGAGAAGTTTGTTTTATTAGCGAGATGTTTGGTATAAAGCAAATATTGCAATATTTATTTATTTTAATTCCATGCCTGTAAATCACATTGCTCGCACATTGGTAACATTATAAAAATATTTTCTTCTCTTTCCGTAAAGTTCCTTTCGGAATAAACACATCAATTCACCATCCATCCACTTAGCTGACGTTGATCACCGCAACAAAAAAAAAAGAAAGAAAGCGGTCAGGGAAAATATGTTCGCAATTTTCCACCCACCGGTAACCGACATTTTCTCGGTCAAGTTCGAACATCGATGTTCTGCCTGGGTCACTCCACACATTAGCGACGGTTGTGGAGGGACCGAAAAGGGTCATGGGGTCTGTTTTCATCGTAACGGTTAACCTGAAGGAAAAATATTATTCGTACGCGAGGTTGGCGAAAAGAAGGAGAAACAAAATGGCTCAAGCGGCTGAAGGAAAGTGCCCAAGAAAGGCGAAGGCAATAATATATTGAATTCCTGTCGCAAGCCTATTTCAACGGTCGAGCTTTACACTGATGCCATTCTTTAGCGTTTTCTTAGAAGTGCACTTGCCTTTACGAGCTTTTCCCTGCAGTAACGTACGGAGGAAAAAAATCCCCAAAGGACAAAAATACCGAGAATATCATCGATGGCGATTCTTGGCGATTCCAGCCGATGAAAAATGGCTTTCTTCTGCAAGGCTTGGGCAAGACATTGCTTGCGTTTCGCCATGCTTCGGTTGTGATGACAAAATGGGAAAGAAAAAAAAGGAATACACTCGATCGGACGATAAGGAGCTGACCGAGTTCCGAGTTCAATCTTGGAGGTAAGGTTTTGTGATTTTTCCAAGGAAAATGCTTAAAAGTGTGTTTCGCTCCACTGTTCTGCCTTTTTCCTCCCAATATCCTCTTCCTTTATTGGGCTCGTGCAACGTAATGGCGACCGTATCATGTCCCCGGCGATGGTCAACCGGAACCTTTTAGATGACCACGTTCCCCTCAGCTTCAGGAGGAAAATGAAGCGCCTGACCGAACCGGTCAAACCAATCGTCAAACACGTCCTTGTGCCAACAAGTTAGTTGCGTTGGGGAACGGATAAGCTGGAAAGTATCGTAATAGTAATGTTGCCTTCGGGACAACACACACACACACACACTTGTTGGTGGTGCCCAAAGCAAAAGCGTTGGAAAAGTATTTTAGAGAATTAACCATTATTGTTACTGCATCAAGGGGAGGAAAAAGGGGGGCATAAAAAAACATGGCGACCGGAAAAGCGAAATCCGAGAACTGCAGGGCTATTACATGGTTTGTGAGAATTTTCCTTTTTTTTTTTGTTACCGTTTATACCGATTATGTTCATGGTGGAAACATGAACACTGAACAAGCTCTGCACATGTGAACCAATTTTTACAATCAGAGAGGATGGAACAAATTGTGGAGCTTTGGCGAAACGATTGATTTTTTAACATTTGTTACGCAAGTAAAAATGAGTGGGATTTACGAGAAAGGTAAAAGCGGCGAAACATAACTTCGGGAAGTGTTTGATTAGTGCGAGGGATTTTTCCATTTCATTCCAATGGTTTTTCCATACATGTATATTTATTCTATTCTGGATTCATTTCGAATGCTTTATTTAATTCGATTTTTTATAGAACAGCCGTAATAGATTTTCTATTATTACGTAATGGTTAAAATAGGTGGCTCTCTTTATTTATGGATTTTAAATTAGCTTTTATTAATTCTCTTAAATAACCAATTCAAAAACATGGAATATTGTGCTACAATTCATCACGTGTATAAACGAATTTGGTTAAACTTGTTTAAAATCGAAAATTAGTGCCATTTTAATTAAGACATGTTTTTCTCTACAATAATATTCGCTTTTGTTCACTATTTGGATATTATATTAAGATATCTTGAAATACTTTTCTCAAATTTTATTGTTAAATTGTTTAATCTTTTTAAATAAAAGCATCTTTTTTCGTATAAGGATAAGAATGCATGTCAACTTTCATTGATTGAAAAGATTGTCAAAAATTTTATATTTATTTAAATCCTTTTCTTTGTAATCGTTCTCATCAAAGTTTGCCACATAATTAAGATGTGAACTTTATTTTTTGTGATATTTCTTCTTTTTTTAAGTTTTATTTGATTTCAAAGTTCAAATCCGGTTCTAATTTTAATTTACTCCAAAACTTATCTGTACATCATAAAAGAAAAATGTTTCGAACTAGCATCGATACACAGGATACCCAATAAAATTGATTATTTTTAAGTTAAATCATATTAAACCCGGTAATGGTCAACAGGTGTTGCATTACAGCTACCGATTAATGAAACTGCAGCACTAAACACTCCATTTACGAGTGTGCCATCAAAGAAAGGAATGTACCGTGCCTGTTCACAACATTTACAAAACGTGCCCATTCGAATTCTACTGCAAGTAATCGGTACTTTTACTAATGGCGTCCCTGTACGCATGCAAAGGATTGTCGTTGCTCAATTTACGAGTGACGTCATGTGGAAAACAATCAAGAAAAAAAAGGAATCACTCAATCACACATAAATGTCAATCAATTGGAGGATCAAAATGACACACCAAAAACCCGAAATCGATTACCCGTTAAGACAATGGTGAATATAAGGTGTTATTCGTCCTCCCTCCTTACTGTAAGCGCTCGTTTGCAAAGGAACACCCGTCGCTGGCTGGTGTGTTCTCGCTTTTGCTTGCTTTTTCCCGCTGCCAAAGCAGTAACCCGAAATTTTATTGGGTCGAACCCGAATAATGGGTACCGAAACCCCCGAAGCAGCCCGCCCCACCCGGACGAACTCTGACCAACGACACGGGATAATTACTATCGACCGTCGTTCACCCGCACAAGGAAGAATTTACGATCGCATCGTGTAACAGGCGCTGCAACGCTCGAGCAGCTGTCCGATTTTTCACCGGGAAATTCAGTGCCGCCCCCCGTCAGTGAAAGGGCAGGGAGGAAAAACAAATGAAACCCCGTGCTAATAGTTTTCACCGGTTTCACACGCGCTTTTCTTAGCCGTTTAGTTAGGGAGTGGGAGACTGAAGACTAATGCCGCCACTCAGAAGTCGACCAGCAGTAGGATGGTGATGATGATGATGATGCCGGTGCTGATGGTGAGCTAATGGTCAATTTTTACTGCAGCTATGTATGTGTGTGTGTTTGTCGGAAAATTGTTGTACCCGACTAAGAAGCCCTGTTCGGTTATGGTTGAAGCACTTACCGGCCATCGATAGAACAACAGCGCCAGCGAATGCAATGGCCACCATCCAGCAATGTAGAAGATCCCTTCGCTTGGGAGCCATCATTGATTTTTGGGGTGGAATTTTCACTGCTCCATAAACTTGTTACACACTAAAAATCACACACACACAAACACAAACGCACACTCACTCACGGTAGAAAAGCACTTTTACTAAAAGGCACAAGTTACAGCTGCACACACGTTGAACGGACTACAGAAATACACGTCCACTGCAAACACACCTAATTAATTATAATTCAATTTGGAAAACAATTAAAAAACACTCTTTCGCAAGGAAAATTAAGTACGTTAACTATTTCTTAGATGAACAATTTCATGAAAATTCTAACCAGTTAAACCAAAGTTGGAAGAAAAAATCATTTGCACTATCGCCTCAAATCGCGTTACTTTCCCTGACGCCTTAGTCACTGTCAGAATCACTCCGCGGACAATCAGTTTGCGGAATGTTAATTAACTTTACTGGCCGCGTTTTCGCGAACGACGCCTTCTGCAAATTCAATCAACCGTGCTAGTGATCTACCCGCTCAACCACTTCCTGAATGATTCCACCAGATGATGATGATCGAAAGGCACACAGTACCTAGCATTTATAGCCCTAGAAGCGAACAAGCAGCAAGAATTGCAAGATTTCCTCACACACGCACTCGATCACGAAACGCACGGTCGCAACCCGACAGAACAAAACCGATCAACCGATCACGATCACGCACCGACGATGACTGGCCGGGGTACAGCCACGGATCGGAACATTTTGTATAGTTTCTCCCCGATGCGTGGAATAGTTATGCCCACTAGGCGCACACTTTGCGGCGGATGACAAGTCGCGGTCGCTCCGCCCGGCACGAATCTGGCGGAATGACATTCGCCGCGGGTGAGAAACACGCAAGTGTGCGTCTGTGTGTCTTCTCACGAGTCATCCACAGCGAGCACCACCGGCTATCGAAGTTGGGAAAAATAGGAGAGAATAGAGTTATGTACGTAAGGAGACATTCGAATGCCAAAACCACCATTAGATATTGGAAACATTTGAGCAGAAATCCATTTAGAAACAATTGTACATAATTGAAATAAAAATGTCTAATTTAAAGATCACAGGAATGTATGCTTGATGTTTCATCGGATGTGATCTTTCTCATTTGGAATGTCCGATCGTCGTTGGAAATCCGTGGGCGAAATCTTCTCTCTCTTAGTTAATATGTAAAGCCTAGAATTGAACACCGTCTTTGTTGCTTTTTGCTGTGATTCGATCATCGGATTGGAACTTGTTACCGGCTGAGCTTCAGCAAGTAGCATAGATTAGGCAGTTTAATTACTTTAATTCGATTTGGGTTCTGATCGCACTGTTGGGAGCTTGGGATCGTTTGGAGATCTTTTTCTTCTTTTTTTCCACTATAGCCTATTGAGGTGTTGTATCTGTCATTTTTAGAGTTCTTGATCCATATTCACCGGGAACAGAATCGCCGCTTCTGTCGTTAAGAGATATCGTGTGATTCATATCATCATGTTCAGTGGAAGACCAAGCCCCAAGTGGAATTAAAGTCCAAGGGACTCCATCAGTATCCAGATCTACCTCTTAGATTACAATCTTGCAAAGTAAGAGAGGGATGGATTAAAATATGCAGAATTTCCTCCCAAAGACTCTAAAGACTGAAAAAAGTTGAGGAGATACTTATGCGACTTTTCGAGGCTTTCCAGTAAATGGGGCCCTAAGGCTGACCCGCGTGTTCTTCCTTGACATTCACTAGCACGCCAAATTAAATGGGTTCTAAGAATCAACAATAATTTCAACAACTTTGACTGTTTATAATTAGTTTTGAGGAAGATTTGAGACTAGAGTTGACATTAAAGCGATGACGTTGAAAATTATTGCCTCTTATTGCCTAAACCCATTACTACCCAGGATTACAATTACTTGAGCCGAATGACGTGAAACTTTTTAGCCTTTCTTGGAATGTCCCCAAATAGTGAAAAAAATCAATAGCTTAGGTTTGAATCATCTAGAAGTTCATACCCTCAAAAGCTTAAAACCATTTTTATTGTAAATTAGCTTTGTATATCTTACTTTGCAGCTCCATTTATTCACAGTTTCAAGTACTTAGAATTAATGAATAAATCAACGGAACTGACAGGGGAGTAATAATAATACATGAAGCTCCCCCAAAGTTGTGATCACTAAAGATCACATCATAAATTACCTTCTTAAATCAGTGTAGTAGATCCAAATTATATAAAGTGATAGTATCATTGGACAGAATTATAAGACAACTGCTTTTAATTCGAGCCCCAACATGTCCAATAAACTTATGATCTTAAATGCAATTTAACGGAGCATACCGCACAAGATCATCAAGATTGTTCGAGCATAAGCGTCCCAGAACTCGTTTGATGTTCCGTTAATAAGGCACTTTAAGCCACGGCTCGATTCTGGAGCAGATGAACCACCCAAAAACGGATAGGTGCGTCTTAGCATGGTTGCTAGAATATGAGGAGGTGGCCAAACAAAGCCCTGCGTCTTCCCCACAGCTCATAAACATGTGTAGCTAATGGATGACAAAATTGAATCAAAGGCATATTTAATTAGGAGATAGAAATTATGTCACACCCTTACGGGTGGCGTTGGTGCTGTGTTTATGGAGAACACCACCGGCGCCGATCGTAACAGACCTTTCTTCCCGAAAGATATCGCGTTACATGATGCACGCTTTTGTTTTGCTAAGGTCTCGCATTGTGTGCTTTACGAATGCAGAGTCTCACAACTGAGAGAGGATCTGGGCAGTTCTAAAACTGTTAGAAGAATAGATATTTCCTCTCTGAGGTGTTAACGTAATTGATCACTTTTTTCCGTAAATAATTCAGAGTACGATCGTCATTTGTATAACAAACTGATAATAATATTTGTTACAATTTTAAAGTCAATAGAGAGGCAATGCACAAGCTTTACATTTGGACATTTATTTTATTTGTGCAAAAACATCTTTTTTGATTTCTATTCATTTACATTGCTATCTGTTTTTATCTCATTACTTTCTCACGGGAACAAGGAAAACTTCACCTCTGACTGAACCCATCGCATCGAGAAAATGCAACGTGCATCAACACTTTTGTTGCATTTCACACGATCCGCACACAAGCGGATTGCTACACTTTGCACAGCTTTTACCCTCGCACAGCTCGGAAGCTGTCTGCTAATATGCGAAAATTACGACGCCCAATAGAGATGGGGCTCCAAAGCTCTCGTTGGCCAGCACTTTGCCACCTACGCGCGTTACCATCGCAACGCCGCGAATCATGATTCATAGGCAATAATTTGTTGCGTTGCGACCGTTTTGCGCTAGTGCGCCAAAGGCACGATATAAAATATTGGACGAATTTTATTAAGTCAGCGTCGCCCGGACTGTGGCAGTAAATTTTCCATAAAACGAGCCCACCAACAAACGCACTGCGAACGATTAGCATATTTATGAAAGCTGAATCGTGTCCGCTTGCCAAAAAATCACTCGGCCAAAGTGTTTGAGGAAAGATTTACTGCGCTGATTTGAAAGAGATGTGCCCATCGATCTTACCGCCACTTGCAATCGCCTAGCAGTTGGTTCGCTGAATTGTTCTGAAGATGATGGTTGAGCAAAAAAAAAAACGAACAAATGCTACCACACTGACCGACAGAGGCAGACCGTCGGACATGGTTGACACTTGATATGAATAATTTTTAATGGAAATTATATTTTATTAGACTAATATTGTAGCGTTGTAAGCTACAGGATTCTATTAGTCTCTGAGATGCGTTGTGGTGCTCAAGAGTTGCTGTCACGATGTTATTTCGTGTGATATTGTAAATTTATTACAATATTTATTGTTTTTTATTGTTTGCACTTTTTATGATTTTTAACGCCTACCCTTAGTTTACAGATTTTATTTATTTTTCTTTCATTTATTTCTATTTCTTAGTAGGTTTAATTACTTTCCTTTACCTGTACATCGAGTTTCAATAGTGAAAACTTGTGGTAACTTATGAATTTAAATTTTATGTTTTATTTGTGATTGAAAAGTTTTTTTTTTCCTGTGCTTTCTTACGTTTTTTATATTTTTCTTTGATATTCTCCTGCAAAACAATTTTTTTGTTTTCAACACAAAAATACAGAATGGTTATTTGGATATAGAAATAGAATGGTGATTTGATGATGATGATGGTGTTACAAGATCCCAGTTAGATTTTTCTAGATTTAGCAAACCTTAACCCAGACACAATTTAAAAATGAATCTGCACCCAGAACGAACGTTGTAATTCGAACCGTTTCGCCACCCGGTTCGTGTACCGGCACCTTTATGGTTTGTGTCTTCACATTTCCGATAGATGGCGGTAGCTGCATTCGCTTCCCGACAGCATTTTGCAAGAACCGCTCGAATGGCACACATTTGACAGCTGTCACGTTCTTCTTTTGCTCTTCCTCTGGAATGTTGTTTTCAATGTGGTACCCGTGTTGGTCGCAGCAGAAATTGTGTATTTTCCGCAGTTTTACATCGTTTCCCCTGATCCAAACCGCAGTTTTCCGCGCAATTTCGATGCCAAGCATCACATTCCGACGAAAGTTTACCGATTTTCGGCTCACCATGAACGGTAGCCCGCGCGTTCCGTGAATTGCTTTGTGAGCTTTTGTGTTGTTGTGATTGGTGGCAACTGGTTTGTTTTGCTTTTCCCTGTGATTACGAAGGAAATTCGCTCGTCATTGGAAGACGAACCCGCTACGACGTAACGGCGGAAAGGCGGTGCACTGTGAACGGTTGGAAGAACGAACAAACAAACAAAAAAACATTACGAAAATTAGACCCACGATGGCATCGCAAGGCAGCATGCAAGATCGCAATAGTCTTGAAAAGTACATTCGCCAGCTGGCGATGAAGGCCGCACAGATCATTGTGCAATCACGGTTGGGAGAGAAAATCGCCACGGAAAGTAATCCCAACTCCACGTCATCGGATTGGGTAAGTAGTGCTGGGACAGTTTCTGTGTTCATGCTGGTTTTCGGGGGACTGTTTCTTTGTCATCCTAGCCCAAGGTGTACACGCGGAATGGTGAGCGGGACTAGGCCATACGCTTGATAAGAGAGGTTTGCATGCATCATGCATACGGCTCAAGTGTACTTCGTACTACGAACGTACGCCGTTGGGAAGGAATGATTCACATTTATTGGGAAGAATATACTACATACATATTTTTTAAGCTTTTAGGTGTGAAGCAAAGAATCCACTCTGGGGATAATTGAATAAAGAACGGAACGACTTGACATGAAGTTTATAATGGAAGATGATATCCAAGAATAATCAACTGGAAAGGATCTTCCCATTGTAATGCCTTGTACAACAGCACCCATCTCACCCTTCACCAGACAACTGTTCCCTTGTCCTGCGCCAATTGCATCATACCAAATGGCATTGGTTCGCAATCGATGCATCATAAATCAAACGCTCGAGACACACCGGGCAAAAGGCAGGAAACGAAATTCCAATGCATCACGTCATCTTGATTCCGATCAAATGCATCATCGATGGAATGACGCTATGTACGTCCAACGTACGATACACGATGCACTTGTGGAGAAAAAGCCTCAATTTATTAGACGAACATGCGCATACAAACATTGTCTGCTCTCGTGCGGTAGCTTCGTCCTGTGGCACCGATTCGTACCGGGAAGGAACAACTTTCTTCGCGAATCTAGGTTAATGGACGAACTTTTACCCTCTTTTACCGACCCATCGGCTAATCGCTTCCCCGTTTGACCGGTTTCCGCGTTCAGCACTGGTTGGCCGAGTGCCAGGCGAAACGATAATTAACGGAACAATATTCATTACATTGGTGGGCATCGCTTTATCGACGATGTTGTTGTTTGGTTCCACTAACTAAGCTCCAACATAAAGACACTCTCACGTCGGTATGTTTGAAGTGAACAGACCTTCTAATCGATACATTTACAACCACTATGCAACGGAGCGATGTGCTAGTTCAAACTGGTCAGCATACAATATAAGCTGCAAAATAAACATCCTCCTTTACAACACCCACTTTTACAAGGGTCAATCTATGGATTCAAGTTGCGAGAAGCAAATCCGGATAGTTTATGAGCTAGATAAGTAATAAACTGCTATCAACCGTTGCAACTTACGTCACATTCTCTTGTACTGTGCTATCAGCTCTTCAATGAAAGTATGATTGCGCAGTTTTCTCCCAAACAGGATGATAACCGCTCGTTTTGAAGTACTAGCAGTTTGCATTGCCTACATTGTGTGCGGTTAGATAAGTCTTGATAAAAACAAACTCAAAAAATGCATTTACTGGGCTTTTTTTGTGTATTTCTTACACTATTGTACAGACAGAAATAACTGGCTCAATAAATGGTTATCTGTAACTGTAATAGCTTCCAAGATAATCGAGAATATCCGGGAAAAGGCAAAATATAAGGAGTTAGTATCTTGTAAATATTGTACCAAATCGACTGTTAATGTCCATTGTAGATCTTGTAGAAAATTCAACACAAGCCAAGCAGGCAAATGCCGTCATTCTCGAAATATATTTAATAAGTAAAAGGTTTACTGCAGCTTGAGAGAAACCACAATTTTAAACCAAAGAGGTTCTACAAGCCTGTTATATGAATATTAAAGTTATATGAATTATATGAATGATATTTTAGGATTATCAACATAAACGTTAGTATTTTTTTATATCGTAATGACGGCTAGGCCGCATATATTCACATAAAAATGTTATATTAACATTAGTTTCCTTAAAACAGAATATAAATAACGTGTCAAGCGATATTACGCGCATCTCGGGAAAACATTGTGTTTCGCAAAAATTCATTCTGCCGTCTACATGCGAAAATTTCATTAGAAATCTTTAGAATAATAGAGCTAATAGCACAATAGAATTTGTACCGCCGACCCCGTCCCGTACATAGTTGATATTAATTGTTGTTGTTTTGCTTTTCACTTTCTGGAACTCCGGACATTCATCACGACTTGCAAATAATGGCACAAACCTGTCAATTCTATGCCACGACTTCGAACTTCACCAGCGATCACTCCATTCCATCGCGGCGACTTGTTCAAACCGCTTCACCCTGCTAGCGTGCACCAGAACCGGATCGAACCACTTCCTGTTGAAGCGAGAAGTGATCGAACCGCGACGTACCTTTTAGCGCGAATTCAAATTGCGCAACTTATTTACAGCGTACCGGTGGGGAATTGCACTTGTTGTCTTGAAACCCATTAGAGAATGAAGCAGGACAGAGGAGAAAGAGAGAAAACGGGGTCTTACATAGTTTCTGTAAGCTACAACAAACTTATCTTGGTTCTAATAGTTATTTATACAATTCTTCCCTCCACAAACCGTGTCATCAGTGCCCACCGTCGAAAGCTCTGTCCGGTGTGTTCCTGTTTGAACCAGAATTCCTATGGCGTCACGTTTTACCAGTAAAGGACGGCCAAATGCCTTCCTCGAGGTGGTGGATGATAGCAATTCGTGATGATTTATTTGGATTTGTGAAGATGGCAAGTACATTTGCACACAATTGCACTTCAAAAACACTAGCATGCGTTATCAGGGGATTAGTTGTGGCAAGAAGTTGCTGACAGGTAGTTTCCTTATCTTGCGGCATTAGTGCACTTGATTTGAGAGAGGAAGAGGGTCAAACAGGGAGGACGTTCATCTCGCAAACAAACAAACCGACTGCTCTGTAATCCCTGTGGGGTTTTATTCTTCCCTTAATCATCACATTTTATATTATTTTTTTCCACAGTAAATAAAGCAATGTCGATTTTCCACGTCAACGCCCCACACCAACCGTTGTTGTTGAAAATCGTTACAAAGGGAAGCATTTTAACGCAGCGTGTATTTCCACCCAACGCCGGTCAATATGCGGTCGTTGTCTGCAGCAAAAGTGCAATCCTCCCTGGCAGCTTGAGGGTGTGGCAGAAGATACATGTCATACGCGAAGGAATTGCGCAGCGAATTTCGGTTCATTCGCTTGTTCTCGGCTCGGTTCTCTATTCCACGTACGCATCCACGCACACATAAACGCGTCTAGGCCCTTGACTGGATGTTAACGTCTTGGTTGATGGGCAAACCGACACCTCCCGTAGAAAGACTGCGAA
This sequence comes from Anopheles minimus, assembly GCA_000349025.1. Taxonomy (NCBI): domain Eukaryota; kingdom Metazoa; phylum Arthropoda; class Insecta; order Diptera; family Culicidae; genus Anopheles; species Anopheles minimus. The sequence goes on from KB663721.1 coordinate 9,749,078, forward strand.
GAAAATGCTCATGTCATTGCGATTATATCGATTGTGGTTGTGTGGGGGATATAATCGCTTATAATAATAAGGATTATATATTATTCACGAAACTATTGAATAACTGCCCGTTTCCATTGTTTATATTTTATATTAAGTGCTTTTTAAAATTACCGCGAGAACGTCTTCGTTTTGAGATGCTCAGGAAGATGCAGCTATAACGACTCCTCACGAGTCACGCCTCAAGTGTAAATAAGCATCACCATCAGCAATTGGAAGGCGACTATAGCTAGCGTAATTTTATTTTTATTTACCAATCGTTCTCGTACGCGGACCGCTGGTAAATCATTCTGTTTACACGGCGACGATACCGATCTCGTGCTATAGGTCAGGATGGCAACGTGCTCGTCTCCTCTCTTCCCCAGCGTACAATAGTGTTTCCACTGCACAACAATCGTCTTATGTTGTCACCTTTCTCGCGCCAAAGACGGTTTCAATTTAATATGAACACGTTGGCAAACACCAGCTCGTAGACAACCTCAATTTTGCTATTTGTTTCGAACGTTGAAGATGAGAGTCGGAATTGCAATTTGTTGGGCTTCAATTTCCGGTGCATTTTTTCCACCCAGAGAAGCGCGAGTTCCAGTGAAGTCTTTGTTGGATATTGGTTGATTGAAGGTTGGGTCATTTTCCTTCCCCGTTAGTGAGTCTAGCTTAATCGTTTCAATGTAAACAACAGTAGGACTGTGCCTGACCTTCCTTACCGAATCGAGGACCGACCATGGCCAACTTGCAATTTTACTCCCACCAGACATTCCGATGATCTGTTTTATCGTACGCTATGTTTATCCATTGGAAATGAACAATGTCTGTGGGCAGAGGGGACAAACATTGACTTAGAATATGTCTAAACAGAATGAAATTTACTATGTTGTTGTTGAGAACATCAGGGAGTTGATAATACATATTCAAAACGTTTTATTATTGACGAGACTAGTGGATCCACGCTTACAACACATTTCTATTAAATATGCATTTTTACTGGTCTAATTCAACTCGCAAACAATTTATGTTAACTAATTCAAAGTTATTCTGCACTAAAATCGTTTAACTGAAGAACATGTTTTGCACTCCAACATAAACATAAAAAGCCGCAACTTGAAATAGAAATTCTCCCTATATATGGTATCCTTCTGCTTTCTAAATGTATGCTAAGGAAAACGCATTCCTCTGTAGCAGAAATTAATTGCAGAAAAAAAAAAACAAAACACACATGCATTTCTATATAAACCGGATAGTCATCGTACATTCCATGCCAGCCATTCATTCAACAATCAAATCATCACCGCACTCGCACTGGCAGGGTGTAAAACTCCACTCCCTTTTTAAAGTCATGTTTGTCCTCAATTCCATCCATTCCGCGTGTTGAAGAAAGGAAGATATATAGCAGAAGGAGAGTGAGCAAAGGAGAGAAGGCCATCGTGCGCATTGATGAATGTTATGCTGTTTTGTAGAGGCACTTACTTACTAGAGAAGCCCGTTTGAGTTATGCTGCAAAGATGAATGGAATACCAGAAACCCACGATGGACCCTTGCCTTCTCCCTCATTGCTTCATTCCCCTTGAAATAGACCCTTGGAAGTTTCTCTTGCGCGTTCAATTGAGTCTTTTCTTTCGATCTCGTGTCTCTTTGTATCGGGGAGAGACTTAGGAATGAATTAAAGACCCTGAAATCGATGGCACTCTTCCACCCTCAGCTCGTGTACTGAGTGCAGCATCCGATTTATGTTGCGCCTTCCTCCGTCCCCAAGTGGTGCGACCACTCAGGCCAAGACCCTTCATGAGTGACCACCCGGCAGAAGCATTGTATAAGTTTTTTTTTTACCATCACAAGCGCGATAGAGCACGAGCTGCTGCGAGAGTCTCCGTATCTTGTGGTGTGTGTGAGCTCCACAACTATGGGGCCACTGATATCGGCGTTGCCCGCCAAACCGCACGTACACCACACGTAGTGCTATCCAACGCGAATGAATTCCCCCATTGGCCTTCCTCCTCTGTTGCCTCTTTTTGCGGCAACGAACGCATCACCGTACGTCCATTTCGTAAACAATCTTATCACGTACAGTGGACCAAACGAACAGGTTTTCACCAGTTTACTCGGGGGAATCCCTCCTTGTTCAGTGAAACCATCTCGATTGGATAGAATATTGCAAACTGTTGTTTATCTACTTTTAGGACTATTGAAGGACTGCCATGCTACCGACTTATGATTATGAAGTCATCGTTCTGTATGATGACGCCGTGCTACTGACAAAACAATTCTGCCACCACTGATGATTCGTTTTCGATTCGAAAAAGCGGACCTCACGATTGCTAACCAATGACTCATCAATGTTCCAACTTTACCGTTCGACGATTAATAGATTAACGGGACCCAAGGTCATTAGTCAGGTTGTGGCAAGGTCAGCCACACGTAATGTCTGAGAATCCTGCCGTCTACCGGTACGGTGTCGACGTATGAACGCACAATACGCACTTTTCTTGTGGCGTGAAATTGGTGCCAGTGTCATTGACCGACACGTGGTCTGCTCCGAGACGTCCAGACGAGATTTCGGTCCTGGAGAGGCAACAAGAGAGAGTGAAATTAATACTGATTCCATACGGTTACAGGTTACCGAGAACTTGCCGGATTCTTTAATATCCGAGTACACCAATGCATGTATTACTGCGGAAAAGAGAACCTCGCACAACCCTCTGGCTGTGAGGCATGCGCACTCCAACCGGTGAGCCCTTTTTCAGCCGACGCGCGACGAAGAACAACGCACATCGAGAACATCGACCGACGTCTGGCGAATGTCTGGCGCGCTCCGTGAGCATTAGCACGTGGCCCATCATGCGTATCCCGAACGGAACAGATACGGCAGCACCAGGGCAGATTGAAGGAAAAAAAAAGATACCGAAAAGGGAACCGAATACTTCCACACATAACAACAACTGCAAACACACTGTGATAAAACGCCCAGCATAACGAACCCAAGGGGGCCCGGTGGTTTGTCTCAGTGCGTAAAGTCACGTCATCCATCCGGCCGGTGTCGTGAAGGTTTACCTTAGGGTGTAGTAGCATAGATATTCTGATTCTGTGTACCTTGACTTGTTTTCTTCTTCCTCCGCAAGGCCAAGCTGGATTTGTGGGTAAACAAATTTTACAGTATTTTTTACAAGCCAATCAAGCCCACTAATCTTGTGATTTGAAGGAACGGTTCCCTAGCAAACACACTGCCATCGGGTGGACACGTGTAACAGAATTTGTAGAGCCGTAAACAACGGTTGTTTTCGTACCGTGCAACCTTGAAGGATGTTTTCTACGCATTCCCGATACCGCTCCGGATGATAATAGTTCCCGAAAATCGAACACGAGTACATCACGTTCGCAGTGGATGATACGGAACAAGACAAATCCAAAAGGTTCAAGAGTGACTCTAAATTTCTTTACTGCAGATTCATGAATTTTCATCCTTGGATTCTTGAAGTTCCCAAAATTCTTAATTCTCTGAGGAATCATAATGCCCTAAGGGAGAAAAAATAGATTTACCTCTTCGTTTTAACTTTTGAGGAGTCTTGAATACCGGGGAGTTTTATAAATACTTAAGGATTCCAAAATTTCTGAAAACTCATGAATATGTTTAACGTTGACTCAGGATTTGGACGATTCCTTGTTGATGATTCATACAAATTAATCTTCCCAAAAGATTCATTACAAATTAATCTTCCCAAGTACAACAGTTATTGCAATAACTTCTACACATTTCGGTAAGGTAATTGAAAATTAAAAAACGTACCTCTCCAGGCAATTAATGCATAGGACAGTTTTACACCCATAGAAGACATATTACTACCAGTTTTAAATTACTTATACTCCTACACCATTTTCTTTGCCCAGACCCGAGTGGGCAGTGGTGGTGTGTTGCAGTCGGGTTGATTAAAGTGGGAGTAAAAGAAAATAAATAACTCCAATGTCCGGATTTCCAACATCCCAGCATCGTTGTACGATTTTACACCGCCCACGGAAGATGCATAAGATGCAGAAGGGCAACAGAAATAAATGGATTCGGCTGATAGAAGTTCACCGGAGCAGTGTGCAAAGGGTGCGGATTAGCGCGCGACCATTCGAGTGTGTGTGGGGGCCATGTTTTGCCTTTCTTTCCAACCAATCTGACCGTGTTGCTCCACATCCGCACATTGATGCGAATGCTCTGGCGCGTCGTCCATTTGCGTGGGAGCTATGATTGTAAAGCGGCGAGCAGCAGTGAACCGCCAGATGGTCAGAAACGGTTCCAATTTTCACCGATTTCTCCTGCAGAATGGACGTTTGCAAATCAGGCCCGGAGAGTTAACGAGATGAAGCTTCAATCATGGCGTGCTAGACGTTCGATTGGAGTGGATAAACCCATTTAACCTGACCCTAACCGGTAGCGGGAAGCAATCCGACCGCATCGGAGCTTCTTTCCCCGAAGGTTTCCTTTAATGGCCTTGGGTTTCTTCGCCACCTGCCATCACCGCTTCTATGCTGCTGCTTCTGCAGTTCAGGAGCATGTCGCATATCGAAGCAACCAAAGCAACCAACGCGCAGCATTATGCTGTTTGCTGCTTGTACCCCAGTGAAGTCACCGATTGCACTCACACTAGCGTACTGTTTGTGGTACGATTTTATGCTACGGTGTGTACACGACATCATCCCCCATTCACCCTGATGCTGCCACTATATGCAACCGCGCTTGCATTCTCAACCTTTTCTTTTACCAGATCACGTACGATTGTGTATATGTGTGTTCGTTAATATCCTATGTTGAACAGAGAGGTGAAAATGAGCAAAAGCATGTAGATGCTCTCTCGCTCACGCTTTTGCTTTGGGTGCGATGGAAACATTGAGCGTTGGCGAGCGCGCGTACGGCGTGGCATCTGGTTCGATGTGTGCGTGCTAACTTTTCCACCAGCGTGTGTGTAGTAGGGAAAAGCAGCGTTTTCATGCTTCTCGGTACGCGTTGGATAGCCACTTGAAAACGTTGCAGGCAGCATTTTCTGCTGACTCTTCTGCGGTAGATGTGTGTTTCAAGACCACGTTGTCCTACGTTTAAAGGAAGCCAAGAGTTTTCTATCCAAAAACCTTATACCAGTGTTTAGGAAAATATTGCAAAATATAAAGAAAAACATTGCTAAAAGTGTGTGTAATAATAAATAAGAGTGAAAAATCGTAACCTCACTACTTTGTTCGGTGCTTCAGTTTGTGTAAAACCCACGCCCTGTCTAACCGGGAAAATCGGACGTGTAGGCAAACCCGTGCCAGGGGCTGAAAGACGCCAAACGTTGTGTGGTGTGGTGGGAAAATTTGGCTATGACTCAAACAGTGGTGACGTTTCGTACGAAAGGTGAAATTTTTTTCCTGGAAAAGAAAGTAAAGTGTTTCGCACATATCAAACGAGTAGAAAGTGCTTTATCAGTACGGTGAACATTGAGCTCATCTTGGAGTTTGTTTGTTGTTTTGTGTCTCATAACTTTATTGGATATAATTGATAATTCTTTCAACAACATATTTGGTAAGTTTCTCAAGTTAAATTCTAGTTTAACTTTTTTCACCTTTCCGGCTTCACATCGAAGCATCTGTCAAGGATTCACTCTCGCGCCTTTTAAGGAACTCTCTATATTTCTGCTGCTCTCGCAATTCTCTTTTTTTCCCATCTCGCGCTCGTTTCACGCACGTGTTTCAGGTGAGTCCTTTTTTGGCAGGACATTTTGCAGAGCGTTGCGTGTAATTCGATTCCACAGGAATACAGACGAATGATGATTCATCCACCATTGCAAAATCAGATAGGGGACCTCTGGGTTTTACGACTTTCTATGTCGATTCTTTTGGGTGCAAAATATACAGACACATGTAGCCATTGTATGAATTTGGTTGCATCTGTAGGTGTACATTGTGCAACACGATTGCTAAAAAAGGAATTGTTTCCAACTCGTTTATCCACTCATTTTGTGGTGACCAGCGAAATTGCCACGTTGAAATTGCGATGTAGTTCCTTGAAGGTATCACTATCTTTAAGAGCAAATCTATCTTCACATTATAAAAATGTAAAAATGGAAAGAATCTCACACATAACCAGCTGCATATAACACCCCTGGAATAGAACTGGGAGACATTTTATCTGCTTCTTTTCACACCCAGCATACTTCCAAGCCGGATGTTGTCACTTGAGCAAAATAATGGTAGAGCTGTTGAGTGCGATTTCGCTATTGCCGTACACTACTCTTTTTCTTTAGTGCGTTAACGACCCGAAGACAGACTTCAGCTCACGAGCCGTATGGTCAATTGTTTGAGAACACAAAACAGATCTCACTTAAACCGGAAAAAAGGGTTATCGTGTTTCGCTTTCAGGGTTCTGGACGACGGAGTCGTATTTCATTTTCCGGCTGTTGAGTGAAAAATGTACAATTCAGAAGTTTACTCTTTCAAACTTGCTGGAATTGTAATTAATCTTGGAGAATGGGTTCTAGAAATCAGACTTTTTCATCACCAATTCCCAGGGCGTGTATAAAATGTGACGAGATGACGGCAGAAGTTGTTGGTGGATAAAATTGAGGTCATCCACGTATGGGGCGGAATGTTCTGGGTGAATGAACATTGCCCGATTTCATACAGCCCTTCGATAAACAACAACAGCACGACTCGGGTTGTTTACAACCATACCCTTATGCTTATGCACTTATGCTGTGCTGTTGCGTGTGTTAGTATGTAAAATTTGTCTCACGATCTATCTTCCATGCAGAGCAGAGTTCCATCGTATGTTTGTTAGGTTAATGGAACAATGTTTATTCGTCTGCAGAAGTGCACTAATGGTATTGGTAGGGAAAATATACCAATCTCAGTGTTTATGATCTACTTTGTAAAGTTCCACAACTTTTGATCATCAATAATGTATATTAAATTCAATTTAATCGATATAATGTACACACATGTTCAACACCTTCGCAAATATTTGCTACCTGAAATTCCGAAACCACAGATGGTCAAAAATCCCTCACCATAGGGAATCCCTCACTTTATTTCTACTTACCTGGCTTTACGTCGGTATATTTCATGAAGTATTTTGAAGAAGACAAGTGAAGGATCATAAATTTCTCTTTATTGATTTCCTTGAAATTTATACTTTTCACTTCCTGTTACAGCATGACGTACCCAAAGTTCCATTGAATTGCACTGAAACACATCCCGAAGAAGTAACCATAAAAATAACCGTAAAGAAATTCTTCGCAATGATTTGCTTTTACCTCACAAAAATAAAACTTTCTTTCAACAAGCGAAAGACTCGTAAAAAACCAGATTGAATAAAAACGACCAACGAGAACCGTCCGTTAGATGGTTGTCTCGCCTGTCAGATTGTTATTTGAGAATCGTTCCTGTTCGGTTGGTCGGTTAATTACTACCCATTCGTTGTAGACGATGACCACCCTCCGGACGCTCCCACAGCACGACACGGTCGATATGGTTTATGACCATCGATAACCCAGTTCGAGTGAAGAATCCAATTATAAGGCAACGGGCAAAAGAAAAACGTGAGATAGAAAGAGCACGAGCGAGTAAATACAAATCCTGGCAGCGAAGCAAATCGATCCAATCCATAAGTCATTATTTTGGGGTCACCGAATCGTGTCAGAAGCGGGATATCGTTGGATTTTCTCACATCTGGAGGTTATTTTGCAAACTATCGTTAGGGGGATTGGTCGTGGAAAAAACGATGCAAAATATGCTGGTACCCCGTGGCACCAATGCCATACTCTGGCTGTTGAATTGTAATACCCCAAACGTACGGGTCAAGGCTAAATAATGTTACCCGCAATGAACCCGGTGAAATTATACTCTACCCAACGGTGTGACAGTTTGCTTTTAGTAAGGTTTTCCGAGTGATGAATTAATGTTTCCCATGAGACCGCAGGAACTCCTGCTTCAGCTACTTTTACTTTTACTGTGTTTCCCAGACGAGTAAACCTTCTGCAATGGCATAAGAATTATTGACTCTGTTAAATTTGTAATCGTTTATTTTATAACAATATATTTTTTTAAACAAATGTTATCAAATATTGCTTCACTTCGTTATAAACAATCTTCTCATAACAAAATGTCCATGAAATAGTTTTGAAAATGTGTAAACCTCTAACACTAAGACCGGAACACTGATTACATGTAACGACACCATATCGCCCATATTAAAGCACCAAACAACTGCGGAACTTTCCGATCAGTTTGTCGTCCTCTCTGAGTCAGTTTGATTGATTTGTTTACCTAGTCCGTTTGCTGTGTACATTACAGCGGCATGCCGCGCTCTATCAAACCGATCCGATCGAGTCGTACTTTTCCGTTTGCCCGTAGTGTCAGATGTGCCACCATGTCAAAGGTTACGATCGTTCGATCATATTTAATTTTTATTGGAAACGCGTGCACACGGACGGAGTCAACACGACGAAGTCATCTCGACCGTTCCAGGTACTCGGGTAGGTTCGGGTGGATGCATTTTCACCATATTGTACGGCGGCAGTTTCGTCGTGTTTACAGAACCGTTTGCCCTCTGCGGCGATCTTTCGCCAGTGTGCAAGTACACCGTCCTCTTGAAGGTTGAGGGTAATGTCTGATAGCGTGGAATGTTGTTTCTTGCATTTAGAAGTCTTTTGCCGGCTTATCCTCAAATCCCGATGAGGTCGCAATGTCATCGTGACTCTGTTTACTGTACGATGCCCGGAGTGTGCCTGTGTTTGCTTTCTTCTTGAGATAATCTGCGAGAGGTGGTTCGTTATTTGTCTAAGAACATCTCTGCACCTTCTATAAATATATATCTTTTTGTGGATACCAAATAAACAACGATGGTTTCGATTTTTACACGTAAAACGCAAAAAATGACAAAGGTGTTTATGTGTAGTCTGAATCCTCCAGGAATTCTGACCTTGATTTATATCGTTTTCGTGAAGGTCCTCAAGGTTCTCAAGTCTTTTGCAAATGTTTAATCACTTTCACGTCGTTCGCTTCAGAGTTATTGATTAACCTCGATTCTCCCGCTGTATAGACTTACGTGCGCCATTTATATGCATCCCAAGGCCACAACAAACGAGACGTAGGCCTGTCCCTAGCGACACACAATCGATAATGATTGATTTTTTGTTCCCTTCCAATGTATTACTGGATGTGTGGTGTTGTGTTACAACGTTTATGGTGGAATGATGTCGGCAAGTTTTCCTTTTTGTTAAAATTTGAAACTTATAACTATAATTTTTAATGCTTTCCATGAAATGTTGTTTCTAACTATTGTTTTCTCTTAATTTTAACAGTTCAACATCTCCATTACCGATCAGCAATCCATCCTGGATGTGCTCGTTGAGACGAAGAAAGTCCTGCAAGATAGTGGCCAACATGAATCGATCGTCACGCGGTTGCCACTGTGTGTAGAAATTTCGCTTCAAACTGCCGAAGGCAGTAGTATGATATTGGAGTTCTGGACGCTAAGCATTAGAACCGACCAAACGAACGCACCTCAGCGCGCCAATCAGGTGATCTACAATCGTATGAGTTTACTGCTAAAATCACTGCTATCGGTCACACGAGTTACACCAGCCTATCGAGTTTCGCGTATGAAACGCACGGATTCGTACGACATCTACTACCGGATCTATAAAGGCGAGCCCCAAACGAATCTATTGGGTAAGTACATTTTGCTGCGGAATATAATCTTCCTTTAACCTGAGACATTCGACTGTGTTTAAGACTGTGACTGAACGTAGTGTTAGCGTATCGGATGAAGCGTTGTAAACATGTTTACACATTAAGTTACACGGGTTCCGGTTCCGGGAGGGATACGCCAAAATTGCATCTGACAGTCATCGTGAGTGATGACAACCGCAGTAAGGTCGTTCCATCCAAGAAGACTGAACACACATTGAGCTAAATGTGAGCGATCGACCTTTTTACAGCGAAAACCGCTACTTTTATGCTTCCCCATGCTCGCTTACCCTGCCGGCTACTACAAACTTATACCTGTAGTAAATCGACACTTCAAAGTCCACTTTTCGTGTCCGACATGGATGCATTCGTGGCACCGGTCGCGTCGCCACACGCACACCACCACGAACGAACGAAAAGGAATTAAGAACAGGTTTTTAAGCGAATTGTGATTGCTAGTGGGGGGACGGTGCGTATATAACACCCCAAACATGGCCTGCAGGTTGATTTTGCAGAACTTTGCCAACCTGGCGCCAGCCGCATGCGAATGGTTGATATGCTAAAGCGGTATCGGCAAAAATTAATTACCTTGAGTGGAGCTCGATGCTCTTTTGCAATGGTGGCGCCGATGAAGCTACCCTTTACTAACTACTCCATAGTAGGATAGGCAATGAAAGAGACCTCCAAGAGATGTTCTGTCCTTTTTCCCTTCTCTGGCTGCTGTTTGCGTAAAGTCAATGTTCGCTTTTTTATGAGATTTTATCTTGCGGATTAGGAAACGGTCAATGACCATCGAGGTCTTTTCAGTTTGCAATTAGTTTTTCTAATCATTTGTACATTTTAACCTCACATTCATATATGAATCAATTCTATTTATCCTCCACTAAATGTTAAACATTCCTTTCCACGTCAGTTTTGATTCGTGACCACGTGATCTGTTGCGACACACTTACGTGAATCGTGTGTCATCCCCAAACAGAAACCTGTTTGCTCATCTTCAAAATCCATCCCAACCTTTGGAGAAACCGATCGTGAACGAAGTCATCACTTCTAAAACTCTAAGCCGATTAAACATAAAACTGTTCCGCGAATGTAGTCCCAGATAGTGCAAGATGTTAAAAAATAGTCGAGTAGATGGAAACCTACCTCACAAGCTGGTGTTGGTGCCATATCCAGCTCATACTACCGTTCGAACAGACGACCTTCGGACAACGTTCCAGCATCACGTATACTCTACCGACAGTTTCTGCATGCTGTAAGCAATTATCTCCTTTTTGCACCTTCCACGTCGGCTCTCTCGTGTTGCAAAAATGGTTGCGCTTTACAGCGTGCTAAAACGGAATCAGCGAAATTCATTGTTTTCACTGCCGATGGCAGGAGTACTGCAGCAGGTGCACGTTTTTTGCATTTTAGATTCGGTCTGGGTGTAGAAGATGCTCAGCAGTGCGTGACGACGCTGCACTCGAAGCGCGATGCGTGCTGTGCATTTCCCATCATACGCACCCGCGGCTGCTGCTGCACCACCTGGCGATGTCATGTTGCAACGGCGGCCCCGGCCAAAGATACAAAGAAACCCGACTGTGTGTAATCGATGAATCTGTTCAAGGAGGGCCGCCATTGTTAAATATTTAAACAATGTTTCAATACGTTCGGTGATGCAACTCTCGCTTAAAGCAGACGATTCGATGGATTGTTTTGTGACTGTTCCATAGGGAGGGAGAGGATGATTAGTAAAAAGAACCATTAAGATGGTTAAATATTTGAACGATGCACTTAACATACATAAGACCGCGAGCGTGTAAATAGAGAGATCTGGAAAAGCCATTTACCACTTCCAACATCTTTTTTTGTCACTTGCATCAATTACCAGTAATCCCTATCTTATGAATTTTATATACACTCTAATCTGCTCGAAACAAGTCCTCACATAATTGCAGGTCGACCTTGCTCGTACGAAATCAGCTTTAAAGTGTGCCGTTTCCCATTCAAATCCTCACAATGAAACAGCAAAAGTTGCCTGTGCACGGGACCGTGCGAAATGGTGCGCAGCATGCGCGAAATCACGCGCACATTTCACGGAGCATGCGCTACAATTGGCTGGCGCCATGAGTGAAAAGGCACACAGTTTGTGGCGTGGAGAGAAAAACAGAGAACGTGGAAGTACATCCCGGTAATTGGCTTTAATTAGGTTTGATTTATGATGCATCGTGAGTCTCTGTCCCCGGTGTTTATCATGCAGGGGGTGGTAGTAGAGTCCGAAGGTCATCATAATTTTCTATAGACACACACAGACTAGCATCTTTTCTACTACTTCGACTGAATGGCTTTAGAAGTGATAGGGGATGATCGACTGAGATCACGAGATAGAGTGGAATCTTAGTGCTCTAATAGGGATGAATCAACACAGGAAGTAGAAGACTATGGGAAAGCTATCGTTCGCTAGGAACATGCACTTTTTGTTTGATTTGCAAGCGGTTTAACGAAAACGCATCACACTGAAGTGCAGTACGCCACCATCAATCGCTACTCGGGGTTTTTTTCGCCTCATATCTACAACAATGCACATTTCGCGCGTTGGATAGCAACACAATCACCACAAGCTCGCTGTGGTGGTCGTAAAAATGTCAAGGAAGTAGAAACGGACATTGCAACAGCGGCGACAGCAAGCGGAAGGCTACCAGCGCTGTTGCTAGGACCGATATGGTTAAACGACATTCAACCCAGAATCTCTCTCTCTCCGCCTCGACATGAGTCTATCATTTCGTGCTTCCTTATCGGTAATCGGTTTGGTAGGTCACTTTCATTGTTGGGCGAGTATCAAGAAGCAGGCAGTCTGAGCACATATTGGTCCGGTGTGTCGCTGCTGCTACTACAACTCCACCCGAAGAACCGGGTCGTGGAGCTTCAGACCTCTAGCGTCAGTATATGCTAAGTAGGCTAGAGATATAATGCCCTCGAATTAAAATGTGGCCAGGTTTTATCCATGCCACAAGGCACGAGGTGCGTAGTTCGTGACATATGTTCGTCGGTGGTGAAAGATAAACAAAATTAATTAAAGAAACACCCTTCGTTAAGGTCGTGTAATCTGGGCAGGTTTGAAAGCACGTGATTTGGGCGGTTAAATTGATTTAACAGAACGTGCTGTTGTACTACAACTCATCACACAGTTCCAAAAAACGTGACGAAAGTACTGGAGAACCACAAAATCACTACCAACACAAGAACTCTTATGGTTCGGCATTAATTTTAGGGAAGTTTTATTTTTATATCGGACGTAGAAAATCGGAAACCGTATCGAACATTTATTTACGATCGTCAATCAATCGAAGTCACCACTCTGACGACAGCCGGAAGTGAACAAAGTTTTTGTTTTTTTTTTTCTGTATAATTTTAGTCTCTTCCCCACCCCAGCCGTTGACTGCACAGAATGCATAGAATGGAATGTAAAGAATGCGACTATTGTAAGCGAACGGGGGGCTCAGCGACGCGTAATTCCGGCCTCCGAAATTGCTTCGGTATCTGTGATGGAATTTTAGGGGAGGAATGTTAGTTAAAACCTATGGCCACCTATGCACAGCAACCTTGTCCAGTTCGGTTGGCGTCCAACCGTAATTCGTTTTTCGGCAAGGGTAATTTATTCGAGCCCTTCTAATGTTGCAAGCGCGCGCGCACGTTTAGAAAGTGCTGCCGATGGTGTCGTCTTTAATGTTGGCTGTGTGTCGAATTGCTGTAGAAGGGTCTTTGGAAGAAGTAGGTCATTCTGAAGAACTCATGTGGATAACTTCTGAAATTAGTTACACACATCAAAATATAGTTTTATATAAAGTTTTTAACTTTCAAATTTTTAATAGAAGTATATAAAATCAAAGAGAGATCATTTTATCATTTACATAGGAGGAAGTTACGTTTGTGTGAATGAAATACAATTCTAGGTCTTCAACAGTTTCGAATATCAATTCCGTGTCACCCCACAACCTAATCGTTGCATTAAGTATATTAATAAACAGAGAAGGTAACGGGTGCCTGTGTTTTCACTATCTCATTTCCATGCGCTTTTATTTTACACCTTTGCTTACGTTGATTTGCTGGTGTAGAAGTAAATGACCGAGTCGACCCTTCGACCCCATCAACTCACCAACGTGTCGAACGACTTCAGTGTATGGAATCGTTCATTAAATGCGTTCGCGTTACCTGGAATCGAACCGTCACCGATCCACGTAATGCAAGTTATGCGAATAAATTAGAAGTCAAGCCTTGGTTCTTCGTACGGGAGGTCGTTTAAAGGAACCTGTAGAAAGTTTTTGGGGTTTTGGATCTGTTCAAACAACCATTAACGACTAGTTCAAGTATTGTTGATAGTGAAATACAACTACAAAGGCAACTCTCACGTGATCGTGTATACTCATGTTGTTTTGCGATTGGCAATACAACTACCTATAGACACGCTACGGCATTTATTCCACTAAACAACCATCCGTGCGATCAGTTTGGCGCCACCATGGTGATAATTTAAATTTCACATTACCTCCCAAACGTTTCTCAATGCGGCACCAAAGCCTATTTGCACAGATGCAACCGGTGGCGGATGGGATGCATCCGTTAGGAAGTGGCAAACTAATGGTGGTCCCATCACGTACTGCTTACATTGGACTTTGGCTTGGAAAACATCTTCCAATCAATTGGGAATTGACTGCAAAAAAGCGCCTTCCTGTTTCAGTGCCACAGCGCTCCTGGTAAGAGCTCCGGGGGAAAAAGCTGCGAGGCACGTGCCCAACAGCTTCTCGGCGGTTTGTTGTGAAGGTGCTTCGGTGTCAAGCGACAAATAGTTGGAGAAGAAAAAAATAAATTGCCCTTCATGTACGCATCGTCGTATTGGCGCGTGGCGCAGCCTTACAACGACTTTTATGTGCCCTCCACCACACAGCGAAGGAGAGCGTAAGAAAGCTACAAAACTGGGTAGTTAATTGCACACACCTACAGGACCACATCCTCTACAGATCTGGAATCTCAAGTTGTGTTTTCCCCTTCGCTTCAGAGTTTACTTTTTTTTTCCTTTCCGCAAGGAAGTGCAGAATTTATCATTGAGTTGTGAACCTGTCGTCCGCAATCAAGGCGCTGTTTTTCGAAGTCACCATCTCTTGAGGAGGGGAATTATTTGACCGATTAATTTGCCCACTAGCGTGTGTTTGTGGGTACACGTCTATTCCTTCTCCAGGGAGTAACACGCACCTGAGCAAAGACGTACGATGATAAAATATTAATTAGCAGGATATGTTTTTTTTTCGTCCGCATCTACATACCTACCCACTACTGGCACTGGAGATGCATTTAAAATCATATGTTAATGCACATAGAAACCGGTTCCAGCTGTGAACTTTTGCGTTCCCTCACGGGAGTCAAAGATGCCCCATTGGAGGCTCAGCAACAACCGGGAATTCCGGTAATAAATGAAACGTGTCATATTTCTGCTTGCTATCGCCAAGCGTTCACTTTATCGGTACGGGTGTCCATGGTACGGACGGTTTTGGCCGCATAACAAATGACTCTCTGATGTCTAATCTGGTTGTACCAGGGAATCCCCTTAGAAATCTTCATCGACCTTACGGTTGGTTCATTTGTCGAGCTACAGTGTTGCATACCATCGTTGTTTGCGTTAATGTCTTCATCATATTCCCATCCAAAAATGGATATCCTGCTTCTCTATTTCGTAGCAAAGAGTCTAGCCGTAATATATTCGAGGGTAGTATTGATTTTTTTCATTCTATTTTGCAATTTTTATGATTGCCTATATCCTCTTCGTGGTCCAATAGCTGTACGGCAGATTTTAACCCAATTAGAACGTGCCTTTACGTCGTCCAACAGCAAAGACAAACTACATAGAGTGTGTTGCATGTCAAGGTCAAGCACGATTAGAACCTTCCCGGTTCCAAGATTCTGAGGAACTCCATTTTGCACCCGCCGGTATGACGTGTTGCATGTTGGCCGCCCTCAGCAGGCACTTGCACGGTTTCCTCAATATTCGCATTCAATTTACCTTGGCGCCTCTGTGGCAATCCCCCCTAAGGGACGTGCCGTGCTCAAACTCCACCGCCCCGTGCCCTTCTAGGGTCGGTTGCATAAAAACAACACGAATCTCGAAGTTGCGCTGGTTCGTGTGGTGATAGCGATCCGCTCCAAGCTCCTGTCCATGTAATGCTATTTTTTCTTCCCGCAAAACACACGTTCCCCAACGAATTGTGGAATATTGGGAGGCAAAGGCGAAAAAAAATGATTGCATGCTCAGTGATATAATTCTGTTACCCGGTTGGACACAGTTGACTGGTCAGGCGGTGAGTGTTAGCTTAGATACAGGAGAACGGAACTGGATGTGAAGTGATGTGTGGTGTTGGTTGTTTGCTCATGGGTGCTTTTCGTCATGTCACAGAAAACTGGTTCGAACCGGGAGCAACTTTACTAGCAATTACGGACAGTTTCCTTTTTAGAGTGAGATCGCTGAGTAGTACTCATTTCCTGCATCCTCACCAGATAACTCTGCTTTGTTGAAGTACGGTATCATATCAGTTCCTGTAACTACTTTTAGTGACTCGTCATTTCGCGTCTAAAATCTATCATTATTTTACTAAATGTACTCAAATTGACGGGAAGGGCTTGTTTGTATTTATAAGTTTTTATTACAAATACAAAAAGTGTGTAATATTTACAAACCGATACTGTCACAAGCTCACCTACAACGCTGTTATCTGGTTATCAACAGTGAGTTGCTCCCTTTCGAACGCGATAATCATAATGGCGCGTATTATTGACATTTCATTCTCAGGAAGAGAATTATCAAAACAGTGTCACGTTCCAATACCGCACGTTCCGGACCCCTTTTTTTATGCGACAACTTCTGATGTGTGATCTCATCATGATTAATCAAGTTCGTTTTTCATTGGTGTGAACAGGTAATTGATCTTTCCGTTGACATTTGCCAGAATGTCACTCATGCAAACTTCCGTAGCAAATATTCTAAATTCTTGGGATAGTCTATCATTTATATATTTGTTTTGTAAATGCAATATTATTCCTACTGTTCATAATATATAAGAAATAAAATCTAAATTCTTCGCATATCCCATATTGTTCTACGCGCCTTGGCGTTGACGATTCTGTGCCAACGTTGGAATCTAGTTGGACTGCATTCCATAGGACATACCTTCGGTCTTTATTGCGATATTCCCCTCCTACTGTGCTCGTCTTACCACCACAGAGAGTATGTACATATGTTCAGTTGGGACACAACCGCTCATTTGCATACTAGCAAAAAGGTGCAAGCATACCGTTAGTCAGTCGTCGTCGTCGAAACATTTTGTTGTACTACTATTTGTTATTTCTTTACTCTCAGCTTGTAGGTTACGATACACACATATGGACCCGTACGATTGTATTCGTTTCTCCTGGTGATCCCTTCCTCGCCAGCTAACCGGCAACCGAGACATATGCAATTAGAAGAACATGCCGCAAAACTGCACCGTACCACAGCTATAGTGTACACAAATATAGCTCCCCAACCGGTGCGAAACCGTAGTGAAGAAGTTATTTTTAAAACAGCAACACACACTGTTCAATGTCACGGGGAGCCGGTTCTCAGGAAAATTACAGACAGTTTCCTTCTCGGTTGTGTACGAGAGTGTCCGTGCGAGTCGAGAACCCTTTATTGCAAACTTACATTTAATTGCCCGGTGTTTAATGCTGTTTTCCTTTACCGGGGGTATATGTACTAACGATCTATGATGCATTGATCGAACTCAAAAAGGAGAATCTCAGGTAGTGCGTCTACCCATTTATTCTGGCTTATTTTAACAATCAATACAAAGTTAGAACAAAAACGACAACCCAGTCTGGTTGCTTGCACCGATGTGTTTACTTTTGTTTGTTCTCATCGTGTCTAGTGCGATCATAATGTTGTTATGTTACCGGCTGTGTCCGGATGGATGTTTTGTTTTTTTCGTGTGCGAAAGACAACTGATCGTGCAACACCGATCGGTAAACATATCAGCATTAACATTTATACGCACCAAAACGTTAGAAGCGCTTCAACTCCATCCCTTGTTTCCTTTTAATGGGTACATCTATACTTGATGTTGTAAACAATGGTGTTGCTTTTGTCCCTCCTCCATTTGATAGAGCTAAAATTAGATTGTTTTGTAGCTCAGTTGTTTGTTTCAACTTGGGGTCGGTAGTCGCGAGCACGATTCTATAACAAAGATGCTTCCAATTCACATTTAATGATACATTTGAATCGGAGAAATGCATTTAAGATGTTTTATTAATTACCCAACTGTGTTAAACATCTTCGGAGAAATCTGATGAGTTATTGTTTTCAATTCTTGTGAATACTCCCTGCTTTGTTGTAGTACAAAGGAATAAAAATTGATCAAACGACGTTCAAAGTTCACATTATGAATATGATTAATGTGACAGAAATTAATCGAATCATTGTGCGATAAAGATCTCTACAACGCTTCAAGAAATATTCCGTTAATGTATTTATTACATCCCCGATAAATAAATTCTCCACTTTGTGATCCTTTTGTTAGATAACGAACAAAGATACCTTAAAGCTGCAGATTGTGGTTTGACATGTGGTTTAACACAGCAAAGATATCTGACATCATACGGGTGAACTGTGACCTACAGTAGATAAATTATCGTAACCACAACAGGCCCGTGGTTACCGTACACCGGTAGAATTGAAGAAATAATTCCCCTTTTAGTCGTCAGACTTATCGGGAAAGATAAGAAATTCAATGTTATTCTATGGGTCAGGTTAGGTACCTCCTCGGACGCTGAGATAACCCCCCTGGAAGCTGATACTCATCATCAATAATCTTTTACGGCGTTGTTCTGACCTTCTGAACCACCTGGTCCTTTAGCTATAGATCAGTTTTAAAGACGATTCAAAGGCATCTAGTCGAACGAAGATAGCTCTTCTTTTTTTGCGTATTATTTTGCACCGAATATATATGCGGCGCAACCAATCCTGTCGGATCGATTCGTCCTTATCAGTGAGCGTACGCTTTGAGCTAGCCATTTAACCCATGAGTTGCGTTTGGAAGGAAAAAAAGACGGAACACATCCTTATCTTTCCCGGTGCGGGAATTGACGTCAGCTGATGAATTAGCCACAAACTCCGGGGGTCTGATGGCAGACTCCGAGCAGTTTTGCCCAGATCGAACATCACGTTCCTTATCGCTGCTGTGTGCAAACAAACAGCTCGGTCGCTTTTCACCCATCCCGCCATAGGTGAATGGCGGGAAAATGGCTTACCGCGCTTGAAAACAATTCCCCCCTTTCGGGCTATTGAACAGAGCAACCCCCCGATTAATCAAACGATGCTCACCGGCGCCAAACAGTCGATTGTCTCTGGGCGGAGCACATGGAGGGGGGAACATGATGGATGGACAGGTGACGATTGAGGTCGGTGCAGTCACAGTCCCAGTCCAAGCGAAACGACCTCGTCTAACATCTTCGTTCGTTACATCTGACTGCATTACACCTTAACGCCCACCCCCCCAATGGAGGCCAGCCAGTAGTAGCTTGGCTGAAGGTTCGCCGAGAGTGTCTTTCCCCGGTTAAGGAGAACGACTCATCATCGTAATGTCTAACCCTCGCTGCGATGAACATAAGTTGGGTTATTACAAAACATCGACCCAAAACAAATGCTACATGATGCCAAGATTCGAACGTGACATTAGCGACGTGGGATGATGGCTGTAGCGACACGGTGGTTTTGGCGGGCAAATATTTTAAGCATGTCTCTCTATGTTAGTTTGGCAATCGTACATTTGTACGAGATGCTAAAAATACCCCGGTGTACCGGCTGTCCGGTTCATCCGGTATTTCGAGGGCTATTATTATACGTCGCCGGTTCGTTCGCTAGACAAAAAGGAAAGGTGTAACGTACACGATCACCGGTCTGGCGTCTGAAGGTGGTCTCCCAAAAAGCAGGTGGTGTACACTTGTGTTTGTACAGTCTCGTTGGGACGACCTGAATCTCGCGAGGGTAGGGGTTGTCGCTGTTGAGTTACGAGTTTTCGACACACAATCGGAAAGCAATCGGATTTACAATCGGGTTTTTTGCACTGCTGTACCTTTTGCTGCATAGCAACAGCAACCACCGATCGAGGTATCTCCTCAAGGCGGCAGTAAACATCACAGACGAAGGCTTTGAGTGTGAGTAGTTCATTGGGGGTGAATGGTGTGATTACTCGAGCTGGTGGGCTTTCCTCAACCATCAGCGAACGGTCTCGAGCTGCGGAAGTATTGAGCCAAAATTGGATAATCGACGCCTGTCAGACGCAGATGACTGACACCTAACGCCCCGAGAGTATGTCTCGTGACTGAGCCGCCAGATAGCTTCTATTCGCCATTAATGTGCAAGTGTGAAAAGCACATTATGTAAGCGCATTCCTTGTTCGATGACAGCTTCTTCAAAGACATTATCAAATCATTCCTCAAAACGATCTTGCCCGATCCCACGCTGCCCTAGGGACTTTGTGAGGGCGCGGCTCCATGTTTAGAGTTCTTCGTCCAACAGTAGCAAACCGCACAAACACTCGTGCAAAAAACTGCAAATATAAACTGAACTCCCGCAGCGAAAGCGCCATGACAGGACGGGTTCGGGGTTAGAGGGCCTTTAAATATCAAAACAAAACGATTATCTCCATTTGCCACTGCCGAGCCGGATGGAACTGAGCGGCAGGTGGAAGGAATGTTGCGAAAAAGGGGTACGGGTATTTAAATTGCACGATCCACTCGTAGTAAACCACGTCAACAAAACGGTATTGGATAGTACGCGGGAGAACAATGTGAACGCACTACACACACACACACACGGACAGAAACACCAAGGGACAAAGGAGAGTGAGTGACCGGACTTTAAACCGATGTAGGGTTCAATTCGGAAGATGTTGGTGAACATTTATTCGTTGTTTTTTTATTAATTTATGTTAAGCTTTTATTACCTTGAAGGTATTGTTGTTTGCTCAAAAACAAGCCGCTTCATGAAATATTGCCAGAAAACTTCACGACCTACAAAAATTTCCTGCAGCAGCGGTTCGCTGGCGCCAACACCTAGAGCCATTTATGGTGACAGTAACGAACCTCAACGTTGGCAAAATATACGCGGAACTCAGCCCTTCTTTTCTTGTTGGCTCTCAGTATCCGATCACCCGCAAGTAGGGGGGGATTTTTATCCAATCTGAGATGGGATCACTCTCTCGCACGACGATCGCGTGATCATGTCGTAGTGCTCTGCTGATGAAAACGCTTACAAACGTAGCGTAGATTACGATGTCTTTCTTTCTCCTTCCCACTAAGGGTGGGCAATGTTACAAATGCACATGCAAGGGATAATGTATTAAGTGGGTTGGCGGGGTGGTTGAATTCCCACACAATCGCAAGACTGGCGCCGCGAGCATACGACCGTAAATCTCTCATTACCCCGACGACGATTACTACTACTACTACACCGACACAAAACGCAACGAAAACGCACACGCAAACAGCGTTGTGTGTGGTTGGGAGAGCACTCGCGGTGTCGCGAAACACGCAAAAGCAATTGACACTCATTCTGGTTCTCTCATTCCTTTCTCAACCCTCGACACTAGGGGATGGTTACAACCAGGTTCGCGTCGGACAGTTGTGCACACAAATCGGAACGCTAAACATGGCAGTGGCCTACCGGACGAAGATTACGTTCTCACCAACGCAAACCGGACGCGACAACACGATCATGATGAAGAGCGATCACTTCCTGAAGGATATCAGCCCGAAGCATGTACGCTACAACTACAACAAGAAAGTGTAAGTATCTGCGAAACTCTGAAGCGTTTTGTCTGCGCTGCTCTGTTCGGTGGCAATAAGTGAAGTTTTCAGTACTGCCGGTAATCAGTGACAGTTTTGGATGAAATTAATCGAAAAAGTGTGCAGGTGCTAAAGCATAACATACCGGATCTAATTCCCCAAAGTTAATGTACAACCTTGGCCAATAACTGTCGTAGTTAGTGAAAAAATCCTTCTTTGGTTAAAAAAAATCAAATTAATCTGCAAAACAGAGTTGTCAGTAGTGGAGTGCAAAGTGTCTTAATGATTGTTGGGGACCAGTTTGGTTTTTTGGGACACGTCCCCCAAAAAAAACCGTCCACGTTCCTACGTGAATATGCTGATTCATGCGCGCGTATCGTCACCGCATTTGCGTCACTGTCGCGCCACATACCAGGCAGAAAGATTTGTACGGGCCCCGTACAACTATATGTGTTCGTGCCATACAGATCGTGATGATGATCGACGCCCCAAAGCGACGGATATACAGGGGGGAATATACGACGGACTATTAATTCTTCACATGCTGGTGATGATGTTGATGCCTTCGGATAAGCAGCAGTAGTGTGTATTTTTTTCGAATTCCTTGCCATCCGTCAACGCAACCGAAAGACGGATAGCTGCAGGAAAGTGGAATAGATTGAGACATACACAACAGTGCATTCCTTATGCGTTTCGGGGCCAGATGAGAAATTATGCCATTGGAATGATGGGTTCCGCTGGAGGTGGTTTCCCCATCGTTGGAATGCATTTGATTACGTCCCTTCTCCAGTGCCCCAGTACCAGTAGTTGATGGAAAAAACGTGTGAGAACAGGCAAATCTTACTGATATATGACGGCCGCTAACAATGTGATGTGTGGTGTGGTTGAATGTGGGTTTTCAGACAGATCCACCAACAGAGGGCGCTGTACGAATTCATTAGGCGCATAATCTTGGGTGATACTAGCACCGAGACAAGCGATATAGCGTTTTGTGAAATCGGTATCTGTCTCCAACCCATCACGCCAGTCACTCGTGAAGGCTACACCGACGGTTTTTTTTTTAGCGTTACGCGGACCTTCCACGTATGCAGCGCGTTGTAGTAACGCTCGGTTGTCGGTGCGTGACATTGTGATGCAGCCTTCGGAAATACCCCACTGGTATTGATCGGCCGATCCGTAGCTGCATGCTCATTTTCGGGTGCCCGAAAGGAACCGGTTTAAACGTTTTTTTTGTGAATTCACGACCTTCCCACCATCATTCCTAATTGGAGTTAGACACCCATTCGGTTGCAAAACGGTTGGATGTTTGTGTGGTATCTTCTTCGTGGCATATTGATGGCAACTGTGTGTCACACACAATACAGCGAAAGAAATGGAAAGTGGGTGTGATATCAGCACCCAGCCGATGACTGGCAGCAGTGAGTTATACACCCGGTCCTACTCTCACAGGTTGCACACGCTCACAATATGATACATCCGGCTGATAGAGGAAATTAATTCCAACACAGCACGGGTGCTCGGGCCTAATCTCACAAGGACCCCTGGACGGAGTAATCTTTCAAGTACTTAACGTCGTTAGAAGTACACTCAAATCTGATGTCAAGATAACCAGATAAGACCAAGTTTATGGTACATGGCAAACCTGTTTCTGGAAGTTACTTACATTCGGAAAGGTTGTCAGTATCTCATCTCAGCAAAGAGATCCCGACACTAAGTGCTGTGTAATCGCCTTTCAGCTCATGTTTATAGTCATTTTCTAATCAATCCTAGGCAGTTAGGCATTGGATCGCTACTCAATAAATTTATTGCCCAACCAAGCAGCGTGCATTAATAATTCAACAACCTTCCCTGTAGGACATCATGCCAGGTGCTCACAAGATCTGTTAGTCATATGATTGTGATCGGCTTGATAAGCAACTTTGCCATAGATCTCTTCATCGTCCAATGTATGCCACTGCAGTTGAATAATCTTCTCCGGATTATGAACATGAGCTCTCTAGTGATAAGATTAGCCAACTCCTTGGGAGACCGCACTATCACTAGCAACATAGTTGCGAAATGCAGTAGCTTTGCACCGAGAAGTAATTTACCTTCTGTGGGCTATAACCGGATCACAACCGGGTGTGCTTAGTTACGTGATACTACCGTCCAGATCACCAGATCGGAGGGCATCCGTCTTCTGTATGGGGTAGTAGTTAAGTGGCCACTCACTTTCAGCACCCTAGGACGGAGTTGTGGAGAGCCGTTCGAAGGGCACATAATCACCCGGTTGCCTATCAGCATTATCCTGCGGGTCAATTTTGCTGACCACTATTTACCTGCAATGGTTTTACAGCATCGCAACAACCGATCTGGGTATAAATCATTAATATATTTATTCTTGCAAAGCTTTCTCTCGCCGCTGTGGAGCAAAATTGCACACAGAATAATCAGCCTTTCACTCGCGATTGAAAAATGGATCGTAAACAGTATTTTAAGCGTAGGTAGATTCATTCATAAAAACCGCCTACATTCATCCGTTTGCTTTAACGAACTAATGGCGTGGGATTTATGCTGCCTTTCGAGAGCCCTACGGTGGTGTACGCTATAGGGCATTTACTCAACATCTCACGTGGGCGTCCAATTCGTTCGTAGGCATCATGTGTCTTTGAGTACGCGCTCACACCGATAAAATCCGGTACGGAACGCTGTGGTGACTTCCCAACCCAACCTGTCAACCTCGATGATCGATATTTCCTTTATTAAATTCAAATCATGCAACCGATCGCTGAAAATAGCCGCTTTTTAATAATTTCACATCGTCCGCTGGAAATGGAAATGGATGCAACCTACCGTTTGGAGTGACAATTATATTGCAGTTGGGAATTGGCTGTCAGTCGGTGCGGAAAAAGTGAAATATGATTATGAAAGATCGGCCGAAGCTGCTGGAGGGACCATTTTCCTTTGCTGCTCGCAGCGATCGCACCATGTTGGTCTACCGGATTGGGGGCAACTCTTGGAAGGCGCCTATTTATGGTCCGAAGTCGGAGACAGAAAATTGCCTACGGTTACCGATCTGCATGGTCTTAGGTGGGAGGTTTGTATGGAGTGCACAAGGTCCAGTCTTTGTCACTGTTTAATGCCCACATTTAATTGGAGATTTTTTATTCTGCTGGACAGACAGTTTCATTTGCTAAGTCGTTGGAGCAGTTGAACCAACTCTTTGAAAATGAAAAAAAATCATTTTTTGAATGAATGGATGAATCATTCACGTTAAAAATTCAGCTTCTTATCGATAAACCACATCACTCTCACGTGACAGAATGATCGTATAAGAAATAGTAACTGTTTACAATTGTTTGAACTTTCAGTCAATAATGAATTTAGTCTAGCTTCAAAACGATGGCTTTGATAAGGGGCGTTGGGTTGTACAATAATGTAGTGCAGCTTGTGCGGTGTAATTATGACTCAACCGCTGTTTGAAAATATACAGCAGTTTGTGTGCATTACCGTCCACGGTTCTGGTGGAATTCCCAGCCTCCCTACACATTTGCAAACTAATAATAACATACGTTTTATCTGGAAAGCGATTGCGTTACCATTTCCATGACGCACGAAACGATGGCAAATTGGCACAGAACTTCGTATCGAATGGTAAGAACACTGTCATAACATAGCGTGCACGAGTGTAAACATTTGTTCAATGGAAACGCCATCGTTTACATGATAAACTGCCCGAAAATAGTCCGGAAACTGTTGAACGTTTTGAGGCACGATAGAAAAAACTCGTTCAAACTTTTGCCAATGCAACAGAATTTCTTCCAAAGTTCTCCTCGCACTCTGAAAACTCATGCCACTGATAAGATAACAGCTTTTGCAGCCCGTACTAATCATTCGTTCATTCGCTCTTTCGTATTTCTTTCGCGCAGGGAGAAAAAGGTTATCGATTTGGACAAACCGATGCGTTGCGGTGCCTTCGTGGATGCGTCGCGCGTCAAAAAGCACACCGAGGATGATTACACACTGCCCGAAACGCCACCGTACAGTTGGCTGCTGCCGAAACCACGGGATGAAAGCACGTTCCGTGACTGTGGTGGCGAAGATCGCGTGTCTTTGCACTCGCCCACCAACGTGGACGAGAACTGCTCCAACAATGCAAACAATCTCAACAACAACAACAACACCAGCAAAGGATCGTACGAATCAAACAGTGCTGCCGGTCCGATGCATTTCCGATTGTCACAGTCACCAAAGAGTGGCCCAACAACAACAGCCACCGATTCGATCGGTGCAATGTCAATACCAGGAGCGACCGTTGCAATCCCCTCCACCGGTGGACCATCACCTCCGAGCTCACTGGGTGCCGGCGGTGAATTAAGGCGCTCCTCCCGATGGTCGATTCGGCGCGATCCTTCCGAGAACGATCGGATGCTGAAGGAGCTTCAGTTTGCGTTTGCCGAAACGACGGCCCAGGGTGAGCTGGCGAAGTTTTTGCGCGAGTGTTCCAATGCGCCCACGTTGCAGGAGTTCGACATGATGCGATCGAGCGGTGCGGACACGATCACGGAGGACGAAAACATGGACGGCAGCAGGATATTGACCGAGGCCGACACCTGCCCGGACAGTGGCGAGGATGATGATGTGCTAAATGACCTTACCCGCCAGCTGGAACAGTTCGAAACCTCCCTGCCAGAGTACGAATATCTAGTGTCCTCCCTCTGTCAGTCGATCGACAGCAATTCGAATAGCTAAACCGGTCACAGCAAACCAGCGACGTGTTCCAACGGAGCTTGCGAAGGGTGAAGAAGAATCATTTTCACACAGCAGAAGCATGCCGGGATTATTATTAATTTTAACGAGAGAACCAACTGTCGACTGATATTTTTTGATGATATTCATCTTCACACAAACACACACACACACTTAGAGAGAAGGCGAGAGAAGAAGACGGCCGCATCTCGGTAACAGTGAGTTCAGGGAGTACAGAAACACTAAACACATGCTAATGCATTATGCGGTACCACACGACGAGTACGGTAAAAGATGAAAAGATTCGGCAGAAGGATAAGTTTGTTGCAGGCGGCCAAAGATAGGCACGGTGAGGTCACACTGTTTGTTTTGTGCAACAGACACATCGTATGCGATGCGTTGGGTGATTAGTGTTAGTGCGCAATGGGATGAAAAAAGCAAAATGTTTCCTTGCCTTAGCCATTTATCGAAGCAAACGCTCTGTAGCTCTGGGCAAACGTGCGTAGTCGCGTTGCTTGTCTGTAAAAAAATCTTTAATCGATACATCGATGAATCAAAGTTCCTTAGCGTGCGAGACTATTCGGGTCGGATCGTGCTAGTGCGTAAGCGTAGATGGAAGTAAGTTCGATTCCCCTTCTACCCGGAAATCTATTACAAAAAGGATATTACATTCATTTGACGATTATTTGCGTTATCGTACAAGAAAAGCAAAACTTTATCTACTATCCGCCATATACACGCGCGGCAAAGGAAAGCTTTCCGCCTGTGTTTTTTTTTTGTGCATATCGGGTGCGTTTGTGCACCCTGTTTTTTGAAAATATTTGAAAAACGCATTGGCTTTAAAACTTTTACTCTTTTTTTCTTAATTTCATTTGCTTTAAGCGCGATAGGGTAGTAAGTAAGAAAAGCAGTAAGATTGTTAAAGTGAAGGATGCTTAGGGTTTACATTCTATGTGGAAATGTTTTCCTGCCCCCCAAATCGAAGCCTTGGTGCCTCTTGTGTAAATAGTACAAAATCACCAATCGTTTTTCTTCTATTGCATATTATATTGTCACCTTTCGCTCATCTGTACATAACTGCAGTTGCATAAAATTGCTCATTTGTCGACACTTTTCGATGTTAGGATGGGGGCTTCGAACGAACCGGGCACGAGAATGTTTACCATATCGAACGTAAACCGACACTTTTGGGCGCCAATTGAAGACAAAGCTATTATATGGAAACACTAATCAAAATCATCGTTACATCCTCAGATACCAGTTTGCAAGACCCGACAACCCAACTATTGTTATTCACGGTTTTTATCCTTTTGTCAGATTATATTCAATTAGAGACGGGGAAGTTTAGTGGTGGGCAATGCGTTAAAACGTTGCGTAAATCAAGCGACTTAGCGAGGGATAATACAGTTTTAAATATAAGCTAATGGAAGCCTATGCTTTAACCTTACTTCTTTTTTTTTGTCGTTTGCTATATTATCTTATCCTTATCAACACTTACTTATTGCACTAAATTACTGGATTAAGATATACGTTCGCTAGGGGAAGAGAATCCCTTCTCAAGGGTTGCACGAAGAAGAACCTTGTTGCTTTTAAGCATATGTCACGTAGAATGGATTGATTGTTACCTTCATTGCAAACAAAATGTCGATTTAAAAGGCCAAACATTATGGATAAGTAGCGCCCGGGGGAAGCGTTAGTATGTATATGTCCGCTGATCAGTCGCGTTACTTGCTATTCCGCTTTTTTGCTGGGTGTTTTTCTAACGTTGAATTTTTCTTTTTCATTTTCCAAGAGACTGACGAACGTAAGCGTATAGAAAAGTCATATTTGGTCTGGTCGGGCGTTGTTTTGTTTTTTTTTTCGCTGTATGTTGCGCTAAATTAATTGTAGCTAAAATTCGAGTCATTTTTACTTTTCGGGTAGTTCGTGTTTTATGGGATAAAACGTCAGTGGACTTTATTATATTTTCGAGGAAGAGGGAAACTACACAGATAAGATTGGCAATGGGGCGGTGAACATTTTGAATTCATTCATGTGGTTTAGGTAGGGAAAGGCAGGTTAGGAGAAAAGGGAAAGGAAAGGGTGGCATTATAGTATTTAATATCGGAACCCAATACTTTGTTTTCCATAATTTTATTTCTTTCATTTCACACAAGGCAACAATTCAATTTAACATTAAAATAATACATTCAGACTATCAAAGAAATTGAAATACTTGGTAATGTGCGTAACAGAACGATACCCTCAATAGTAAAGCGATCAAACAATGCTCTGGAAGAGTTTGTTTTACCTTCTATTATGAATACTTGCACCGATTCATGAAATAGTACCGGAACAACCAATGTCAACAAACAAATAAACCCAAATTATTAAGAAAACAGAGAAAAAAATCAAATGTTGCAAGAATTTATACAAATGTGATCCGAAATGAAAAATTTCATAAATATTGGTATTAATAATTATTTTTTATGTTGATTCCTATTAATTTAAATATTTACTTAAATTTTCCGTACGTCCGTATTATCTGCAACCGAAAGCACTTGTCTATGAACTTTTCAATCCAGCTGAAACGTTTCGTTAAGTTTGTATCGGTAGCTCACGAGTAACTCAGTTCTGCGTAACGGAAAGTTCTGTTCAAGCTTCAGCTAAAGCTTTCGGACACTTCATTACACTATGGTAGAAAAGAATACGATTGTCTCGTTTATTTTACATTTGGTTCAATGATTTATTCCTTTTGGTAGCTTATTAGATATATTGACTTAATAATAAAAAAAAAAATTTTCTTATAGTTTTTCAAAATATGTTGAAATTTTTTGATAATTGATATATTGTATATTATATATTTTATATATCATATAAATATTTTATGTTTCTTAAAGCAATTCAAGCATATTTTATTTAAGAAGTTACAGATTAAGAACTGCAAGGCTGTATTGCTTTTTATTTAAGAAGTGTAAAAATGTGTAACATCAGAATTATTTTATGATGCATGAATCTGTGAAGAAGGATGAATTTTTGAGGATTCATGATGCACTGAAGAGTTTATAAGGCTTCCCAAGCATATGAGGATTCGGTAATCTTCATAGAGTCTATTTATGATTTGAGCGATTCATCAAAGAAGATTGAAATAAACTAATCTTTTTCAAAAGCTCCGTTCAACCCAACACCAGTCCGAACGATAACAAAAACACAATGAACGCAAATCGAATTTGCTGCTTAGACGACACCGTGGTTAATCGCCTTCACGGTGCAAAACGTTCCGTCTTGCTAACCCATCAGCGTGCCGGTTTGGGTATAACGCCTACCTTGACTGGGGTCATGCAGTAAACATACCACTAGCATGTTGAACCACCACCGAAGCGGAACACGTTCGCTTACGGACGTACCCCAAACCGAGATGCACGCGTATCGTTTTGAGGCAAGAAAAGCGCGAGTTCAAAGTGTAAATGATTCCGGATTCATCCGGATAAGCTTCACTTTGACAGAAATGTTTCCTGCCGGAACTTTGGCAAACTTCCGCCTAACTTCCTGGCCGGGAGATTAGATGCCTCAAGAATGTGTTGCTCCAACTGTCTAACGAAGGCTTTACCAAAGGACATCTGCAGTGAACGATCACTAGCGCTTTGGTTCATTTCCTCGTTGGTGTGTGGATACTAATGAGAGCTTCCATCACGAAAAGGAGACACTTTGGGTGGTGTTGATATTATCTTCTTTTCAAATTATGATAGTTTCCAATAAAACCTTCACGCTAGGTGTAACTAAATAATTAATCTCTCTTGGTTATTGTGTTGGTGAATTTCTTAACTAAAATTTGGAGCTCTCTTAGGTCATTGTAAAGTCCTCCAAAAATAATTACTTCTTAAGAATTTACAGTTTCTTCTACTAAACGTCAGAAAGGAAAAAAATGTGATTGAAAAATGGATTTAAAAAATAAATGAGAAAGCTATCAATTCAACATGAATATTCAGAAAAAATAAAAGAAAGAATGTCTGCCTTAACAGGTGTTAAAAAACGAATCCAAACTCCATCGGACATTAACCAAATGGCCGGTACAATTTGCATAATATCGTGTAGAAACTGATGATTTCATTTCTATCACCAAAACTAACCACGTGAAGTTGCTCCCTCGAATGAAATGAATCTACGCGCCCGCCGTATCGAGAGTGTTATGAGTAGAAGAGAGCTTTTCTCTCGCAGCTTTCGCTCACCAGCGTTTGTTACTATCAAATGACAGATCTACTCCTCACTAGTAGAAAGAGTGCTACCGCACACCGCCACTAAGCCAAACAAAGCAACAAATGCATACACCCACCAACCGATGGTTGGCCCTTCGTCCATTTGCCTTGATGGTGTGTCGTCGCCACACCGGTTCGTTGTCAGCGCTTTTTGCTTGTTTTGGTTTAGCGGTGAACTAACAACACGGTTGCCAGAGCACTGTATGACGTGTGGTGGTGGAGCGACCATGATTGAAGGAGCCGAACCGCATTTTTTCCGATCCACACAAACGTGCGCTGTGGCTCGAGCTGTCAGTTTCTCAACAGACGCGAACCGCGACTGACCTAAAACCCGCTGGCACTGGTGGTCTAGCGGTGGCTTTACTCGTATCCGCTTTTTTTGTGTTCTTGTTGCGCGTAAGTGGAGGTTGTTGAAGGAATCTAACTCGCTACGAGTGTTGGTGGTGGATTTCTTCTCCCGATTTAGTGACTGCTACTGTGTAAATCCTTCCAACTGACAGTTATTAATCGATCGAGCTTCGATCGAGGATTGTTTGATTGGAAACGGCATGGCATGCAGCACCTTCATTAGACGCTCACAATCGGCAATCGTTGCGAGAGAGTGATCAGTGAACGGAGCATAGTGTGGACAGGGGTCTCTTGGCATGTTCGGACGGTCGTGTCCTCGGCAGGGAACGCAACGCACCGTGGAAACGAGGAAATGTGCAAGCGAATAATTTATCGGAGAGTTTCGAGTGCATCTACCGGTTCGAACGTGGTGACCATTTCGGAACACCGAGGTTGCCTAGCTGTTTACTACGAAAAACCTCCCTCGAATCAAGGTCTGATGGAACGAAAGAGTGAACACAGCGAGTAGGAGTGAAGTTGGGAATGTAAAACAATCATCTAGCGAAACAACATCCGGCAATTCGTCTGTTATGAGTTTGAGAGTTTGAAGATCGTTTCCTTTTGTGATTAGAAACAGCAGATGTCATCAGAAGATCTGATGAAGTAGAGCATTGAATATCATTTCATGTGACATAACAAATCCCTGGAGCTGCTTATTGGTCAATTGCTAAAGTGTAACCTTTACCTAGTGGACTTTTTTCCTTTAGTAGGATAATAAAACAAGATTAAATTTCAGATGTTTAACCCACTCTTGTGTGGCTCTACTTTTGCCTCCAAGATATTCGTTGTCCTATCAAACTTCAGTTTTTGTTTTTTTTTTCGTTTTCAATCTCTTCAATCATCTTAATTTGCCTGCGGTATTTTCTGTCGCCCTGGTCGTCCTGCTCTTACTCTCTCTCCCTTTCTTTCTTTCGGTGCACGTGATCGCCAAAAGTGTTGAAAGTGCAAACTGTCCTCTCCAAACGGTTGCAAACCGATGGAGCCCAACACTTAGTCGGTGGCCTAGCTGGAGTGTATTCGTGCAAGGAAGCAAACGGAGTACTCAAGTGGGGAGAAGAAGTACACAGTGTCCGAAGTGATCGCAGTAAATCAACAAAACCCGTCCATTCGACGCCTTCGCCATCAGGCGAAGAGATATTATAGGTGATTCGCGTGCGAGAAAATAAGAAAGAGTTCGTGCACGATCGTGAGTAGTGTGGAAGTGGGTGTGTGTGAGTGTGAGTGTGTGTGAGTGTGAGTGTGAGTACGGGGTTGTTTCGCGGGTGCAGTGAACGGTGTCACGGGGCCAACACGGAGATCCTACCAAGATGGTGCAATGCACTCTGATCTGGGCCGGCATCGGTGTGATGATGGCCGTATCCGGCGCCCTGCTCGGTTGGGTCGTTTTTCCTCGTGCCGTGCATGAGAAAGTGATCGAGGTAGGTTTTTTAAGGGGTGCGTGGAACACGTTATAACATCCAGCTGAAGTAGTTAACCAACAGAAGAAATGATAAAGGAATTCCAAGGTCAAACTGTTGAATAATGGTTTTTGTGTGTGTAATGCACTTTGGGAGATATGATTTTTATAGATGAATATTTGAAAATAGAATATTTAAATTTAAAAAAAATATTTAAATACATTAAAACAATACATTTTATAGCAAAATATAAAATCCAACAGAATCTCCGAACGCTTTTAACAAACAAAAGGTTATATAAAATTTACGAATTTGGAATATTAATTTCTAGCTGGATTATAGTCGTTTTCATTTTATTTTATCGTCCAAAATCCTGTTTTGTTTGTTTGTGCCACTTAGCCAAACCAATGGGCAAAGTTTCCCGATGGCGATTGAATGCTAATTTGCATTCAACTTCATCGCTCTCTGGATTTTTGGGAGGTAGTTTGAATGATATTAAACAGCAAAGTCGAATAAAATTTAATCTATTCATAATCTCCGCTACTTCTTCACAGTACATTGAACGAAGGGACATATTGACCCGGTTTTTGGGGTTTATTTTGGGACCCCTGCAGGTGACAAATCAGATTTTGCGTAAGCTATTACGTGTTTTTGATGTTCTAAGTTTGTAATATTAAAAATGTGACAGTTTGAAAATATTATTTTTAAATTTTAAATTACACTATTCTCTGGTTATGATAGCGTAAGTTTTACTAGCTATAATTGAATGTTATTCAACATTTGAACTAAAACATACTAAGGCAGTGTTTTTATAACTTCTTCGGGGAGATTAAAAAAATATGGATTATTTTATTCGAAAATGTTCTTTAAACTAACTTTAGATGTGCATTGACCAGATTTTTTCAGTTATTTAATTATTTTAAATTGAGCATTTTATTAGTCCGCGCAAGTTTCCAAGCGATTATACTCGAAAAACTGAGCACTAACCTCACAATACAAAAATTACGAATTTTTCTAGTTGTTCTAGTAATAGTTCAAAAGTCTTTTGAGTGTGTAAAGTATGTCAAGCCATATTGCTAGGAAGTTCTAGAGAATAATTTTAACAATGTAGAGAATTTATTCTACCATTCTCATAAACCTACAGTATGATTCAACTGTCACTACATATTGAAGCAAAACAAGGTCGATCATTTTTGTTAAAGATGATTTGACATTCAAAGTGTTAAATGTTAATTGCGCTACTAATTTGTTCTGCATCTGCACAACATAATATACTGTTTTGGTTGTACTTTTTAAGACCAAATATATTTTCAATATAAATCGCTTTTTCCCATTAATTTTTGATATCAAAATTACAGAAAAAAAACCTATGCAACGAGCAAAAATAATTCAAACTCACCATGCGTTTCATTTATTCGGTTAGGAAGTCTCGTTTTTGCTCGCAAATAGAAGCATAAATAGAACTTTATCACGCAAGGCTACGCGGGATGTGGGTGGCGTGGAGATTGAGCAGAAACAGAGAAAAAATAATTCTGTAGGTCACCTAATAATTCGTCCACCCACCTTTAGCGCCCTCCCCCAAACATGGCTAGCCAAATAGGGAAAAAACACCACCGGTGGAATAGGTGAACATTACCTTGCCCCGGGGACACGTTCTCGGCTTCCTGCTCTTGGATGGTCGTGTGCGTGTGATAAACATTTTCCCCTACCAGAAAGCCCGTTAGCTTGCCGGTTTGACCTTGCCAAACATCAGATACACACATGCGCTACCATTTTTCCATTTTCACCGCCACGCTGCAGGGCTCACATTTCCGGTATGGGCTTCCCCTCTTGTGCTTGTTACCACCCTCTCCATGTTCACATGAGACAGAGTGTGTGTTTGTTTATTTTTTTTTCTGTTCACAATTACTAATAGTGATACTATCTTCTAGTTTGCGCACGGTTTGGGGGAAATATCACGACACGGTTCATTAACAACGCTCGGAATGATCATTAATAACGAAGATTGCAGCTAACGGTTCCGACCGGTATGGCACTATGCATGATGCCTTTTAACGGGTCAGCTGCAGTTTGGAAGATTCCACCACGTATCTCCCTAATACCTCGATCACGTTCGATCCATCCCGTTCGAAGTAGTAGCAGCGAACGTTTACATAACACTCGCCGGCCCTAACTACCACGTCTCGAAACAATCTGCCGAAGAAGAACTGGTTCACGCGGTAACGTTGGTTAAGATATTTCAAATACCATCGTGATATTTGAGCTCAACCATCGTCATCGACCTGCGTCAAGTCCCTCGAGCAAACTAGACGGACAAAAAATCTCAAAAAGCTAGTTCGTTTGCTCACCTGTAGAGTGAGTTTCAGCTTTTTTCTTGTCCGTCTTATCCAAACCAAATGACGCGTTAAAAGAAGCATCACCTCTCGAACAAGACACAAAAAAAATGCCGCGTTCACTTTGGGAAGAGATCTCCAACGAAAAAAAAGCTTCTCCTGTGTGGGCAGCCACAGAAGTGGTGGTTGCGTAACGACAGCCCGATCCCTGTAGCCGAGTGGCGCATGGTCAATATTCAATTATTGACAGCGCGGTTGCGGTTGCGCGAATCAAATCTGCGATCGAATCGTGAATGTGAGACGCAGTTCCAAAAGGAGGGAAGCGCAATTTTATACGCCCGAGTTCATATAATACGGCAGGAAGCTGAGAGATGGGGTTTTTTTTTTGCGCTGAGGAATTGTGGTGGTATTTTTCCTATTTTTCTTTGCTACAGTCCGCTTAACAGATTACGAATATCTTGAGTGGTAAGACAAACTGGTGCTTGTGTTACTAATATAGATTAGATATAGAAAGTTGAATATGATTATGTTCCTCGATTTTGTTCCCAAAAACGTAGAGTATAGTATAATAAATAATTATATTCATGAATCTATTTAAATTATTTCTAATTTGAATCTGATAATCTCTACTGAAGATCCCGAGGCCATGAGGATTGCTACCTAAAATTTATTTAGTTCGTTTCCAGCTGTCAATTTATTTTTACTTTTTATTAGTATCAGTATGGTAATTGGTGATTTTTATATTTTTAAGTTATGTTTTATTATTTAAGTATTTTATTATTTAGTATTCAGTATTTAGTCTATTAACTTCGCCTGTGAGTTAACTAAGACACTCTTATGGGGGATTTATTAAGTCACTCATTCAGAACGCACTTCTCAAGTTGACTCGCGAAAGATTTATGAATCTTCATAATAAAGATTCAGGATCATTTATTTGATTCAAATATTAATTTGTATTCTTCCAACACAAGTCAAGAAGATTTGAGAAGAGTTGTATTTTAAATCATTTGATGAAAATTCTTTCTATGACTCACTACTGATGTTTTATTCGTTCTAAACTCAAAACTTCTACAAAAGGGGACAAACTTACATTGTGCCATTGTTTACTCTTCCAAACGTTCCCTGACCTGTTTGCTTACACTCCTCAGCTTCAACCGATACCAAGTGCTAACTGGACATTATTAACAGAACAAACACACTCCTAGCCACGTTGAAGTACAGATGCGTCAGGGAATATCACACATTTCTCCAGTTGCGCAAGAGGATTCTGTACGTTACTTGGAAGAAC
Source organism: Anopheles minimus (assembly GCA_000349025.1). Classification (NCBI taxonomy): domain Eukaryota; kingdom Metazoa; phylum Arthropoda; class Insecta; order Diptera; family Culicidae; genus Anopheles; species Anopheles minimus. Next base: position 9,785,031 of record KB663721.1, read on the forward strand.
TTGGCCGTGTAATGATGAACCAACGGAACGGCACACTTGAATTTAATTTATTCCTGCTTCCTGCTATCTATTTGCTCCCCGTCCTGTATTGACGTCAGCAGCGCATGGGTGCAAAAGTGAACGATTCTAATCGTTGCCGTCCTTTAACCTTAACCTCGAACTCCAATCTGTACAATCAATCAGTTGTTCTGTTTTGTCTTAGACAGGAAGAAGAAATGGACCCAAAACTAACATCAGTCATCGTGCAAGAGTCAGGGTCACCGGGTCCTATTGAGGGTTAGTGTCATATTTAATTACTGTGCAACAATTACATCTCCCAACTCGTTGCTGACACCCCTTCTGACTCACACGTACTGAGACACACGCCTCATGAGTAATAATGGTAAGACGATCTTTAACTGCCACAGTAAAACACAGACCAATAAAAAAAATGCATGATCAAGGCAGCGCATTGTTGGAAGAGCTATTTATTTTCCATGATAGCGTATTTCCTCCTGGAAGAGAAGTCATCTTGCGGGGAATTGTCAAAATATATGTAAGGGGAATTAGTTTTTTTTGTCTGTTGAAGTAACAAGCAAAGTTTTTTATTATTTTTCTCACACATTCGTTGGGCTAGACAATGTGATTGATTCACCGCGCCAACACACATGTTGACGTTTGAAGTTCAAGATCGCAGCCCGATTGGAGCAGCGTCTTTGCAATGCAGATTACCTCCTACGCGAAGGCAGTGTGCGGTTCATGATCATGACCCGTTTTCTTTTCTATTCTAGAGGCAGAAGTATTGTACGGACACAAGTTGTCGTGTGCTTTTGTAGAGGGAATTGCAAGCGAGAATCATCACACACAAATGTGACACTAAACGCTCAAGGTACGTGGCAGCTGTAGTGTGACGTGTGTATAATCCTAAAGTGCTCTAATAAATGACACTAATTAAAAGCTTGGAAACTCCTCTTACGCGCACGCGTGGCCTCAAAACGTAACCTTCTGTGGAATGGAATCTTATAATAGCAGAGGGTTTTTCCTTGTCCATGATGCAGTTTTAGCAAAACTATTTCCTAGTCTGTAATTATTAGATGTTACTTCTTTAAAACCTTCAAGAAAAAAAAACAAATTAAAACATATTAGTTTTTTTATTTTTGACTTGAGCGCTGTGGAGTACTGCATCAACTGTGAAGCGGACTGACTGACCTGGAAAAATTAACCTAATCAATCATTAACCCTGCATGATCGATGAATATTGCTCCCCTTTCGAATTTCACTAGATGAACTCATTTAAGCGGAGAGTTTTTTTTCCACAAAATTGGATAAACCCAAAAACTTGATCACTACACCTCAACCACAACCCTTGAACATACTATTCCCGGAAGGTGATTTGCCCCAAAAATCTGGCGCATTTTTTTCCTGTTTTGTTTACCCAAATCGTACATTCACCTCTTCGGACGTACCCACCAGCGTACAATGAATAATATTCGAGCAAATTTTCTCCAACCGCTAAACAAACGCACACACAACTCATAATTTACAAATAGGCGTGAGGTTTCTTGCTTTTGCTTCTACTGCGTCGGAAGTTACTTCTTCCTGTTTGCTGGGAGTGGCCGATTGCCGATCCCGCTATCTTCAACCCGAACAAAGGTGCCCTTGATCGGACGGGGTAGATCTAGCATATGCGGGGCTAGGTCGAAGAAGCAAACCACAACGGCAGATGATCGAACGAGTTGATTGAGAATGGAATCGTACGTATTAAGTAATGCGGATATCGCACAAAGCCACTGCTTTTGTGTGCGATAATGTATTTCTTTTGCTGGTGTTTTTTTATGATAATTAAAGCAGTAACTCAACTGATAGATATGGCAGATATCGTTATTAAGCCATTTGAAATGTATTATTGCATTAAAGTCTATACTTGAAAGCTCTTTTTGATCAAAGCTAATAGTTAATTTAGCAAAATATCCGTCTAGACAAAGAACAAACAAAAGACTGCAATGAACTTCAAAGACGTACGATATAAAGACACGAACTCTTTTTAACTTCTAATCACCAGAATGCTTTTTTCGTTTATGGTACTAATGGTTCCATTTAATAGTTCAGTAAGAGGTAGAATAGTGTCCGCATTCATATTAATTAAAATAATTAATTATGGACGATTAATAGAAAAGTTGAGGATAGATACTACCAGTGGAAATGGTAAGTATCTTTCATGGGGTAATGGAGCTGTAAAATAGAAGTTGTTTTTTCATCCGATTTAGGTAGTTTTCTGTACTTCAGTTTTAAATTGAAACCCAATAGACGATTTGGACAGCAAAATTGCTAATAAAATAATAACGGGCGAAGAACACTCAAAAGACTTCAATGCTCTGCTTGGATGTACGATATTAAGACACGAACCTGTTTTACTTCTAAGAGTTGTAGAAGTTTAAAACCAAAAATAAAAAATCGAACAGCAACAGCAACAGCAAAAAATTGTTTTCAAATCAACATAATTTTGAGCATCCAATCATATTTGCTACACCTTTTAGTACACTCCCGCGCCAATCATGCTCGCCCGACAAAAAGGAAAGGAAAAGTTGCTCGTTCAATTACACACACGTGCAACATTTGCATGATATTAGTGCGCTGTTACTGCACCTGCACAAAGCATACAAACCTGTCCACATACACACACATGCCAGGAATGTCGTTGTGATTTGACACTGGTGGTTGTTGCGATTTAAAAAAAATTGAAAGTTCACAATCTTTATGGAGTGGTTCTGCTGGCGAAGAGAGAGAGAAGAAAAAAACACACCACAATCGTTCATTGGACTGTTGCATCATTGCATGGTAATTTGCCGGTTAACATGTTGAGCATGATCGCTGAGAGTGACAATCAACCATGGTGCGGACGTTCACCACCATCTACGATAGATGGTGCGCTGCAATCGTGGCATTTTTCTTCTTTCCAATAAATCTTCTACTGTTTCGTTCGTAAGCTTTCTCAATGCAGAATTTATATGCTTTGTTGTACAATAATTTTCAGTTTTTGAAATATCAAACACGTCTCATAAATTAACATTTTGCAAAGCGTGTTACTCTCCGGGTATTGCTGGAAGCGCCCGCATAACATAATCATTGTGTACAATCTCCCGAGTGCCTAAACGACACGATCATCATCATCATCGCTAGCAACAGTTGCAGCAGTAACTTTGACAGTCCTGTGAAACTATTTTTGTGTTTTTTAAATTCTCATCTGATCTGACCGGTACTGATGGCCGGCAATGTTTTCCCATTGTGCCGCAGAACAGCCCGTTTCGACGTATACAAATCATCACAATTGACTATTAAAATATCATTTGCATCCATTTTGTACCATTTTAATGTTTCTTCTTTATTTAGACACGATTTCATAAGAAATGCACAGATCTATCGGAGAACATTTTAGTGTGGAAAAGAAATCGTTTTGCTTCTAACATTTTTAAATGCATTAAATGTTCCAGTGACTTGTGTGTCGTGTGTTTAAAAAAAAAGAAGGTAAAACCCCTAAACTGAACGGGTGTAAAAAGGCGCTGAGCTGGCTCAATTGTTAGCAGGCTTACCGGTTTTATGTGTGTTATTTTCCACGTCCGGTAGCCGGCGGTAGGTCAATTGTTTTCATCCATCAAGGAAGCTTCGCATTTGACGGTGTGTTTTATATTGTTTGCCACACGACCTCTTTTCTTTTCGAAAATACGATCCAACCCGTCCCCGTCTTTAGCATGAATCCAGCAGTTAGCGGCAATCGATGACGACGTGTGCGTTATTGGACCGATTGGCTGGCGGTGGTCGTCCGGCGAAGGCGTCGCATACCTTCCACAACCTTGACCGTTTTCACCAACGAGGAATATCAATAGGGTTTTAGCGTTTTTCTTTCACAATGCATGCTTGCTGTGCGCTATCGAAAACATCGTGCAGTGGCTGAAAGATCCGAAATCCAACCACACCGGCCCGGCCTCTGTCAAGGTGAATGGGACAGTTTGTTGGTGGGCAGGTCTGCCTTAATGCTCGTTCGCTTGCATTTGCTGCGTGCGTCTCGTCAGGCTTGGTAAATGATCATCATTATCATTAATAGTGTCTTTTGGGACTGTCAGGAGTCGATTTGTTGCTAGACATGGTTTCTCATGAGTGACACTATTAAACACACAGAAATAAATATGCCATTACTGAAAGATTTGAATACAACGGTAAATTAAAATTACAGAAACATTTTTGGCGGAATTATTACTCACTAATTATCATCACCAAATAGGATAGCGAGATGTAGGATGACTTTCTAGCTTATTATTGGTCATGATGAGCGATCATCAGTTGTATGCTAAAAAGGTAAACTGGTTAGACCACCCGCCTGATGAAGATTTGTTTTTTATTTTTAGGTAAAAGGCACACGATACAGTCCTTAACATAACTATGAGAACACCTGTAATTTTGGAATAAGAAAAACTAAATAAGTTTACGGAAACTGATGTTTTCGATCGATTTTCTGTACCCATGTGAAGTTAAGTTTTTATGGCATTTGCCAACTTTTCGCAATAACAGTTGTATGTAGTTCTGTTAAGCACTGTAAAAACCTTTTTTATATTTTCTTTGCTACTAAATACTTTGAGTTGTAGTCAACATTTAAAATTAATTCTAATATATAATAATTTTCCAATGTTTTTGAAAGATTATTTAAAAATGAGTCATTTCCAGACAAAGAAACAGAAGTTCCACGCTTTAAACCTTTGCTTTAAACTAATTGTTCTAACAGAAGCGTTAATGTGTATCGCATGTGAAGCGCATTACTCATCTTAATTATTCAATGAGAACCGTTCATCCGTTCTCACAATCAATTTGCAATAAATATATTTACACCGCAGGAACTGAGCGATCGGTATGTTCTGGGAAAATAAAACCTAGAGTGATTGTTTTAAACGTCACTTAGAGCTATTACGCAAACACCCTCCAATATCCGTGTGCGATCGAATCCGGATCGTTTTTGTTTGTTAAGTAAGCTTTTCGTTGTGTAACCTTTTTTTTTATTTTGTTAGGAAATTTAACACCAACGCCATTTTGAACCGTTCCCTGTGACAATTTTTTGGATCGTTGCATCTATCTTTATCCAAAACGAACGTTACGATACCGCTCCTGATTGATTGAGTATCTAGCGTACAATTTTTTACTCCATGTCACGCTTTATATGACAGATTATCACTGTTAAGCTATTACGACTAGAGTTCATATTTCCAAAAAAGGGAAAGATGGTTGTGTTGTATTGTGGAAGAAGAAACAAAAAACAAACCCGTTCAAATGCCTTCGTTTGAATATTACTGTCGCACAATTTAAAGTAACCGGAAATCTGGTGTGAGAAGAAATTGTAAAACTTTCTAACATGCGCCACGGACATGTAGCAACCGCCTGATTCCTGTGTAGATTTCTACAGAGCCTCGTTTCCCTCGTGGCTGGATGACTTAATTCCGGGAGCACTTTGTACAGGTAAATCCGTCACGAAGTCGTTGCACCATTCCGGTTCGCCCATGACGTGTGGTGAATGGGAAAAGTGGTCAATTTTCTCGCAACCTGTAGATTATTCACTTTCCTTTACTTGCACTGCAAGCGCCAATAGGTAAACTCTCACTCGCGAGGCAATTAGTTTCGATTGGGATAGGAACGATTGCTTCAATCGGGACAGTCCGCTTCGATCGAAACGTGACGGATGAGCTTTTTCTAAGAGAAGATGCTGCCAAAAACGGAAGGAAATGGTCGTTGCTTGGGGCAGCATACGAAAGAATTGCACAATGCTATACAAATCTTCACAGCAACGTGTGTTTAGGTAAATGCGGACTGTGCCTTCCGTCTTTAACGTTCAAACGATTAATGATGGTTTGGACCTGTGCCATCGACTTCGCAATATCCCGTATTATCTCCGATCGAACGTACTCTTTCACTCTTCACAACGGTGAAGTAGATATTGCGCAAATAAACCACACGCGTTTGAAGAGTCTACCATCGTAGACAAGCTAAATAAATGAAATTTTAGTTTAATTGCTACCACACTATTTAATAATTATTTTCTATTTTTCAACTTCTGCAAATTAAAAGTATAGTCTATTGTTTTCATTTTACTACACATTTTATTAATAGTATCACAAATAGTGTTCAATTAATCATTGAAAGATGCCGTGCCTTTTACGTGACCTACTTACTCCACAGTGAATTTGGGAGATCCAGAATGGAAAGTTGTTTCTTTTTTAAGTAGAAAGGAATATTTCACCCGTCCTTGGAAATGCAATCTGTGTTGCATTCGAAAGTGAAACTGATGTATTTCATCTGTACAATTTTGGTGGGAGTCGCTAAAAACTGTCGTAATATCTATTCGAAGCTCATAAATTTGCTTCTGGAGCTCGTTTTTAATATTTTTTTAAAAAGGCACAATAAAATCACATACACATCTGTAACAACGTAAATATTTGCCGTTTATTTTCAAACAAAAACCCAACATTCATTAACACGCGAGCTTTATTGAATGACCAGACGGACCGGACGGAACTAATTATGTTCGTCCCATTCCATACCGATATCGATACAGATCTGACCCTTTTATCTTAAGTGTTTCTCGTATTTTGTTAATAAATTATTCAATCAGTTCAGGAAACAGCGTGAACTACAATCGTGATGGAATATTGTTGATAAACATATGGTAGTGGGGCGAAACCATAGTCGCTGCAAATGTTAGCCCCTGGAAGTACTGCGCCTAAAAGTAGGCAACTTGCTAGACACATACAGTGAGGTACGAGAAAAGGAAGTTCCAGTGATCGACTTTTGCTGTTAAGCTAACGTAGTTTAATTATTTTTTCCATGTTTTATAAATAAAAATGGCGTAGATTTATTCTATTTTATCAACATAATTGTATTATTTTAAAAAGAAATTGAAACAACAATAAATTCAACCATAATATTTCTGTCAATAAGCATGATTGTACGGTTAGTTTATCTACATTCAATAAAGCACGCATTACGTTCAACGACCAGATCAGATCCTAGCCAAAGATACGTCACGCAAAGGAAAACAAACCGCTACCAAAGCGTACGAAGCATTACTGACAATTCCGTCGCAGTGCATCAGCTCCCCATGAAGTAATCATAGGATTCGAGTGTAATTGTAACCGAAAGTGAGCAATCAAATCGATGAACGCAATCGTCCCGATGACGCTGCACTGATAAAGGTCGTCAAAAGGGAAAACAGTTTAATTGTGCTCTGGCACGAACGAGCCACATTTTCTTCTCCGAAATGCGGTCAGGGTTCGCGTACGGGGGAGGGCGTAACGTTAGGCCACATTCTTTGAAACGCTTTTACACCCGTATAATACGTCAAGGACGTAGAATAACTTTTCGTATGAATAGCCTTGGCCTTTTAATATATTCACTTACAATCTACTTTTCCTTTCATTGCTTTCTTTCTAGGCCACAGAACTCCGGCAAGGCACGGATCAATACAAGCGATGGGAAGCCCTGCCACAGCCGTTAGATTTTAAGGTTTACATATTCAACGTCACCAATCCGTACGAAGTTATGCAAGGACGAAAGCCAAAAGTGGTCGAAGTTGGACCATACATTTATTTGTAAGTACTAGAAATTTATTAGTACATCGATGTAGCCATAATGAAAAGTCTGGGATATTCGTTTCTAGCCAATACCGACAGAAGGATAATATACGGTTTAGCCGGGATCGCTCAAAGGTGCATTACAGTCAGCAACAGATGTATGTCTTCGATGCCGAATCGTCCTATCCGCTGACGGAAAACGACGATCTTACTGTGCTGAATATGCACATGAACGTAAGTAAAACGGCAACAGCAAAAGGGTTCGTCGCTTGCTTATGAATAATGTCCCACCCGATTTCCTCTATTATGGACGATATTTAATGGAATACAATTCCGCATTAACCTGTTCCGGTTCGTCCGAATCAGCAATCCCTTTAATATGACCCGATCACATTTGAATGATATTATTATCGATTGTACAGTTTTATTCACACCACATACTAACCAAAACCCACCACGGACACACTTACAAACAAAACACACTCTCACACCCGACCGCAAGAGTGAAGTAATCAGCAACGACCACGAAAATATTAATCCCTGCATCCTTGAACTTCCTTGAAAAATGGCTACACTCGTACACTTTGTGAACTGCATGCGATCGGAAAGTGCATGAAACGTATGCAAAACCGATGCACCTAATGGCACATTTTAACCAGCCGGAAAATACCGTAGAAGAAAAATTATCACTTTAAAAAAAATCGACTATCCGATCTTTCGTCATTTTCGTGTTTTTTCGTTCATTTTCCGTACTTTACTATCTACTTTTTCTTTCCAACTCATTCTCTCTGTTTCTTTCATTCTGTCCTTCTATCTACTTCTGAATTTGTGTCTCTCTTCTGTTTTCAGAGCATTTTACAAATAATCGATAACCAAGCAAAGGAAACGATCACCAATTTTCGATCGGACGTGAATAATACACTCGAAAAAATTCCCGTCGTTAGGGTCATTAAACGGATCATCGAGCGCACCACGCCGATCCAAGTAAATGTCTATCTAGTATATTTCTCTCGCTCTCACCCACTCTGTACTCGTTTTACTCGAATTTGCTTGCTTGGCGTACAGTTTCTTACTCAAGCTGTCACCGTGTCATCATAAGCTGATCATACACGCTCATATCAGTATCATTCGAATTGTTTCGGTTGTTTTTTACTTCTTCTCCTTCTTCTTCTTACATCATCCGATTTGATAGTTTCATTTTGACCGCATGTAATTGTACTTTTTCTGATTGTTATTAATCTATCGCTCGTACTCTTTTTTTCGGTGCGCACTGTATTTAGGCTGGGAGTTCTGTGGAGGTTCTTTTGGGACGAAATGAGAGCACCGTAACGCGTCCTTTGTGGGGGGACATGGGAGTGTGTTACCAATTTATTAAGTCATCCTATCTGTTTTGTATCGGTCACCGTATCTGGAGCTTTAGTTTTTCATCTTTTGGTCTTTTCATTTGCTCATTCATTTAAAAAGCTATTCCCTAACGCCACCACTACTACTTGAGGAGCATGTGTGGTATCAGACACGCTTCTGAAGGCTTTGCTAGCTCATTCTGGCTTCTGTGTAGTGTTTTGTGTTCTGTTTTTGTATTTCGGGTCCGCAATCGTTGTTGCTGCTGAGTGTGTATTTGTGTGGCTTCCTGATGTGTGTTTGTGTGTGCATAATCCATCAAACGGTTCGGGTGGTGGACTAATGGTGTTTGGCTCTGGTCTCCTACGTTTCTCCGCACCTTCTCAGTGTTTCATTTCTCCCCTGGACCCCAAACAAGCTCCTTTCGCTCCCATCGGTGTAGATGTTGGGCATACCATCCATTCCAATCTCCATCCATCCGCACGATCATCCTTGCCAGTTCCGTTTGCCATATCATCGCCCATCGTTCGCAAAACTCATTTGGCCTTACCAATGCCATCCGAACCGGGTGCTCAACTCATCAGATTTCACACAAACGCCACCCTGCACACAACAGGCGACGCGACCGAACCGGCCACGAAACGTACGTATGTGCAGAGTGGAATCTATCGATGGTTTTACAATCATTTTTCATTTACAAAATGACGGCGATGATGTCGCGCGTAGGAGTGGTTCGGTGGGGAAACTTTAATCAAACTATAAAACAAACAAAAATTCATCTTCATCCAAGACGCATAGCTTTGCGAGATTTTTCGGTATGGGGCACATGAAGCCATTCCGGAAGCCGTTAATGTTACTGCTCAAACACATCACGATTCACGCGAAGGACGTACGGGCAAAGTTTTGTTCCAAAATGTGTGAGGTTCGTCGCTTAATAATGCACAACAACGCATTGAAGTTCTTCGTTTCTTTGGATGCAGTTAAAAGTGGTACATATTGCAGAAAGCACCTGCAGAATGTTAATCCACACTTTCTAATCCTCGATCGACCTAGATTTCACATTGCGTAAACCAATCGTTTCATCTGGACTGCACGTTTGTTAGCCGTATGTACCGCACGACCCCAAAGAATTCGCCATGACATTCACCAGTGTACGAGTAAATTTTTGACTTGATCCTCACCCTCTCTCCACCCACCGATCCACCCATCCTGTTAGAGGCGTTTTAACTAATTAGTGTTAGTTAATAATATTCACTAACCGATCGAATATCTCATCACACAACTAACGAGAGTGACTAACTAGCACAAAGGAGGGAGAGAAAAAAAACAATCACAAAGCACGCATGACGTTTATATCATGTGCTACCACCACCACCATCACCTCACACTCATCTTTTATCCTGTATGTTTCCATCGTCATCTCTCATTTATTATTCGGTAATTTTTGTTTTTTTTTTTTATTCACTCTTTGTCTCCCGTACGCTCATCTACCCATTCCGGGGGACAAACAACGTTTTATCCAACACAAATAAAAATGCAACCAAAACAAAACAAAACAAAAACATCACCACAAACACGACCACACAATTCGATTGCAAAAACTTTCCAAACGAATCTGTGCCAACGGTGCACTTTCGCAGTCCATTCTACAAATCGCCGAAGACGAAACGTACGACAGCTTGCGATTGATCAATGCCGAGCTGAACCGTATCTTTGGCCGGCCGGACACGATGTTCCTGCGGACGACGCCCAAACAGTTTCTGTTCGACGGTGTACCCTTCTGCGTGAATGTGATCGGCATCGCGAAGGCAATCTGCAAGGAGATCGAAAAGCGCAACACCAAAACGATCCGCACCATGCCGGACGGGAGTTTACGGTTTTCGTTCTTTAGCCATGTGAGTGTTCTATTGCAATTGTGTGCCAATTTGTCAACAATAATGGATGGAATGTGATATTTATAGAAAAACATGACTGACGACGGGATGTTCACCGTCAACACAGGGATCAAGGATCCTTCCAGGACTCAGATGATAGAACTGTGGAACGGTCGGACAACGCTGGATGTATGGAACAATCGTAGTAGCGGGTTAACTTCATCTTGCAATAAGATCCACGGAACCGATGGTTCGGGCTATCCACCGTTCCGAACCGGTGTCGATAGAATGACAATCTTCAGCACAGATATCTGCCGGTAGGTTCAATTCTAGCGTGTTTGTTTTAGTACTTTTTTAATTCTACAAAATATTACCAATTACGATATCATATTAGCATAAAAGTATGCAATATTAATAAACAACTATCGTGTTACTAATAATCCTTCTTCTACTCTACACACAGCACGGTAGACATTAAACTCACCGGAGCATCATCGTACGAAGGCATCCCGGCACTTCGGTACGAGATCGACGGTAACTTCCTGCACGAAATTGGACCCGAGTACGGCAACGAGTGTTACTGCGTGAACAAGATACCGAAGTCGATCGTTAAAAGCAATGGCTGTCTCTACAAGGGAGCGCTGGATCTTTCCAACTGTTTCGGTAAGTCTAGGCTTCTTTAGTCAGATGTGTCAAACTGTTGCCGATGATGGGTTCTTTCGCATGTATTCATGTCAATTAGCATTTTTTAATTTAATTTACGATTTATTGTAAATAATAGTTCTAGTAATTGCTCGGCTAGTATAGGGAAGGATGCATAGAGCTATTGCGAGTTCTCACCGGCATTCACTGAGAATTTTAAATAACTCTGATTTTGATTTCCTATTGCTAATTCAAGGATATCTCAAGGATTCGGAGCTCTCCAAGCTAGGAGATCTAGTTATTTTGGAAAATGGAACTCGAAATTACCAAAAGTTGTATGCCAAATTTAAATGCTTCCATAAGAGTTTTCCATAAGAAAAGAGGCCTTACTGAGAAGAAAAGTGGCTTTCACAAGGATGGAAATAGGCCTTCTTAGAAAAAAAGGGCCTTAGCTTCCGTGAGAAAAATGGTCTTAGTGAAAAAAGAGGTCTGCATTCGAAAAGCATTCTTCCTAAGAAAAAAGGCTTCCTTGAGAAATAAGGCCTTTCTTATCAGTTAGGGCGCGAAAAACAATTTTTAGTGAAAAAAGCGAAAAATGATTTTCTTCAGTAAAAAAGGGTTTTTGTAAGAAAAGAGGCCTCCGTGAGGGATGTCATACCAAGAGCTACACTGAGGCCAAACTTCTTCAATATTACGAAGTTGTTGCACTCTCGTTTTTAAAATGCGGTGCCTTGCACATCACTGGGCACGACGATCTTGTTAATTTTTCCATTTCATTTCAATATAATCATTTTGAATACTACTGTGAAGTATATTTTCTTTCTCATAGATAACGTCAGTTGCATCATACACATTATCGATAACACGCGATAAAATATGATTATTGTCTCAAGTGAAGTGTAATAAAGCTATTACGCGCCAATGATGAAAGATTGCAAACTACTAAACCATCGACGTCAGATCTCATCACACTAGCGAAACAGCGATAACAAACCCAATTTACAGCACTTTCAAGTGCCCCTGGGTGTGAGAACACTTTGCACATCCACATCGTTTTGCAGTGTGCGTAGTGCGTTTAATTTTATGCGTTTAAAAACCAGTGGAACAGGTTAAGTTGTGCTGCATCTATTTTTACCCATCGCAGCAGTGTATTGAACGATTCCCTTTATTGCCATGCGTTCTAAAGGGAGACCTGTTTGAGGGTTGAACGTGCAATAAAACAAGCTTAGTCACGCCATAGCTTTGATGGCGTTCAAATTTTTAGCCATCAGTCCAACCGATAACGTTATCTCGCTGTGAGTATCGAACATCAATAGACACACCCTTCGCCACCATTTGCAACAAATTATGTCGTATCGCGATCGTTTTTTTTTTAATGTATGTAAGATCATAGGTTTCATCTGATCGACCCGATAACACGCTCGATTCACGCACCTCAGGTGTGAGGGAAATGTAGCTGGCAAGCTGACTAATCGGACATTGGTTTTCCATTTTCTCACACCGCCTCCAATGCGCCATTAAAAGCGGCAGCAAAGGCATGACCTATACGGGCGTCGATCGTCATCTTGAAACAGCAGGCGAAAATGTGCCATTGTTTATCAACCATTGGTTGGTTGTTTGTTTGACGTTTTGTGTAAACACGCGATGAATGGAACTTAAACGAGCGATCGAAGACGAACGCGCGCGCTCGCTCGTAAATGCCAAATGGTAAATTCTTAATCCCGCACGATGAAGAATGAATCTGCGTTTGTCAATGTCCACTGCTGGCTTTTGGTGTTGCTGTTGGAAAGAACCCTATCAATCCGTAAATATGAGCAAAAACTAGTTAAGATCTTGATTAAGATGATACATTGCACAGTAACGATGGATTGCAAGCTTCTGTTAAAGTCACTCTTTTGTCAGCTACAAATCAATATCCATCTCATAACACGATCGTTTGTTGTTTACTCCAGGCCATAAATGGGGAATTTGCTGCCGCATCATTTACGATCTTCAAAGTCCACCGACACAACACCCGCAGTCAGGTGCCAACTTATGCAAATAAGTCACCAAACGCTGGAACGGAACTGGCCCGAAGTTTTTTCGAAGTAATCAGTACGCATTTTTAAAGATGAATCATTTTCGAGGGGATTTATTTTCGTACAACCAAAAGCGATCGGATTTGGAGCTTCTGTAAATGTCACCGTGCTCATGTGCGTTGTGTTTCACTTAACATAAAAAATGTCCCACCCGTCACGCGATTAACCGTCCTGGAACCAACGGTTAAAGTCACTAAATCTTGTGGTACGCTGGACAGCACGATCGTCTGCAGTGGCAGGTGGGAACTGAGTAGTGGCCAATGTAGTCGCTGCAGTCGTTGGGCGATCGGTGGCAGTGATCGTTGCACGTTGTCGAGAGGCAAACGGTTTGAACGTGTACACCGGCATGGCAGTAGTGATGGCCGGACGACGTCCGAAGTTGTTCAGATAAAAGTCATACAAACTTGTTGTGGACCGTGTGGTTGGTGGGTTGGTAGAAGTTGGTGTTCGTTCTGTCTGCCGTAGACTGCTAGACTTTGCCCTGGTGGTGGTAGTTCGCGTGGTAGGGATCGTACTCCACCGGGGCAACTTTGTTGTGCTTGCCCGTGACCTTGTCGTGCGGGTTCGCGCGGTGGTAGGAACCGTCGTGACCGTTGTCGTCTCGATATTGGGCTCCTCGAAGCATCCATTGATGTAGTGCTCCGAGCGTCCCTTGCAGTACGGACGATAGACAGCCCAAGCATTAAATCCATCGCCCGACAGTCGTGTGTGTTCCTCGTAAATCGTCTTCATACACTCGACATCATCCGTAAGATCGTTATCCTCCAGATCGGAGCAGGACAGTCCACATACCCATCCCTTTCCTGGCGGGGAACACCAATAGATATCACTGATTTGGAACAGTCCGTGATCTTCGCTTCCATCCGCATTCAAACGGCCGATCGCCGACACATTGTAGTTAGACTCTCGGTGAGCAATACAAACCCAGGTCGCAATCTGATCGTATGGCAATCCGTGCCGGTAGAACAACTCCTGTGCCAACTCACACCGACTGTACACCTTGCCGCGGGGGAAATTTTTCGGCGGAGACACCGGACGACGTGTTGTCGGTGGTGTGGGAACAATCGCATTTTCACCTTCCTCGAAGCACCCGTCCAGCAGGGTGGCACTTTTACCCTTGCAGTACGGTTGATATACGGCCCATGCATTGTACCCGTCGCCGGAAATGCGCTGATGTTCCTCGTATATGTGTCGCATGCAAGCAAGATCATCTGTGATGTCACCGTCCCGCAGCTGCTCGCATGTGATGCCACAAACCCATCCTCTACCGGGCGGAGAGCACCAAAACTCATCGCTCAGCTGAAACATACCATGGTACTGGACGCCCTCCGGTCCATAGCCGATCGCGGACGTATTGAAGTTTGATTGATACTTTGCAATGCACACCCAGTTAGCTGTTTGCTCCAGCGAAATACTCTGCCGAAGGTGAAGTTCCCGAGCTAGCTCACAACGGTCAAACACCTTGCCAGGTGAGGAGCGAGGACGCGGTGCACTTGTTGGGGCTGTAATGGCAGGCCTAGGAACGGTTACTGAGTGTTGGGGATCGTCTCCTTCCCCAAAACAACCTCGAACGAAAGAGGCCGAACTTCCCTGGCAGTAAGGTTTGTAGACGGACCACGCGTTGAATCCATCGCCAGATAAACGCTGATGTTCGTCATAGATCGTACGTATACAGCGCACATCGTCGGTAATATCGGAATCCTTCAGAGCGTCACAACTAACACCACAGGCCCATCCGTTCCCAGGGGGAGAACACCAGTAGATGTCACTTATTTGGAACAATCCATGATCACCGCTACCATCCGCATTCAGACGACCTTCTGCCGAGGTGTTGAAGCGACTCTCGTGATAAGCAATGCACACCCAAGTTGCCACCTGTTCCTTGGGCATGCGGAACTTGTGGAGAAGATCGTTTGCCAGTTCACAACGATCGTACACCTTACCGATGTCCGTTGTGGGATATTTCTTCCCAGGAACCGTAGGCACTGTAGGGGCCACAATTCCTGGCCGTGGTTTATTGGGCGTGGTCGGATGTTGGTCCTGATGTCCACCTGCCTCGTCAAAGCAATTGTGCATGAAGCTCGCTTCTCGACCCTCACAGTACGGCTTGTACACAGTCCAGGCGTTAAATCCGTTGCCCGAAATTCGCTGATGCTCGTCGTAAATCATCCGTATGCATCGTACGTCGTCCGTAATGTCGTTGTCCCTCATTGCGGCACACGTGACACGACACGCTTTACCCGGCCGATTCGCATCCGTAGAGCACCAGTAGATATCACTGATTTGGAACAACCCATGATCGCCACTCCCGTCCGCATTTAAACGACCTTCCGCTGACGTATTGAAGCGACTCTCGTGGTACGCGATGCACACCCAAGTTGCGATCTGGTCCACCGGCATCCGATGTCGATCACGCAACTCCTTCGCAAGCTCGCATCGTTCATACACCTTGCCCGAAGGCGCCAGCACAAGGTTCGCTTTTTTCGCCTTCGCACGCTTACGCTTAAAGTACGCCTGCACTCTTACGACCTCCTCATCAAGACAGTCATCAAACGGAACGCTCGATCGGACTGACCTTGCCCAGCTGTCACTTTCTTCCGCACGGCAGGCAGTTTTGTAGATCGGCCAGGCGGCAAATCCATCTCCCAGTTCCCGTACGTACGCCGCGTGTATCTTCAGCATACACTCGATATCGTCGTCCAGCTCATCGTCCAGCAGATCATCGCACGAGGACAAACCACATATCGAACCATACTTTGCGCACGCGTAACGATCGATTATCTGGAACAGCCCATAATATCCACTGCCACCGAAATGTTTGAACCTCAAATTGACAGCCGACCCGTTGTACGCGGAACCCTGCGCGGCAATGCACAACCAATCACCGATCTGATCTTCCGGGACGTGCTTAAGCGCCAGCTCGCGTGCCACTTCACACCTCGTCCAGAGGCGACGCGCCTCACCAGCGGGAAAGCTACTCACGATCAGCACGACGATCACCACAGGCAGGATCACCGCACGTACCATCCTAAAGCGCACACAACACTCGCAGTACGAACATTACTTTACCGCCGCGAGCTGTCCGTGCTCAGCTTCCTAGTTAACCGGTTGCGCAGCATAAACTAACACGCGTTGTAGCTTCGCACGAGCAGGGAAGCTTGCGGTCGGATCCACCCAGGCACGCTGATCTTGGCCGAGCACGAACGAACGCATCTTCTCGCTCGTACGTGGAGCGCAAAACGTTCGTCCGCTCGGAAGGGGCAAAAAAGTATCTCTTTCACGCGCAGGTGGCTCCGAACTTCCCGCGAAGATATGGAGACAGTCTGCGTGACGCCTGTCGGCAAGTTTTGGATTAGTTTGTGAAATGTATTTTTGGAAGAATTGCACGTTTTTTCGCTAGACGATCGTGAGACAAATAACATATGATCGTAGATGTTTTCCTGTTTTCTTTTGCGGTTCGTCCCGTCAGCTTCGGATCCTTGGATGGACACGAGGTCTTTGAAGAAGTTCTTCGTCATGATTCCTCAAGCACATGCAAAGCTATAACGGTTTTATTGGCGTCATTAGTAACACTTGGTTATCGGATGATCATCACGTCATCGATTAAGAGAGTTAATTAAGATGAACAGCGGCATCATACACCTATTGGGATATTCTGTCTACTCTTGAGAGCGATAGCATAATAAGAAGGATTATTCGTTTCATCTTCTGAAGATATACTTTCAGCGGTTTAGATTTTCTCCCGATGAGCAATATGTCAGCCTTCTCTTTGCCTAACCTATTGCGATACAAATGACGTCGCGTTTCGTTGCTTGTCTCCGACTAACTCTTCAATCAATGTGCATATAGACGTGAGTGATTAATAGACTGTTTTATGACTTTCATTGCTAGATGCCCCAGTGGTACTGACGCTTCCTCATATGCTGGGTGTAGACGAGGAATATACGGCGCTGATTGACGGCATGGACCCTGAGCCGGAACGGCACCAGATCTTCGTGGACGTGGAACCGGTAAGAAATTGACGGGAATCGTCAAGTCCAATAAACCACTCCAGACACCTCTATTCTACGACATTTACGATGTTTGCTCTTTCATTCGCAGTACACCGGGACACCCTTGACCGGTGGCAAAAGGGTACAGTTCAACATGTTCCTACGACGGATCGACGCCATCAAGCTGACCGATCGGTTACAGCCGACACTGTTTCCGGTCATCTGGATCGACGAAGGTATCGCACTGAACGAGGACATGGTGAAGCTGATCGATGATAGCCTCATGAAGGTGCTCAGTCTGCTGGACATTGTGCAGTGGGCAATGATCGCGGTTGGTCTGCTGCTGGCCATCCTGATGCCAATCGTCTACTTCGTCAAACGGTGCCGGGGCAATGACAGCCGATCGATTAGTCCAGCCGTAACGGCCACCACGAGTGCGGCCAGCCTGTCAATGGCGACGGGTGTTACCGGCGAACGAAACAAATGACGCTCGGTAACAATGCTGAGCCTGGACTGATGAATACTAGCGACACACAACTGGTGATGCTACTAGCGATCAACATTTAAAGGTGCCAATGAGATGCGTTGCACGTGTGTGAGGCGTAACCAGCCTACAGAATGAATGGAATGTGTATGAATGGAGCCATGTACGCGTGATTGAGCTTAGTGCCGAATGGGAAACATATCGTGCGCTTCCACCCCCCCCAAAACTGAGTCAGAAACCGATGCCGTCCAATTTATCGAACGGGTTGTGTGTTTTAGGTAACAGTCGTGTTTTGAAATAGCTACCGTCGTTTTTGCTTACGTTTTGCGTACGATTATTGTGTTTTGTTTTCTTCTAAATGAATGTGATTTATCGTAAGTACATTATAGTAAGCAACAAATAAAAATTAAACCTTTTTTCAATAAAAGAAATACACGGAATGGTTCTTTTTTCACCAGACATAATAAAAAAATAATATGAAAACTGAATAGCTTCGATAGTTCCAGGAAAACGATATAAAACTACATTACTTATCATTGAGAAACGTGCAACGGATTTTGTAGCATCACGTTTAAAAGCTGATTGACGTCAGACGTTTCAGCAAACGAGAACAAATCGTACGTTTGCCTGACATTCGCCAACCTACTTTATTTACCACAAATTTCCTGCAAATTTGACTGTTTACGATTATGTTTAAAGAACACCCGATGTTTTTTAGGATAATAAAATAATAATACGTGATATTGTAGCGTACAGAGAGCAAATAACGATTGTTTAATGATAATTTTTGGAGGAAATTAGCAACACCGCCTACATCAGACTTCTGCCGTCAATAAACCAAACGTCAAAACGTCAACGTCTCGATACGGTTTAGACTGTGGTCTATAAAAAGACGCTTTTCGATTGCATATTTTACGATTTCTCTTAAAATAATCATGTTTCGGAATGGAATTCATTTGAAATATGTTTTTCTTCGTATTATAATTCAAGTAGAATTAGTAAAACAGTGACATTTTGGTTTTAAAGTATGTTTTTATTCTTTTGTTTGGTCTAGCTTTGCCCATTCGTTCATGGAACACTTGCATACACCACCGTCTACACTTGGTTGGTTGCGGGAGTTCCGGGATGTGATTTTTCTGGCGTGGCGGCGATAAAGACGGAGCGATTTTTTTGTGCGTGGTGACGAAGGTGACGATGGGTGCGTACGTGCAAAAATGTCTCATACATCGTTGAAAACGGTACGCTAAAATGTGTTGAATCGAAATGAAAGCCATCGGAGGGCTTCACCCAGCAGACGGCAGCGTCCAGTGTGGCTTCCCATCGTCACGAAACGTCCGGCGTCGTTGTACGGTGCATCGGATACGATGGCTTGCATTTTCATATGGTGTGCTTCTTACGTGAAGTGTTTACTTGTTCGTGATGTTGGAGGGAGCGATTGTTTCATAATGGCCAAAAAAGTGCAAGTTTCTCCGTTAGTGTGCGTTGTATCAATTGTGAAAAATCATGTTTCCTGTTTGGTTCAGGAAGCAGGTTGCTTTCTTGCCGTCGGTCGTGCGGTGTCATCGAACTTCCGATGTCCCTGCGTGCGAAGCGTTTTTCCTCAGCAACCGGTTCGCATCGGTTTCCACTTCACGGTGGTTGCCATGCAAAAAAGTGTACGGCTTTGCCTTTCTCCTGCACGAAAACGTATAGTGTGGTGTGATGCGGTGTATAATTCACGACATGTGTATGGTGTTTCCAAAAGCAAACCGCAAAATTAGGTTGTGCAAATAGTTGCAACATCATACAAAGAAAGGAGTGCATACTGCTGCAGGCATCCTTGTGGGTCATCCGAACGAGTGACGCCTATTAATTGTGCTTTGTGGAGGGGCGGGTGAAGAATAATTTCACTATATCGTCATCGTCGCATGGAGCGCATTATTGTGTAGTGTCGTTTGCTTCCCAACATCATTGCGTCGTCATCGTCATTCCGGGGGTTGCACGGCGCGATCGTCCTACGAGCGAAGAATCGATTGATTTCGCAGTAGAAGCGCGTTTGCGTTGGCTTGCATCGGTATCAGGCAAACAGGAGGATACTGCCGAAGTAGCGCGGGTTCCTCGATGGCATTAGGAAACGTCCATTATTTAACGAAACTAATGTCAAAAAGGCAGGGTTAGCGAAGCAATAATTGGGTTGGAGCGAAAATAGAAGAAATGGATTAAATATTTTTCAGATTTGATAAAAAAACACCAAAAGGTGGAAAAAAAATATGGTAAAAAAGTGGTATGAAGTTCCCCATTCATCCGTTAACAGCGAATGAACGCGTGGAATGATCAGGGCCAGTGTACAATTGAGTTTCAATTTGCGCTAAAAACTTTAAATGTTTCATACTATTTGAAACATTTAATTTTGAGGTGGCTTGTTAGCAAGATATGAAATGACTCTACCAAGGAATAACTTTTAACTCTTACTCAATTCTGAATTTTGCGTCATATTCCGACGAAAACAATTTAATCTTGAAAATAATCAAGTCAAAGCGTATTAAACCATGTTTGGGACCGCTTTTCATGCTATAAACAGTGACTCGCGATATCAAAAAGTCTCCTCACATTCTTGATATTTGCTATCTAATGAATAACTGGACGAAACAACATCCGTTGAACACGAAATTTCCAATCATTCATGTCTCAAGTTTTCCAAACTGAACGCGCACGAAAAGAACAAATGAATGGTGCCTCAAATCTACTTTTTTATCAAATTTTTTCTCAAAGTTGATGAAACCCATCTTATAGTGTAAAATAATAAATCCGCGATGTGTTTGTTTGGATTCGAAACAAATGCGCTATCGAATTAAAAACGCGATTCTGAAAGGATTTATGAATTTACGTACAATGGAAATTAATAAGTCAATATGTTAAAATTTAAATGATAGAAACGCTCTATGCTACAATTCGTATTCTTATTCTAGGATTTCGTGTAAAGTGGATGTTTGAATTACATAGCGCTGCGTAACCAACCCTGCATTATCATTACGAAGCGCTGCGGTGTGAAGTGTCAGTGCGGGCGAAACAAAAGATGAATGTGTTGATAGCCGACCGAAAGCATTGGATGTTGTATGCTTGCGCAGCTTGTAAAGTGTTCCGTGGTGTAAATAACCATCTGGCGCAACCGATCGGCCGTGTTCGCAATTCATCGTTCGCACCGGTGCGCCGGAAGAATATTTTCGTACCGCACCATCGCGGTGGTTTGTGTTGATGTGCGAGCGAGAGCGAAAACCGAACGAAAACGCTACCTTGAACGCTCACTGGACGAAGCAAGTGTCAATCGCCCAACCACCGTTTTTTGACGAAAACGTCAACATCATCTATCTTTTAACGAAGTTGTGGTTGCGTTCGACTAAAAATGGGCAGTGGGTTCGCGACAGAAGAAAATGGCGTCTGCCAACTTTTTGGAAGAAGCGCTTAAATCAGACGTCGACGAATCCGCGGTGAATGCGATTGTCGGTACGCTGGAAAATCAGTTGGACGCGAACACGAACCAGGTGCAACAAGTTGAAAGTGTAGCTGTACCGTCGCCGACGGTCGGTAGTGGTAAAAATCAACCTGCTGGTGTACGTATCGAGGCAGGCGTTGTGTCTAATGGGGGTACGAGCAGTAGCAGCAGCAGCAGCAATAGCAGTGCTTCACCACCAGTACAGGCAGTGTCGTCGGCTCTCGCACAGCAGCAAAAGAAACACGGTGGCCTCATTACGAATGGTGAAATAGTGTCGAATAGTGGTGCGAACCATAGTGCTATCATTAACAACAATACGATTACGACCAATAATAACAACCTTGGCAAGACGTTCGTGGTGAACGCGAGTGCGAACAGCTCGATAACGACGGTGATCGGGGGGAAGGGAATCGGCGGTAGTGCCGTTGTCAGTGGTACGTTATCGAACAGCAGTAGTGGCCAACAGCATCATCATCATCAACATCATCAGCAACAGTCGCAGCAGCAACGTAACGCAATCCCAGCAACGGTGGTTGCCACGGGGGGTACAGCCGGCGGAGGCGGCGGAATCGTTAACATCATCAGCCAGCAGATTGTGGTACCTGCGCGAAGTGTTAGCGGTGGTACCGTCGGCCAGCATCATCCACCTCCGCCGTTTAACGTTCCACCACAGCACAGCTACTCAGCAGCGTCAAGCAATAGCAGCGGCAGCAACAGCAACATAGTTCTCAGCAATAACCACCTCGTAACGTCGTCGAATATGCCAAAGAATGAACCAGTGAAATTGGTTTATCCTGCAGCAGGCGGTACACAGACGGCGGTCCTCAACATGAACAACAACCGCGTCACGCTCACCCCGTCCTCGCTGCCGAACGGGACACTGACGATGTCCCAGCAGCCGCAGCTGATCCAAACGAACGTGATGGGAACCGGTGGCGGGACCAAAACTATCACCGGTACCACGATCCAGCAGCAGCAGCAGCAGCAGGGCACTGGCCCGGCAGGGCAACAGCAGGCGGGTGGCACACCGCAGACGATCATCATCAAAAACTCGTCCGGTGGTGGTACGGTCATGAATACCGGCACACCCGGCATCGTGACGGTTTCCAAACCGATCAACAATCAGGTACATTGTGCGCGTTGGCAATGCTTTTGTTTTAGGTTTAGATCGGTCGGTTGTTTTCTTGCGTCCGAGAGTCTTTCCCCGTAAACTGTTGCAATAACATTATACCGTGTTACTGCTGTTGTTCTACTAACATTGCACACAATTAAACAAAACCAAAAAGCAGTTACCCTAATAACAATCCCTTTTAATATGTTTGAATCATCCCGGTGATGATGTTTGTTGTGACTGATTAGTATCGAAGGTTGATCAATTACATCCAGCTCAGCCGGCATTTTCGTTGATTACACCACCCCAACGTGGTACGGTGGAGGCTGTGAGCAGAAGAGAGCCTTACACCACCTGTCGGCTGCTCCAGATTTTTGGGAGAAACAATGAGAGCAGACCGGTCGGTCGGTCGGTGAAGTGACAGGTTAAGGATGTAAACATTACTACCACCACAATGGCATTGACGCACTACTACCACATTGGCAGGATATCGTTCGTATAATGATCGCATTCACGGCTCTATCTAAATGGGGGCATAAGATGCTAGATACACACCATTATTTGGGTGTGCGTGCGTGACACTTCTGGAGAAAGCATAAAAACATGCATCGGAAGTGATTTCGACTAGAGTGGAAACCCCCCAAACAAGTTGTTGATTATTTGGAGCATAACTGAATTATATTTAAAATATGTTGTATTAGAAAAATATAACAGGAAGGTTTTTCTTACTTCCAAATACGAAAGTTTCTGTTTCCTCTATTCTACGGTGTTGCTACGTCGGACGTGTGATAACCTGCTCTGGTTTTGTGTTCATGCAGTCGGCTTAAACACGTTTTAAGTCGCGAACTTTCTCTCCAGTCAGCGAAATTGTAAACCCACCTGTGAGCATATTGGGTTCCCATTTGTGCCAGGCGTTTCCATTTTGTGTATTGAACGTTTACAAAACCTAACGAGTGAATATAAATCAGTGCTTGAGTGTGTTAAAATTGCTTAAAAAGTATGAAAAATATTAAATTATGATCGCCTTTTTGATCAATCTTTTTTGTCGATCTTCCTTTCTCCATTTCGCTGGTGCTTTTTGGCGAGTGAAACATTATCGAACTGAAAAGTCATCGACGTCAAGGAAATCCCGCGTTTTTCACGCACCACTCACACATAGCCAGCAACCGTGTGGCGTAGTCACACCACCATCTATAACGCGCGTGACGTTTGCGGGCGTTTTATGCTCGAGCGCGCGCTCGTATTTCGCTCTCTCCAACGTTCGCCGACGCAATCCGCGCGCTCTCAGCGTATTATTATGGCGGGCCAGGGGCGCATCGTACGTCACAACGCCGCCTGCTGTATTGAAGTGGGATGAACAAAAAAAAACACACCTTATCCCCCAACCACTCCCCAACCAACAGCTATCAAATGTGATCTTTGATGGACCGGATTTTGGAGTGCCGGTATTTTCGCTCCTGCTAGTCACTACACCACAACGATTGATTTGTATGTGTGTGTGCGAGTGTGTAATTGTGTTAGTGATGAGCATTGATGTTACGCATCATCATACGGTGGCAGAATCCCAGCTGATTTGAGAAACGTGTATTATATTACGATGCGGCTTTCATTTTGGTAGGATAAATCATGCTACTGGCAATTATTTGCGCATATATTAATCCTTTTTTTTGCTTGATGCTACACGCATCATCCAAACAGAATATTCTGGTAGGAGAGTGTAGTGGCCGGCTGAGATTTGCCAACAACAATGTCATTGACCTTCATTCTTGACGGTTAATGGAAACATATTTGCGTGTTCGTATGTGTGGAAGCTGGTCAACAGAAGAGAACAACATTGGCATCGGCAAATTTTCGAGATAAATATTTGTTTCGTACCATTCAACATGGTGTTATTTGTTAATGTTAAAAAAGTGAAAAAATAATCAATAATATTTTTTTACGTAAATTGAAAAATAAAAATTAAAAAGAATACAAAAACAGAATAAAGAAAGGAATGCAGAATATATCAAGGATCATGGAAATATTGTTATGTAGATCAGTGAATCGCAAAGTACACCCTAAGGTTAAACAGTTGTGAAAAATAATTGATTTTAACATTTATTTCTAATTGTTAACTTCAAATGATATCTTGATGACTTCAATGTGTTTCATTGATATCTTCCACTTATCTAATACTTTGCTGTCTTTGGTTGAATGTTTATCATTATCCACAAGCGATTTTCAAGCCTAAATACTGTTTTCAAATATGTATTATTTTGTCATATTGTGGAGATCCATAAGAGAATTTGGAAACATACTCCTAACAGAAGTTACAGTTTAAAATAGCAATGTATAAACATTTTTCTCGATTATTTGAACATTTAAGTCGAATACCTTCTCCGTGGTTGGTGTAACGATCTATTCGGTCATGCTGGCCATTATCGATCATTATTAATGACTTACTAGACTTATTGATACCACGTAGTTGGATAGCCAATCCTCATTACAGAGAAACGGGCTCGGATGGGATTTGAACCTCGGTCCTTGCCGTTAGAAGACCAATGCCACTGTCGCCTCTTCCACCGAGAAAGTCGAATATATTGAAGTTGAAAAGAAAACGACGGAAAACATCGTGATCGTCATTGATCGTCTGATCGTCTAATTATTTTTGATGAGGTCCTCCAAAATGGGAAGTAACACTTCAAAGCTCTTTAAAGCTGAGATATTTTTAAGCATCGCCACCAAGATCTTGATCGTATACTTAAACCGTCGATCAAAGGAAAGATTCATGTAGATTGGTCTAATAATACTTTGAAGGTAGTCTTTCATAATCAGTCCAGCGATTTTTGAAAGAGAACGGCATTGAAAATCTATCTGACGAGTAACATAACACCAAGCTCACACAAAATTAATCAAAACTGATTAACCACGATATTCCGTTCTACATGTCTTGTTTGTCCTATTGCTTGCAAGCTAAAAAAAATGCACTAATATCCGCTCGAAATATATTTTTTAGTGATCCGTTAAGAGCTAGTAATGTCTACCATCTATCGTGTAATGGCGATCGCCGAAAAAAAAACAGAGTTCGATGTGTGCTAACAAATAACTGCAAATACTAATACAACTTTCGTATCAAACTTCACAATTCCGTAGGCAACACCAAACATAGTCGGTTTACCCGGTGTACAAATTGTAAATGTTAGACCTGGCGCACAACCCACACAAGCACAGCAGAAAACTGTTGCCGCTGTATCACCTAGAGTTGTTATTGGTAGTCAGCCGATAGTTAGTACTAGACCACCAAACGCAAGCGCTGTAAGGATCAAAACATTTTATTCACACTACTTATCAATTTTCATTACTTTAGCCTAGTCTTGATAAGTTCACAAACGTCTGTTTGTCGTAAATGCTTTTTTGCACTTTTGCTTTCGGAGCATTATCATGTTTTAAGATTAGTGTTTTGTTTTGTCGCTTGTAATGTTGCTACACTGCTATGCTTTCTTTTGTCTTTGTCTTTTAAATCGTTTATTGTGCGTTTTGCTTTATTTTTGTGTTTATGCAATTTGTTTCGTGTAATGTTAAGCGTTTCGTTTCAAGGTTGTTGGATTGGATAAAGACTATTGCATTTAATTGATTGAAAAATGAAAAGACTTCAGTTTTAATTTTATAAGAAATTAGCTTAGTAAAAATAATTGTTTTGAAACTTGTTTCGATCATAATTTTCGTTCTATACGTCACCAAATATGTTTGATTTAAGTTTTTGCACTATTTTTTTAAATAATTAAAACTAAAATGTGTTAAACTTTTATCTTTTTCTAATATTGTTTTATGTTAACGTATTGCGTATAATGTTATTGAAAACTTTGGTTTTGGTTGTATGTTTCGTGTCGTTTCGCATTTGTGTGGGGGGTTTAGAACAGAAATCATAAACAAAAATATTTACAAACTGATTTTTTCTTTCTTATTCTCATTAACTCTACCTTCTCGTCCCGGTACCTGCACTGTGGAATATGGAATATTGAACATGGAACATATGGAATTATGGAATTTCTGGATCACAACGGACAACATCGACTCCTGGACCTGAAAACACAAAACGAAAAAAAATAGATCACATTAAGTGCCCTTCAAGGACAGCAAGGTTCAACGCTGCTGCTGAAAAATGAGCAGGGCCAGTTTCAGCTGCTCCGGATCGGTCCGGCCCCGGCCGGTGCCCAAATTACGCCCGCCAGTCTTACTGGATCGTCCGCCAACTCCACGATACGGTTGCAAACTGTACCAGCTGTAAGTAGGTTTACCGGTCCTCCATTAGCCCTCCGAAAGACCAATGTCACCAGTGCGCAACAGGTGAAACAGAAGCAAAATGTAATTACCAAATCCAAACCGAATTTGCTTGTTGACCTTCACACACAACTACGTTTGAACGATATAGTTTTTACTGGGTTGAGTTTATTGGTTTTGTTTGTGTATACTTTTCCATGTAATGAAGTTATGATTTTGATGATCCTCCACGCAACGTTTTGATGAAATGTTTAAATGGGGGAGTTTTTAATTGCCCCAGAGCATGTTACTTTCACAGTGACTTGTTCTGTATGTATTGCTGAAGATATACTGAACGTTACTTTTTCTTATATGTTTCTTGTGTTTGCTGTTTTTAGCAAGAATGATAATTCAATACTTCTGATAATGTAAGGCGCATGTTCAAAATCTTTAAAAATGTTTTACTTTTGTTGTTTTGAAGAAGATCCTGAAGCTATTGGGAAAAAGGTGTGAGCTACAAAGACATTATTGGTAAGGTCTCTGGTGACAATGAAGTTGGAATTCAAATTGTGCTCCATTCGGAGTGAGGTAGCTCGCTCCTCGTGTTCTAATGTTGTGTGAAAAAAAATATTTGAAATATATTTCAAATTGATAATGCTTTGGAAAACATTTTGTTTTTACAAATATTTCGCATGGTTTTTATTCCTGTTTTTTTTTGGAAACGCTCCATAAACAATTCTCGCCGTTGCGGTGTATGCAAATGGGTGTAAACCTCCTAAAATTACGCTTTTTACAAATGATTCTTGAGTTGTTG
Source organism: Anopheles minimus (assembly GCA_000349025.1). NCBI lineage: Eukaryota > Metazoa > Arthropoda > Insecta > Diptera > Culicidae > Anopheles > Anopheles minimus. The sequence goes on from KB663721.1 coordinate 9,812,667, forward strand.
AAATTGTTGATGAACGTTTCTTCTTCTGTTCCTTCGGTTGGTTTTCATTTGGTGATTATGTTTTTTTCCTTTTCTTTTGTTTCGCAATGCAATCTCAATTGGCAAATCGTGTCGCTGATATTAAGTGTAAAACGGAATGTTTGGTTTCCTTGAGTTGTCCTTTCGCGGCTCGGAACCGCCAGTGTACTGTTCTTTTCTTTTCGGTTTCTAATCGTCCCTCCATTGACTGCATCTAGATTCAGCTATTGCTAGCTCAGTGTTTCCATTCAAAGCAACACGGTTGCAAACGGATATGTGTCTTATATTGTGTGTTCCCTAAGAGTTTGACCCTCTAATTAACCTGCCCGATTCGATCCCCACTTTCAGACCCATTCATCCGGATCCGGTGCAATAATAGTTAGCTCACAGTCGATAACGACGGCACCGACCAGCTATATCTCCACCCAACCAACGCCGGTCGCATCGGTGGCCCCGGTCCCGGCGCTGGCCGCACAGCAAAATATCACGATCACTCACTCCCCGTCGCAGGTGGGCGGACAGCCGACGGTACTGGCGGCACAGCAGCAGCACCAGCAGCAGACGACGACCGTCGTCGCGACACCTCATTCCGTAGGGCAGCAGCAGCAGCAGGTTGTTGTTACCTCCACACCGGGTACGACACCGGCGCAGCAGCGAAACTCCTTAGATAATACCAAAGAAAAGTGTAGCAAATTTTTGACGAACCTAATCGAGCTCTCGAAGCGGGAACCGGCGAAGGTGGAGCAGAATGTGCGAACGCTGATACAGGAGTTGGTCGATGCGAACGTCGATCCGGCGGAGTTTTGCGAAAGACTCGAGCGCCTACTGAACGCTAGTCCGCAACCGTGTTTGATTGGCTTTCTGAAGGTAACGACCGTTGTCCAACCGTTCTGCGGGGATTTCGCGAAAAGCCGAAGTACTAATTCCCATTAAATATGTATCTTGAACAATCTACAGAAAAGTTTACCACTGCTACGGCAATCGTTAGTGACTAAAGAAATAACGATCGAAGGCATCAACCCGCCCTCGACCGCAGTAGCCTTTGGTACTACCGCCTTATCCCAAATTCCTGTAAGTATATCATATCGTGGAAAGATCACCGCAAGCGCAAAGAGTGATCAAATGATTGTCCATCATTTTTAGGCCCAAATACGTCCGGTCGCACCGACGATCGTGTCGCAGAACAATATGGTCGGTCAGACGCAAATCCGCATGCTCACCTCTCAATCCGGCTTGACAGTGCCGCGGATCGGGCAGACCACGATCCGGCCGGCGGCACCGGTCCGAATACAGACGCCTCTACAGCAACACCAAACGGGTTCCACGACAACGACCATTGTAGGACCACGCTCCATTACTGCCCAGCAAATACGACCAAACGCGACGACGATCGGTCACACGACGATCGTGCAGACGGCGGGCGGCCAACAGCTGCCACAAACCATCTCAACCACACCTCCTGCATTGCTACCGGTGAGTGGGAGTGCTACGTACATTTCCTCCGCTCAGCAGGTACTTAGAGAAATTTAGTAGTATTTGTTTGTTTTTTCTTTTTCTCCCACGTTACGCCGTTTGCTATGGCCTCTTAAATATTACTTTCCTCCTGTTCTTCTGCATAATCTATTAATTGCGCCACCATTTTGTTTATTCCATTGCAAAACCCCTCTCTCTCTCTCTCTCTCTTTCTTTTGGGTAATTTGTTGCACTACTGTCCTGCCTTTTTTGCAATATCTCTTTAATCAATTATCTGCACCACCATGCTTCCCTGTCCCGTATGTCGCTTCCAATTATCTTTTTCTTGTAGTAATAATGCCTCTCCTACTGATTATGCTATATTCTTTTTCCGACCATTCTCAAACGATCCTGCAAAAACCTCAACATTACAAACTCCTATCGCCAACACTAGTATCGAGTATGTATATTCATTTTTACTAATATATGTAGTTTGTGCACGGTTGTTAAAAGACATTAAAAACAATAGCGATGACTTGTCGCCGTATAAATCAGGGATTCTATTTAGTTCGTTAGCCGATGGTAACAGATTCCATCAGAATTTGTCGATAAGTCGTTATTAGTAAGAACAGTTGCCGGTCGAAGTATATCCCCTAACCGTACGTGAACGAGCAAACAATCTTGAATGAAGATGTCCTAGTTCATCGCATCAATGCATGAGATGGTGCCGGAAATTAGCAGCAAACTTAAAATCTTCATTAAAGGTTGATTGTTTTCAATGTAACAGGTTCCCAACGTTGGGAAAGGTTGTGGTGTAAATGTGGATTTTTGCTTTTTATTTATTTTTTGTTTTGTTTTTACAAGGCTTCTAAGCTCAAAACACTTTTGAGTCTTTTTGTCGATTGATATTGGTCTGTTTGGCGTTAGACCAAAGTTGCTTGCCTGAGGAATGCTCTGTTCTATCTCTCGCTTGAGGGGGCAGAAGTTTATATAAATATTTTTTTAGCTTTTAATATGATTTGCATTGTTTTTTTTCTATTCTGCATCTAGTACAGTAGAGAATGAAAAAAAAACTTGGTTGTTGTTCCTATCTTACGATAATTGCTGTTACTTGCTGCTATCCTAACCCCCCTTTTTGCGTCTGACTGGAATGTGTTTTAGTGGTTTGCTATCATTATTAAATACGACTTAGCGTTCGTTTAATCTCCGCTGCTTTTCTTTTTCGAATCAAAGGAATGGGTTTATTTTATCTTTCCAAAACATGTAATTCTACGTTTGGTCATCTTTGTTTCTAATTATATACAAACGATTTTAACGATTTTTATTCGATCTTAAGAGCACCTTCCGCTCAATTTTCTTTTTTTTTCTATAGCTCATTGAATTGTTGGCAAGATAAAATATGTATTCCATGGTACAATAACCTATATAATCCCACTGCAGGATTGTTAGTGTATTCCTACTTATCAAATACTACCTCTTCTCAATATATTGGTGCTGGATTTATGTTCCTTCTACCGGGATGAAATGACTCTGTGTCGTTCTGTTTGTTCGTCTGTCTTGCGCAAACCATTATCCAACAAGTTGTTGTATCTCATCCTTCCGCAATAGCTCTACCCCTTAGTACTCCACCTTCCTAGTTTCTAGTTCCTTGCGTTTTACCCCGGTTCGGGACTTTTCTTAATTGAACTTACTCTGTCTCTTGTTATCAGCATGCATGACACCTTTTTTCATAACTAGCTAGTATGGCTTGCAACTGAACTTTGTTTTGTTTATTTTATTTTGTTTAAAAAAAAATTGAAAACCTTGTTTTTTTAGTTTCGATACTAAATTTCTCTCTGCCGCTGAAAGGAATATGTTTCAACAAAATAGGTATAAAATGAACCAGGTCATGTTCATGGTTCATTGCCACGTTCATGACAGAAAGGTGTGGAAAAACATTTTGTTGTAAAAGGCAGACAATTGTTTCGGTTTTAATGAATGTTTGTTTAATGAACCAAAACTATTGGAATTTGATGTTTTCGGCCATCTTTTAATGGATATTAATATTCTGTATGTGTTTCTATTACTGTTTTTATTTAAGTGTGATCGAAAATAGATGTAAAGATATGTTCTACATGTACTATATGATGTTCTATCAAAACATTTTCTTATTTAAAATGAAACGTAGAAGAAAAACATACCTATTAAAATTAAAGAACACAATGTGTTTGTTTGAAATGTTAGCGTGCATAGAATCGCCCAAGAACAATCGATCGCAGAGCGTCAGAATATTCCATTCGAAAAAACGAAACTCGTGTCTTGCCCCAAAAACAAAAAAACACTTTTCTCTTGCCTATTTGTGTAGTAAAATTCGCAGATGAACGATGAAATAACGGTTTTATTCCCTCATATTCTCTCTTCTTTGTCTGCAAATGGTGATATGGTTGGTTCTCGTTGGTCATGGGCACCACCCCGTCCACCGTCCGACTGACCATCTCCATCTTTCTCTGCCCGATGTGTATGTGTGTATGTTGCAAATTTGCTCACGTAGATCCGCGCGCCGTCCGGCACCTCGATTACACGTACGGGCGCGACGTTACAGATACGCACCGCTACACCGGTGTCACGCACGGTCACGTCCGTCGGCGGCACGACGGTAACGACGGGCGGTATCGGCAAACAGATCCTCCAGTCGCAAGTCAATCAGATCCGCGGACAGACGCCAGTCGCATCGGTGGCGGCCGTCGCTGCGGCGGCCGCTGCCGCCGCTTCCGGGTCGACTGCAACGCAAGTAAAGCAAGTGACAGCAATTACCGGCGGTGGGAACGTGGTGGTTAGTTTGAACCAAGTGCCACCTCCGATGCAGCCAGTCTCGGGGAACGCCAGCGTCATTGGCAGTACCGCGGGCTCGCTGGCCGTTAGTCTTGTACCGACCATGCCCGCCCTCACGCTCACCTCCTCGGCGGTAAGCGCCGGGCTGGGTGCGAGTGTTGCATCCTCGGCAGCGACGGCGTTGCCCGGGGCGGGCATCTCCGCGACGGTCGTTGTAAACTCTTCGTCCACAGCACCGCCACCAACGGGTGCTACTTTGGCCGGCACGGCTGCCACCGGTGTCGGTAGCAATAGTGGTAGCGGGATAACGGCCGGTCCGACCGTAACGAGCGTATCGACTAATAAAACTGTTACTGCCAAATCGCAGAACCTCTCGGGAGCGTCCAAGAAGAAGGCTAGCTCGTCGTCCGCTGCCAGCGGTGCGGATCCGGAGAGTGCGGCCAGCAAGCGAGCCGGAGCTTCGGCTCAGTCGCAGTTCTACCACCACCATGCGTCCATGTACGGCGACGACGACATTAACGATGTGGCCGCGATGGGCGGCGTCAACCTGGCGGAGGAAACGCAGCGCATCCTCGGATCGACCGAGTTCGTGGGGACACAGATTCGTTCTTGTAAGGATGAAGTGTTTCTCCATCTGCCGGCACTGCAATCGAGAATACGCAGCATTATCGCGCGCCACGGGCTCGAGGAACCGAGCAATGAGGTGGCCGTGCTGATATCGCACGCATGCCAAGAACGGTTGAAGAACATTGTCGAAAAGCTAGCCATCATTGCGGAACATCGGATAGATATCATTAAGGTATGGAGCAGAGTCATAGATCGTTGAGGATTCATAAATCTTAGAGATATGATAAATCACATAACATTCATAAGTCTATGGGCATAGAAGAATCTTTGTAGTGTCGACTCATGATTTGGATGACTCCTCAAAGAATTTTCATATGAATGATTCTTTTAAAAAATAAGTTGAACTCAGCACAGTTTTTTTAGACATTTAAAATGCGATATTTCCTAATTGTGCGACTCATTTGGGATGTATATTCCTTCAGCTCGATCCGCGATACGAAGTCACCAAGGATGTTCGAGGTCAGATAAAGTTTCTTGAAGAGCTGGACAAAGCCGAACAGAAGCGGCACGAAGAGCAGGAGCGGGAAATGTTAATGCGGGCAGCTAAATCACGCTCCAAAACTGAGGATCCAGAACAGGCCAAATTAAAGGCAAAGGTATGACGGGTTGGAAGAATTACGTGGTCTACAGACGTAGTATTAATAACGAATATATCTTCCTATTTAGGCGAAAGAAATGCAACGCGCAGAAATGGAGGAACTGCGGCAACGAGATGCAAACATGACCGCGTTACAAGCCATCGGTCCACGAAAGAAGCCCAAACTGGAAGAAGGTGTAACGGCATCGGCTGCGGTAGGAATTTGTTTAATAACTGTAGAGTCATTCCGTTGGAAAGTCACTCAATTTTGCATATGTTTTTTTTTCGTAGCCTGGAGTGTCTGGAATCGGTACGTTGAGTGGGAAAACTCCAACACCATTGCGGCCACGCATCAAACGAGTCAACCTGCGTGATATGCTGTTCTATCTGGAGCAGGAACGGGACACCGGGAAAAGTCAGATGCTTTACAAAGCCTACCTCAAGTGATCGATTGTGCTGCTGCTGTTGACGGCGGAGGCTAGTACAATGTTGCTCTGTACCAATCGACAGTTCGCTGTCTCTTCGTGGGAAGGGCAATCGATTACTAGCATCCTGCGTTGTCGTTTATCGTACCGTATTGCTCGTTTCCTCTCGGCGTGCGTGGCAATAGCATCGCTGACGTTTGATGCAAACACCAATCGAGTTCCCCATAGCAAACGGATCACGAATGATGGTGCAATAACCGTAGATGTCCTAATGGGTATGCGTGAACGTGTTCGCATCATTAAGAAGAGGACGGGTTAGGATGTGAACTGATTTTCTATGTTATAAACGATAGATTCCTAACCCTACCTTTTTTGTTTGCGTCGTTAGTCAACGCTTGCAAGCGAACTAGCCGATCGAAATTCACCGAGAATCAGCACTGATAAGAATTGTGCTACTGACTCGCAGTAACAGCAATTCAAAAGCAAACAAACATACAAAACGAAATAAAACCCGCAAAGTTTGTCAGGAAATGGTGTACAGAAGCAGAGGGAACTAATTTTAGAATGACATGATAGTTGAATATTGCCAGAGGATTGAAATAGAGCTAATGGAATGAACATGTGAAACTCTAGGGGGAATGATAGGTCGAGTGTACAGAAAGTAAAAAAAAAAAAAACAAAAGTACGTAAAGGGGATTGTATCAGAAGAATATATTCTATAATGCAGCCCGAATAGATGGGAAAGTATAATCGGAAATGCTGTTTGAAACCCGTAGATAAATAGCGAGCCAAGTAAAATTGTTCGATGAAGAAAAACTGAGGCACCGTATGAATGCGTGTGTGTGAGATTGTGCTGAATGGTCCAGTAGTAGCGGGGCACTATCGAGCAAAATAAAAAAGCTTGTGATAAGAAAGTGCGTTTGCATGTGTGTGCGAGTGTGTGTAAATAGACAGAATAAGTCTCTTGGCGCTACCGGTAATAGAAAGGGAATAAAATTTAACAAACCAGAAACACGAAAACATATTAATTGAAATAATTTTTAGTTCAAACGAAACGCGATGAGTTGTCATGCTGTACATTTACATAGATTTCGTTTTTTTTCTCTTTTTATTTTCTATTATTTTGTTTTATTAGAGCTCTTGATTTAGTTTTACCAATGTTGCTTCACGGCCAACAATTGTGTGGCATAACAGCAAACGTCTTGCGGGACAGAAATGGCCGCACACTAAAAAAGTTGCCAAGATCATACAAAGAAATTCGACAAGCTAAAGAGTGCATGATGTATAAAGTGAGCGAAGGATAGTGATGTGACGGAGTTTCAAATTGAGTAAAGGTGGCGAACTGCACAGCCTCTGTTCTCCGAATGAAGGAAACTGGCTACCCATTAGTTTGATTGAAATGTTTCCCTCCGGAGTTGCTGTTATAATTTTTCTTTGTTTAATTAAACAATTAACTGGGGAAAGTGCGTTATATTCGCGCGATACAATTACAAAACATGTGCATAAAAACAATCGTTGAGATAGATTTATTATTTATGTGAATAGTTGCACCATTGGCTCGGTTAAATATAATTTAATTGTGACGCATTAATCAATTCGGACGAACGGTGTGAATGTTATCAAACCAACCATACTCCCTTAATGTACGACGAGATCAGAAGCAAATTGGAGTTGTGTGGATCCAACAAACAAAACCACACGGTAAAACACGCGAAAACATTAGGAGTTAGTGGCCGCATCGTGGGCATATCTATGTGAACAGGTAGCTTAGGGAAAATACAATCATTAACAACAAACGGTCGTAATTCAGTGTTCTGTCATTCTGTTTTTGTTTTTTGTTTAAATTCATATATTTTTGTTTTACACTTTTAGACAAGTATGCAATTTAACGGAATGATCGTGTGCGGTTACAACGCAGAGAGTGAGAGAGTGTGAAAGTGGAGCACGCGGTTCGATTAGGGCAAAAGGAAGGAAAATCGACGACAGAAAACACGAAATGATCTACAAAACTAAAATTTCGAGTTTAGGAAAAAATAAAGTGAAAACATGAGAAAAGAAAACAAAGGATAACTGAAAATGGAAATCTAAATTAAATTTTTTCATTAAATGTGACCCTAACCACTAGGAGAATGAGTCAAAAAATTACATTCTTGAATGGTAAGTAATTGAGTAAATGTTTTCTAAAAACCAACCCTCCTCCGATTATCCTCTATTTTGTCGTCCCAGCCTGACCGTGTGATAAACGCCACGATTTAAGATAACCAATTGATAACATTTGCTCATACATTCTCTTTCCATATCACCCAGATGGTCCATAATCATAAAATTACAAAATGGAGAGTGAAGTCCTTAATTTTAGTAAAGCTCAAAAATAAAAAAAATCAATCAACCGTTTGTTTACATTTGGCGCTCGCGACGAAGAAAACACGCCGTCAATATAAACGCATAATCCGTCACAGCATCAAATTGTGTTGTGATTTCGCGCGCGTTCCCACCGGCTGCGATCGGTTTGCGATATGAATCTCGCCGAAAAGTACGAAAAGGACATACCCAAAAGATTGCAAAATGACGCAATATTTGTGGAAAAAGTGGCCCTCACGCGGCAGTGTTCGGTTGTGTATGTGATAACCACGGACAAACGATTGTTTGAGGTGCGAGAACGCGGAATTTTGGGCGAAGTACCGCTGGTGCTAAACACTGCCCATACGGGACATCATGATCCGATTGCAACGAACCGGGGATTATTCAACGATACACAGTACGACATGGATACGTCCACCGTCGTAGAAAGCGAGCACCCGATCAACGTTAGTATCAAACTGTTTCGTGCAAATGATGGAACGAAGCGGAAACTTTTCGTTCTCGTCCAGCTAGACCGCTCGCTGATTGTGGTCGAGCGTCGTAATGCGGATGGTTACCATGGTAACGGTTTGCTGATGGTACATTCGCGGTTCGAATACTTTCGGGAGCTTGCTTTCGTAGAAAACCCCCAGCGCACCGGAAGTTGCACAGTTCGAATAGAGTTGGATGATCGAGATGAACCGATACTGACCGATTTCCTGGACGGGCCCATTGGTCGAAACGGAACGAGAAGCATAGAGGACAATTTTGCATGTTTCGATGAGGTACTGAAGATGTTGCGTGAACAAACGGCTGAACGTAAATCACAGCTGGAAGTGGCTCGTTTGACCGTCAGCGAGATATTCAACGGGATGAACGAACGGTTAAAAATGGTTCCACCACTGCTGAGATCATCAAATCCGGAAGAAAAAGTTCCACTGGTTCGATACGGTGAGCTCTGGAAAAAGATCCACAACGATCGTTTACTGATCGGTGTTCCACTGTATAATTGCACGTATAAAAGGTGAGCTAGACCATACTATATTCCTCCATCGACGATGTAATTCCTCATCTCTATCATTCTATCCTTTCATACGACATCCGTTGTCAATGCCTGAGGCTGTCATCACTAGATCGGCCTTCTGCTGCTAATGCTGTATTCGTCACCGGTCTCCATATGGATGTCACTGATGATCTAGAATTATTCCTTCGTACTCCTATACGTCTCATCTCGATCCCTCCGTTCCCGTTCTGATCCTCAGAACCCCTCTTACCTGTGATACTTGATCAACCACTCAGGTTTTTTTGAAGATATTGCTCAGTTCCTGCGGCCAACAATTGTAAATAATAAAAATAAGTAATTTACGTAAAAAGGGGTTTAATTTGCTAGAATCTTTATTATTGCCATTTCTTTTCGTACTCCTATTGCATAATCTATAGAGACGAAGAATTCCCAAATGTTAGAATCCAGGAAAGGAACAGTCGTAAACGAATCAAACTTTTCAATGGATCGTTCCCCAATACGTGAAATCTTTCCGAGCAAATGTATCGATCTCTAGTTGTATGGAATTTTGGAAACACGATCTCCTATCCGTTCGCTATTTCTCGCTACTTCAAAAGCAGAACGGGAGGGGTTGTTGTTTTTAAAATAGTAATTAATCGATTAATCGATAAACCGACGCCAAAGTAACGTACGAAGTTCTTCCACTGCTATCGTCTCACGCTGACCTTCGTCTGATATCTTGATATCCTGTTTTGTACATTCTCTACAACTCTCTTTGACTCTTGGAATTGATATCTTTGGTGTTGAAACTTTCGTTGGAATAAAAAGCGCAAGCTGTCGTGATGCGCCCAAGCTTAACGGGAACTGAAATTAGCCGCAAAATGAAGGAACGTTTTTAAATGAATATATTTTTCCAACTTGACTAGTTCAATGTACGAATTCCAACGTTTTTTTCTTAAATGGAAGCCGAAATGTTTCCCTTGCTATAATCACACTAGAGGGTAAATGATATAACGCACAAAAAACAAGTTGGTAAAACTGTCGCGCGTTCGATTCAACGGAATCGCTACGGTTAACAAACATGCTATCTACCTTACAAACTATTATCAATCACGATTTGGTTCGTTCGTAAGCCTCTTTGACTTTGACGACAGCTGTACCTTCTGTTCTCCCCTCTGGTGAGCATGGAGCGAATTTCTATATTAAACGATGCTTCCTTCCTAGCCGTATCGAATTTGCAAAAATCGAAAAACCCATAACAAACTGGTCGAGAAATAATTTACACCGAAATATATTATGCATTTATAGTTACCGTCGCTTAAACGCTAATGGACGTATCTATATGTATAATGTATTGGGTTTTGTCGTTTTGATTATCCTTTCAAATATGTAGAAAATAGTTTTGCTCCCGGGCGCCTGCCCGATATAATATATGTGATCCTCTACTAATCCTAAGCTGTTCCGCGTGGTTGTCTTTTTCAGTGTGTCTTTTCTGTTGCTGTTGCTAGGCCGCCAAAATTGCCACCCAACCACCCGCTGGTTGTTTCTGTGGTTCAGGGTTTTTTTGGCATTCGTTTTTTTTGGGAAAATAGCGGAACCGGCTATCACTAGTAATTTGACGTCAATGGTGATCTCACTATTTAATTGCCCCTAGTGTTGGCGTTGCTAGCGCGCGAACCACAAGAAAGGGTCTTTAAAGAGGAGTGATCCTAGCGATCTATCATCAAGTAACATTTGTGTGTGTGTGTGTTTTTTTTTGTGGAATTTGAAATGGGGTTTGCTACTAGCTGAGTTTAAAATATTACTTCCAAACGGGGCTCCACTGCCCTGTACGGTTTCCTAGTCCTTATAGTACTCCTTGGCACTGTAGCCGAACAGTTCGAAATCGAACCGATAGTAATCGTACAGTCCCCGGATCTGGGCGGTGTCCAGCTCCGAGAAGAACTTCATCAGCATATCGTTCGTGTGTGCACCCTTGCCGGCATTTTTCCACTGCGGCTTGATGACACTGTCCAGATGTCCGATCGAGATCAGATAGTTCTGGTCCTCCTCGAGCGTCTCGAACTTGGCTATCACATCGTAATGGAAGAAGCAGGGCGTGCAGAAATGCGTCACCGGCACCCAGTGCATATCGATCTCGAAGTGTGGATGTTTCACCTCATCCAGCAGGTAATTGACAAACTCGGAAAACGTTGGATACTTTAGCAGTGTCGAGGGCTGTGAGGTGGGAAGCGGATACATAGGGAATTGGTAATTATATTCACTATATTGGGGAAGTCCTTACTGACAGGTTCGTGACGTACCTTTCCGTTGACCGTTTTCCTGTACTTCTGTATGATCCGGTTACCCAGCTTGTGGTGATGGGAGTTCGGTAGCGCATACTGGATCTTGTCCTTGTACGCACTGACCAGTCTCTCGAACGGATGTCTCACGATAATGAACGATATCGATTCGTTGATGGCTTCCTGAAGCTATTTAGAGCGAAAGAGAGATAAAGAGGAAACAGATGTCAGGACAAGTTATGGAAGTTGGAACAATCAGTAAACATCGGAGTTGGGGATAACGCCAATGGGACTGGATGTCCCTATTTGATTATCGCTGGTGGGAAGGTTACCGGGCGGAGCTAATAATGAAATCAATCCCAATCGCGAAAGGCTACAAGGGAAGGGCCGCTTTCATTTCATCGATGATAGCGAAATTATCGTGTTCTGTATCTTGTTTGCATATTTTATGTTTTGTTTGCCACCACCTGTGCTGTAATCCAATATCGCTGGTGTAGCCATTATTGATTTTACGCTAGGAAAACATGGGCATTATCGTGCTAAATCGCGTACTATCGTTTTCTAAATCGACCGCTAATAGTGTTATTGTACGCGTAATTAAACGATTGTTTTATGAAAACAAATGATGTTTGCAGAGTATTCAACGAACAGCTTCCGTGAATTATTGCTACTCATAACAGGATAGACAGTCTTATGTACCAGAGAACGACCCAAATTTTGGAATTTTGAACTGATCTTGTCTTGTGAATCGCCCGCTATCATGTATATCATCGCACCATGTATTAAATTATTTTAGCTTCTGAAATATTAAAGGATTCTTGAATTTATTAGAATTCAGAAATCTTTGAGAAATTCATGCAGAAGCTTTCATTCATTTTAATTATATATTAAGATTTTTAATTCTTATAGGACTTGTCCAAAAATATATTGAAAACGATAAAAAAACGGAATGGCTTATATGCAAACGTGCCATAAACCCCTTGGAACCCTGTATACCAAAGATCATCACACTAGTACCTTTTCCACCGAGGGTCTCGGATACTTTTGCCTTGCCAGCTGCAACGGGACATCCTTCGTCTTTCGCAGGAACTGCGGTGAATAGCCAGCCATCAGATTAAAGTTGTACATCCAGGATGTGGAGGCCGCCTTAAACACATTGCACCACACGAGATGGTACTCGTGCTGTATCAGATATTCCCACGCCTTCGGTTTGTAGTTGTGCTCTGGAGGAGTAAAGGAAAGAGTCGGCAGAAAGGTGATGAGTGAGACTCACCCCCAAAAAACCGGGATGGACGGTGGACGCGCAACTTACTGGACTCGTTCAATCGGTACTCGGCACACTTTTTCTGCAGCCGTTCGACACGATGCTGCATGCGTTGCTTCATGTAGTCCATGTCCAGCCGGTACTGGCTGTTGATTGTGCTGTTCTTAACGTTGCGCTGGTAGTGTTCGTGATACTGTCGGTCATGGACGTGCTGTCGATGCTGCACCAGCCGGAGATGGTGAATCGCTCCGTCCGGTGGATGAATGGGCGCACGGAACTGCAGCAACTGCTGGCGTGATGAGCCATTGCCGTTGATAGCTCCGTACTGGTGTAGGTAGGTGGGAAAATGTGGAGGTATTGCAACATAATTAAACAACATTGTCAATGGAAGGGGATTTATATTAATCAGATTGTGAACTGTAGCAAATTACTCTGCTTAGAAGACATTTTAAGAAACATTGGAAAGCGCTTCTAAATTAATATAACAAGTATGTCCATCTATTTTTATTCACAGTCTTATGTTGTCCAAAAGTGGCGGACGTGGACGTTAATATCATGCATATAACTCATGGCTGGTTTATCGGCACTAAAGGGACTGCTGCAGAGGAGTACTATCACCTCCATACGGAATACGAACAGTCGCGTGTTACACCATTATTTACGCCTTCATTATGGTAAAATATTACGAATGGCTTCAGCTCGGTCGTCTGCAGCTTCTACGTCTCTGTACGTGCAGATGACCACAAAGCAATTCGTTCGGCATTCGGGGACTGGGCGGAATAGGTTGAATTGACCTATCGGTTTGCCTTCCTCCACTGCGGTTGCTGCAGCTGGGTTTCTTGTGAAACAGCGATGAATGAATGGGCGGTAATTATGCGGTATATTGTGTTATACCGATTCAATGCGAACCCGCTGCGTCATACGGCACACAACTGGCGTTGACATTTTCATTTAGAAGGAGGATTCTTCTCAAAGCTTATGCAACATGATAAAGTTGACTACTCCGGAAAACATCCGATGTTTCTAATTTAATTTTCCTACTTGCTTGAAGAAGTGGATCATGATGGAGGCGCCTGGCACCTGCTATAAATTAAACTTTTTCTTTTTCTCCCGCACATTTCATTTGATTTGCTCGAATGCAATGTGATACGGACGGCCATTTTCCGTATAATAATCGTACTCGTTTGACCTACATTGCATAAGAGATAATGCACCATATGCACCCCGATGTGTCCATTGCCGAGTTTGAAGGTGCATCCGGCGTACCTAGCAAGGGCACGACACGGCCCCGTGCAGTGGTGGGTGATTTAAAACATCCTCTTCCGATACTGTTTTCCATTCGGCCAAACATCCGTGAAGCATCGAAGCGAATGGGAGTTATGCAAAAGCGAAAGAACATGATGCTCTCCGACAGCACCGATGGAGAGTTTTGACATGGAGCAAGTTCCATTCCCCCTTAATCGATGGTTGGTGCGGAACTGGGCTGCTGGAAGATATATTGGTTGCGCTTCGGTTCCTAAATTTGTTCACGAAAAAGGGGGTAAACAGCAACGGTAAGCAACGTAAGCATATTTTTGGTCATCTTGCCTGGCATGCTTCCAGCTGTCGGGTAGTTTGAAGATTATCCGCAATGAAACGATGGGCCGAGAGGGGGAGATTTGGAGGAATGGGTCGTGGGTAGTGGAATTTCAAAATTGATCGGCCAAGCTCACTGACCGGAACTATCGATTTGTTTTCGTACCCAAGTCGTGCAAATGCGAAAAGAGTCCTTTCCAAATATTTGGCAAAGGTTTATACAGATGAATTGAGAATTCCTTAAAGTTCTATGGTTGAGCAAACAGCAAACGAAACTACCTGTCTTATAGATCAATTTAACTATCCGTAATTATATGATGACTTGACACAAAATTGCTGAAAACTTAGTAAAAAGATTTTTTTATTGTGTAAAGAATATACAGTCAGTAATAACACTATATGGCCACTTGAGAATAACTGGAAAAATCGGAAATCTAGTTTAAACAGTGTTTTTAATAATTATGTTTAATATTCCAATAATTTCATTACTATTTTATTTGGTTTTCACAAATTCACAATGTACTCAAAATAATCTACATTTTATGTAGGCCAAAATAATTCTTCTCATTTATGTTGCTGCCTCATACCTTGTAGGTATTTTACCAGCGATATAAAAACACATTTTTAAAGGGGTTTTTTGCAGCATTATGATATAAAAAATTAAACCAACACGTAGAAATAGATTTTAACATCAAAATATTCGAAATTCCCTTTCAGGCTCCTATCATTATCAAAATTTGTTTAAATAAACATTGACATTTTTCTAAAGCGTTTTAAACTTCCTGTAACATTTACAGATTTTTGGCAAATGAATATTTGTATGGTAAAATGACGAATGATAATGTTATATTAATATGTTATAAATTTTTATCTCATCAACTTTTCCTGTAATTCTCAATAATCAAATGGCCTTATATTTATGTCACTTGCTGTATGTTCAAAATATAAATGTTTGGAAAGAACTGTTTTCTCGGAAAAGTCATGCAAAAAACCCGTGTCGTAATAGCCATGTTCTACCAGTTGTGGATGTCGAATGCAAGATAAGCGTAAAATTTAATTTCCGCTTCATCGTAGCCCACGGAAGTTTAGTTATTTAGACTAAACCGCAGCCTGATTCTTCGGTTTTCAAATTATATTTTTATTCTAAATATATTCTGCAGACCATCACAAGTTTCTTATTATAACGTAGCACTGTGAATTCTAATATTTGTGAGATTTATCAACTCTTGCAATTCTTTGAATCGGCTTATGCTAAGTGATACAGGTTCTTCAAACAAATTCAAGTGTTCTTGCATGTTTTCCCGCAAGGTACACTGGAACACATTCCTCACGAAACAAACAGGAGAGAAAAAAAAGTATCGCGGCAAATTGTTCGCTTTAGCCTGTCGTTTTAAAATTCTTGCACAAAAGCAGTTTATCCTTTTATTTCCTTTCTTCCTTTACGGTTCTCGGTGTCATTCGCGCTCCCGTGCCTTCCGACATTATCTGCTGATAGTTTAGTCTTATCGTTCTCACCGACCTCTTATGTTTGTCAAGTGAAATGAACAGCGAAGGAAAAAAAAAGGTAATGGTACCCATTCTGCCACATCCTTCAGCGTTCGGAAGGAACTCGCCATAGACGCTTGACCTCGTGCAGAATCTGTGGCTTTCTTTTTCTTCCTGCCTCTCCATGGTTTTCCTTCACCTTGCACGAATTGCACCGGAATGTGAAATCTTCCGGATGTGATGTCGTTCCGTTCCGTGTCGGCTCGAATGCAGCAGATGATGACAGGACGGACGGTTCGGTGTTTGAAGCATCTTTGCCGTTTCGTGTGCCGAAACGCGGGTAGACGACACGTGCGCGGAGCAGCACACTCTTTTATGGCGTAATTAAGAATGTGGTAAATGTGGCATCGTTTCGTCACGTACCGCGTAATGGGTGCTTCAAACATGGAGAAGATTAAAACCGGAAAAAGGACACACACTGTGGCACAGGATGATGCCGCCGGTCGATGAATGAATCGGTGGTAGATTTGGTTAGGAACGATGGTGCTATCCATGTTTTCACAGGAAATGTCCCTCTATTGGGTGTATGCCCTTTTCCAGGAAAAACACACACTTTGCCGGGAATGGAATAGTATTGCTTATGTGCATTCCATTCCGTGTGCTTTTAGTGGCTCCGAGTCAGCTAGAAAGTGGGAAGTTGGTCCTGTTGTCTGCGAGTGGTTCTTACGTGTGTTGTTCGAAAACGGAGACGGAGACATTCCTGTCTTGCTGTATCGGACAAAAGGTAGCATGAATCGAATATTTGCTTTTGAAAAGAATGCCTGTTCCAAAAAACAAAGATCAACACAGTGGAAAAGTTGTCAAGCTCTCAAGTGTTTAGCAGTGGAGAATGGTTGTGTAACTCGCTTATTGGATTACGTGTGGTCGTTCGTAAAAAAAACCACTCGATTCACTCACTGCGACACACGTCCGTTTGAGACAGAAATTGAGAAAAACACTCACATACACTAAGAACGGAGAAATTCAAAACGACTGAAAAATTCCGATATCGTTTTGCAGCGAACGACTTCGGTAGCATTCCGGACAGCATGTCACACTGGTCGCGAAACTTATACCATCCGCCCAAGCTTGTGGTCGGCGGCCCAACAACTGCGACCGAGCGCTGCTACATGCTTTCGGTGGTTTCATTTATCGCCATGTGGTGTGGCACCTGCCGTGGGCAGCACAAACATTTGATCCTCGGAATCAGCAAATTTGCATTGCGAACAGTGCTACAGATGCGGCAGCTGTGGTCGTCGTGTTCATGCTGCCGGGATGAACATTTAACAAGATCTGGTTGAATGTTAGATGACTTTCACGTGGGAACGCATTCTTTGCGAGCAGATGCGTGTGCGTGTTTTCTGCGTGGGGGGGGAATGTATCAACAGTGGCTGGCGAACGGAACGTTCCTTGGAAAGATTGAATCCAATGTGAAGCATTGTGTAAATTAATGGCGTACCGGTTGATATCTCGAAGGAAAGAAAATAGCCTCCGGAGTAAAGCCTCCGGTGCTGGTGTTTGGACAAGATAAGCAAAAAAAAAATAAAATCAAACCTAAAGGACTTCTTGCTTCGAAGTAGTGATGGACATTCTGTGAGAATGAATGATTGAATTAAATATGTTTTCGTGAGTGAGTTAACTCGATTCTACACAAAGAGTTGGAACTCACTCACCGAACTCACCGGAATTTAATTCTCATGAATTATGGAGCTCATCTTGCGTCTTGCGGGCCATATAATGGCGTACTAGACTTAGACAAATCCAATCTCACGTTCCGTAGTTCCAACTCGCTAAAATGCTCTATTTGCAATCGACTCAGCAGCGAACTAAGCTCTCTGGAGTTCCTCAACGTAAAGAATATTGGGGTCCTATTGGCAAAATCATGAGGAATGAGATGAAGATGTTTGAGGCGCCCTGAGATCTTCGACTTTATTGAGGCCCATGGATGGCGTGGTTACTCACCAGCTCCCCATCTTCTGATACACATATTTTTTATACCTAAGAATTATTTGTTACAGTTTGGAGAAGGAAATGTCAATGAAATTGAAGTGTTCTGTCTTTCATGGCCCAATTTTTCTAAAATGTAAACACTCACAATTTGATCTATTGAATGGGAACTTTGTTCTACCTTTTTATCAATTATTTTTCCAAAGAGTCAATTTAAAAGTTATCGCTTTAATGCAAATCACTCAATCAATGCGTCTTAGTGAGTTGCTATTCCCATCACTACTTCGAACCACAGTCCAAGGCGCGTGTGGACTTTAGGAATGTTTACGTGGTAAGGCATACGGAATGGCATGAGCATGTTACAAACCATTCCATGCGCTGTATGTTGTTCGAGATTCACATCGTTTTCTGCTGGCAAATGGAAAGCACACGAACCGGGAAATGGAGCATCCTCTCGAGTGGAAAATCAAACACATAGTATATGGGGTGCGTCAGAACCTGACTTCCCAGAATGGCAAAAATGGCTGTGTGTGGTAAAGTAAACTTCAATCAACGATTCATTTGGACTCGATCGTACATACCACACCGGTAAACACCGGGTCGAGCGCACGGTGAGTAGTGCCCAGAGGGAATACTCACACTCCATGTAACCAGCAAAAATGGGGTGTTTTCGGGCTAGACCATCATACAAGCTTTCATTCAATGGATATGTTACGGCAATGGTTTTTTTTATTTAGTGGATGATGTTTTATCTTACTTTTTCTCCCTATTTTAGTCTTATTCTACACCGGAAACGCCATGTTGTCCCAGTTTTACTTGGGAAACGAAGGAGGAACTGCTTCCGGTGTGAAATTGTGTGAGCTATGAAGACGTGCGGCAATGCCTAGAAATATTGATCGCTGAATATTTCACCAACAGTAACATGGAAATATTTTATGTATCGATTTCTTACAAAAAAAACCACTCTTACTCACCGGCCCCTTTTTATAGTCAAACGGAAACTGTTAATTATCGTTAAACGGTCTATGGGCGTTTGTTTTACTTTGAGTGTGCATGTAATTTCGTTTGTTCACCTTTTTTTTTTTGGACTGTTTCACGGAACAAACACATAAAACTCGGTTAACTGCCGGTTGGTAGCCAATTTTATAGCAACCCGGTCGGAGTGGGAAGAGGCGTCGTAAATGTTTGTTGGCCGGAAGTCGTTTGATTTGTAGCAGCGATCGATTATCGACACTAAACGATTGCGTAAAGAATTAAAACTGAATACCCAAAATAGTCATCCGACCTATTTCATACCTTTTTTGTGTCAAAAGTATCAGCTTTGAGCAAATAAGCAGATTTCGCATTGGAAATGTCACAAAGAACGAAACAAACCAGGCAAATACAGTGAAGAATCATTATAGATCACTTTACTCGTTTTTCGCGTCGGTGGCTCGCACGTCAAAGGGTACTGAAACCTTTTGGACCCTTCCGGCGGGTCGCCAAGATGGTTTGCGAACCCAGCAGCGTCAGCTCAAGCGAGTGGAAAAAGGTTTTCCATTCGCCACGCTCTCCTGACGATGCGCTATTGCCTTCGAATAAACATGCGGCACGAGCTAAACAGTTGAAACAGATCTGGGTAGGTATCTGGTCAAGCTTGACGTTTCTTTTCTGAAGTGTCACTCAGTGTCTCCTTCCCCCGTCACAGCCTCGGAGCGTAAGAATAAATTGAAAGAAATATTGAACTTTTCCTACTTGCCTTTGTTCTTGAATCCCTTCACTCGCTACGGGCCACTTGATGTGATGTGATCCTTTCGAGCATCCTTAACCAATCTGGTTTTTTTTCTTTCTTCTCTGTGTGTGTTTTATTTTCGACAGATAACGTCCTACTGGTTGGGTTTTCTTGTTTTGTTTTAAGCTAGCACAAACCCCCGTAGAGAACTGCACAGGGCAGAATTCGTTCATAATGTAGTTTTTGTTGGGTTCATCTTCCCAGTGTTAGAAGGACGCGTCCGTTCAAACGATGGGACAGCTCGTTGTCAACGATCCGTTGGATGAATGGATAGGACAAAATCTTCGGCAAAAACGTTTTACCCTATCCATCGATCGATCGGCCGAACTTCGATACAGTTTATATCGGTACCGGGGACACCAGGATCCATCAATTACTGGGTCAATGGAAGTACAAACAAACTTTGTTATCCTTCGGGCTTTGGTTCGTGTGGTTTGGGCCATATTGACCAGTACCGTGCCCATGTACGATTCATGACTAGCAACACGGAGCAAGAAGTTCCAAGTCCATCACAGCATAATAGAAGCTACCAAAGTGATAAATAAGTACCGGCTCGTTCGGTTCATTTGGAAGCCCACATTGAAAGGAATGTTTTGTTTGGAAATTGCCGATTGTTTGGGTCCTTCATTTCGTATTTCCATTTGTCGGTATTGTCAAATGGGGCCCGTGGTGTACCGTAGGACTTTGTTAGTATAATTTGACTGGTCCTTTGATTTCATTTGGTCTAGAAAATGGGTTTAATTTTAGAGTGGAACCGAACGTAGATTGTAGTGTTCATGTAATCAACAGGGTTCGTCATTCATGTCGTCATTATCCGTATCAATAATTACCCATGCCGCATTGTTTGATAACCATCATCGGCAGTAGGTTATCTAAAGATAGGCACACTTCCTGTTCGATTCCGTTTGACCATTGTTTGTGGATTTATTATTAAGACCTAATTTGAAGCAGAGCAGTGGCCCGTTCGGTTACATCATAATGGATCAGATATTTTCAATCCGGGTTTAAGAATAGCATACCTTATCTTGACGATATGTATAGATTGCTATAATCGCAAAACTAGTGGGCGATTATGTATGAACGTGTTATAATTGGGAACCGACTTACGATTCAATCGACTGTAGTTTGTTAGATACATTCTCATTCATAAATCGTATCATAAAGTAAAGTCATAAAATTCATATTCATAAAGTGTCAAACGCAGCCATAATTTATGGTATTTAAAAGTCGTTTTAATGATGGGTTTAATAGCACAAAATTCCCAAATTCGCACAGATCTCTAGGAAAATTTGAACAGTTTGCAAAATTATCTGTCCAAAACTCATGAACCAGCGTTATGACTTAAATGTAGCTATAATTTATGGCAAGGTTATCAGCAAGGTTAGTATGACCGTTTCGGCCAAAAGTCAGGTTCAACATGTCAAAGAATCGTATATGGTTGCCTTAGTGTAGTGTTTTTATAGCAAATTATACTACCCATTTCTAATTTGTTTATAGCAAAACATCACTTAAATGTTTGTAGAAGCCTTAGAGTATATACTAACAAAAAAATATCAAATTATTTTGAATGACCTACGTTCTTTATGTTTATTTAAAAAAAAAAAAGTAGCAACTTACCGTATACTGACGAAATCGATAGAGATGATCGGAGGTGATTAGGTAGAGTACGGTGAGTGGAATAACTGAGAGGGTGGTAAAGAATAGAAAGAGGCGCTTAATGATGCGCCATTTGGTCCTGGTGTGTCCTTTCATGTAGTCGCGCCACGCTTTCGTCCATCGATCGTCCGTCGATCCGATTAGACGTTGACAGAGACGGAGAGAGGCAAACCGGCACCGACACGGCAGGAACGCCGCTAGCACACAGACCGACACAACAGCGGACAGCAGAGCAACGGGGTTTCGGGAACCTTCCGGTTGGTTGTTCTACTGCATCGGGACAAACCTTCAGCAACCTCGGTACGTTGGGCCGTACTGCCGGTATGCCATAATTGCACCGCGGATTGGAGAAAAGGTGTACCACCCGACGTTGATTGATTGCGCTGTGATTAGCGGCGATCCCTTTCTGGCACGATCCTGTCACTGGTGGTCCGGCGGAAAGGGCTCAGTAGCAGGGCACGGCATCGAAATCTAAACGGAGGCAAAAGCAAAAAGGGATGCAAAACAAATGATAATGATAGTTTTTTTATGCTTTTCAACAAAAAAACCGGCAAATGAGCACATTAGGTGTATGTGGGGACTCTTCCCATTTATATTTCTCCTTATTCTGGTGGTGTGTGTCGGTGCCGTTGTGTGCGGTTTGGCAAATCCGGTTCCGGTCCGGAGCAATGATGCTGACACAAAGATAATGTGATGAGCTTCAATTACACATTATTTTTGCGTTTACTTCCAACAATTCCAACACTCTGCAGTCTCTAGTGTACAGCTAATGAAGGCACAC
The DNA here is from genome assembly GCA_000349025.1 of Anopheles minimus. Classification (NCBI taxonomy): domain Eukaryota; kingdom Metazoa; phylum Arthropoda; class Insecta; order Diptera; family Culicidae; genus Anopheles; species Anopheles minimus. The sequence continues at coordinate 9,834,720 of KB663721.1, forward strand.
TTGAAAGAGTGCAAAAGGGAGTAAGAGTGTGCAACTAGCACTGCGGATAGGCTTGAGAGGCAAGGGCAAGGCTTTGCTGAGAGTGTATAGCATTGGATAATTGGTGTGTGGGCGGACAGTATGATTGGGGATTTAGCTGCGTAAGAATGGCTATAATCCGACAAGCGAGTGGCTAAAGAGAGCCAATTGCTGGCTGTACGAAGTACTTAAGATAAGAGCTTTGTGGAATTCTGGTAAGAAGGATTAGGTTCTCAAAAAAGTGTTTTAGAAGTTGAGATATATACTGGAGAGTTGAATAATTTTTATAATATTACTAAGAAAAACTAATTAGTTTGCAATAAATTCTAATTATAGTAACTCATCCATTATGGCAACTTAGTTAGAGTCGCTGATTTCATCTGTATCGTGAGATAAGATACATAAATCACATGACGGTGTGAAAAGCTAGTGTTAATAGAATGCATACTGCAGCTAATGACATAAACAGGCCCAGCACAAGGGTACGATTGTTTCGCAAAAGCAATGCACAAGATAGATGATGTGCCGCTGACGTTTCTTTCCATAATTTGAATGTGATGGACCAGTTATTTACAGCTCAATTAATTCATTTGAACATCGCATGCCTTTTAATTACGATCGCCATTTGGCAGGTCTATTTATTTGCATTTAGACATTTGTTTAATTTGCTTCTACACTTTCGAAACGCATTGCACCGCTGTGTATCTGCAATGTGAAGTTATGCAAGAATTTGCCTACCCTCTTCCATGTGGGGTGGGTACCAAATAAACCGAGCAGCACTGATAGCACTGTACAAACTAACATTTTTCGTACAGTTTTCAGAGCAAAAGTTGAGGAGTAATAAACGCACGTACGCATGCCGCCTCCCTCGCACGTGTTTGTGCCAGTTGTAGCGTGAAACAAAATAAATAAAACGATTTCGTTAAATTCTGGCCGACCGAAAAACTGACATCGTCTGCAAATGAAAGAGTAAATGTTTTGGTTCGTTGTTTTGGTTTTTAATTCATCCACCGGACGTTGCACAACTTCCGAAAGTATTTTCCGACCACGATGGACGACGACTCACCCCATTAGCAGAGGTATGGAATGTCGCATGATCACGCATTCGGAGGCTCTAATACTGGTTGGTAATAATGGCTTTTAATGTGGGTGGTTACACAGTAGCTCCAAAAAAAAAATTGGGCAGCTTTTCTACGTACAAAAATTGTTCAATTGTAACTCCATTGTGGCGTGGTATAAAAAAAGTACATCTGTGTCAGTTTTTGCGTGGCTATTGATATCGTTTTGCCCAAATTAGCGTGCAACAGGTCCAGTAGCTGTTGGGGCACTTGCTACCTGCCCACACAAACACACTCGAGTGGGTTTAAGTGAACGTGATACGTGCACGAGCAAACCCGATGCCACAGAATTCAACCCGACGATGTTTTGCGCGCGTCCGTTACGCCGCAAGATGCTCTAAGATTCATGCGATTTGATCACGCACTGATAAGGTCCAGCACATTGGAGTGGAGATAGGGGGACTGCTGAGGGTTGCTGTGGTCCGGACGACTAATAGAGACCGAGGTTCCGAGCACGGTGCAGTCAGTAGAGATTGATTGAACCTAGGGTATGGTGAGGGAAACGCGAGGCACACGAAGACGCGTTACGAAACGTGACCGTGGTCGTAGATTTCATTCTCAACTGGCTGCTACTCGTTGTTGGTGGAAAGGTGTAGCGCATGCAGGGGAATCATTTGTTCCCCTTTTCCGCGTTTGATTGCTACCTCCGGTGGGTGGGGACCGATGATGAGGGAAAAATGTAGAAATTGAAAACTGACGAGGTCAAGAGATACTTATGTTGCCAATGTGAAGGCCATATCAACCGGTAAGGGGTTTACTGTTTCCATTGGAGCAGCGCAGTGTATATCCGTAGAAATTTGTTTGCCTTCAATTGTATGTTTTATTGAATATATCTCTCTGAGCTACAATGTAGAAATTTAATTGATTTTTCTTAGTTTCTGTTTGATTACATTTCAATAATAACTTGCAAAAACGAATTCAAGATAATATTCGTTTGCTTCACCGTTTGATCTCTTGTTTCGTTTTATTTGATCTGTACTACAGTGCGTGACATAAATAAAAAAAAATATTATTATAAACGCGCTGAATAAGAGTGCATATTTTATCTTCGGGAATTTCAAAATGCATGACGTATGTAAAGTGATTTTAATCTCATGTCGTTTAATATCTTTCTATCTGTTGTGATGAACATATGCTCCTCTAACTATTTGCTTCCCCAAAATAGCTTGGCAAGATTTCTTGAAGGATGTTGTATATAAAAATCATTGTTTGATACACCGTAGTTTATAGTACAAATGTAGAAAGATTTACGACCAACTTATTACATAACATATTTTTCAAATGCTCAAATGCTTCATTTGAGAAAATTATCCAATAGGGAGACGGAATTTATAACAATAGACAGCTGCGTTGAATGTTTTTTTCCTTAGATGAAACCATATATTTGGTTATATTATGAGTCATTTTATTTTACATTTTAACCTGGTTTCTAGAGTATTTAAATAGACGTTTAAAAGAAAAATACATTCTAGTGTGGGGTAAATATTATTTAGAATAATGATTCTGAATCGATCAAATTGAATTCGAACTCATGGTTCACATAACTTTGCACTGAACGCTCATATGAATGACTTTTGTCAAGAGTTCCCAGTCCCAGTCCCAGAACATTGCCTTGTGGAACCCCAAATGTATTTGCTAGGTGATTTGATGTACTGTACATGAAATAAGTCATGTGCAACTATAACCCAAAAATTTCTAATAAAGGTTTGCTTTCTATTCTGCAGAACTGCAGTCAAGAACAATATAACAGTCGCAATTTTTTATGTACATTTTTATTTTGTTTTATACTCACAAACCAGAGAGCACATTTATTATGCGCACTGTATGTCAGTTAAACTAAGCACTATCTCCTATGAATAATTATCCCGAGAACACTCGGGATAAGAAGCACTTTTACGCTTCGTAAATGGTAATGTTCAACAACCGTTTCCAATTGCATCTGCTGACATTGCAATCCAAAGTTATGACAAGCAACTCAGCCTTGTTGTACTACATAGACGAATACCATTTTTCAAACTGACTCTGATAGGTTTGTTAAATAATTCTCCAGAATATTCCAACTCGCACATCGCCATTCGAGGTTTTTTTTTGTAAAAAGCGAACTTTATACAGCTGTTTTAGTTCCCATTACCAACGAATATCTTACTTTTCATCAATAATGTAAGCAACTTCATTGCGCTGATAACGGAGAACACGTTTTGCGAGGGTTGTTGTCTATAAAATTGGAACTTCCCACATGTTTCACCCAACCACCCATTCGTCGTCGTCGTCGACGCCGTCATTTGCGTGCATCCGTGATGGCGTCACTTTATCGAGTGCATACCGTGCCGGTGCATAATCTTCTAGAATGTAATTTTGTGCTTCAATTGGTTAGTTTATCAGTGCAGGCACCTTCAACAGTGTTTTGATTGTGTGCCTCCAAAAGAGACGCGACTGCTGCGGGCCCTCCACTAAACAAGTAAAGGAAAAGTGCATTCTAGCGTGTCCCGTACACTTATCGTTGTCGCTTTATACACCGAAACGACACTCGTTCGCCAACGACAATCACTCAGTTAATGATGTTATCATTTTTGCCAATGCAGCGAAGGGAAGGTCCAAACGAGGGGTTGGGGTAATGTTGATACACATACACCCACACACCCACACGTGATGTTGGGAGAATGGAAATGAGTGTGGACGACGATATCACACACCACCTTCTGGCGATTGCGAAAACTGGAGCGCACATGGGACGGCACGGAAAAGTGAACTAATTAGCTTCGAAATTCAATTAAAAAGTTTTCCACACGCTTGTTGCGACCGCTTGAGATAAGGGCCCTGTTGTCTCGCTGCAGACACAAACTGTAGAACGATGTTTATGTTTTGTTCTACCTTTTTTGTTTGTGTGCTCGCGTTCGTGCACGTGTGTGCTCCGTATGCTGTGCTATTTGTCAACGGGGATAAAACGATAAAGCCAATAATGTGGATGGAGGCGCCCAGTTAGCCTTACGCGAATGATATGCAAATTAACCTTTTATGCCATCCGTTTTGCTGTGGAACGGTTCACAGTTTTGCTGATAAACGACACGAAGGTACGCTTGAGTGCAGCACTGTCCTTTAACATAATTTATAGCGTGTGCGGGTTGCGGCTAAGCTTGAAAAAAAAAGCAACAGCAAAAATCATTATGAAACACAGCATATTTCCTGTGTCTATGGTCAAAAGCGAATAAATAGCACTCGAACCAAATGCTACAATCAGTTGCAATAATTGTAAAACTCATTCCTTTTATTTCTGAGAGATTTTATTTACCAAAACATATCTGCATCCCTTTTATTACGAATAATTTAACAAGCAAAGTTTTAACAATTTTCAATTTCAATAATTCTCGTTAACTGACTGTGAACACTATTTAATTTGTTGTAAAAAATATATCAAATTATTGTGAACAATAACAAATATATGCAATTGTTTTAAACCGTAACAAACATTTTTGTCGTAAATAATTATTATTTACATATTATTTTATACATCAATTAAAATGTTATTCTTTTCACACTGGACTGTTCAAAATATAACATTATAAAAGTATATATATAGTAGTAAAGAAACATTAGGCTCATTTGATTATTGGTATATGATAACAACAATCGCAGCCCATCCTACAAATTATGTTGTCCAAAATGTTGTATCAAATAAGATTCGTTCATTGATAACCCCCAGCCCCCACCCCTCCCGCACTCCCCCATATTTCTATGCTGTTGTTATTTGATTCCCACACCAATAGATAACTCCGGTTACCCGTGCTTCCCATTCACTAATTTTAGATAACGGGGCCGGTATCATCATCCACGCCGTCCCTTTTGAAATCCCTTTTCAATGTTGTTTGCTCAATCAAACCTCGTGTTTAACCCTTGCCAACCTTCCACTCAACGGTTCACCTTGGCGTTCGAAACGATGAACTGTATCGATCTATTCTTTCCCACGACTTCCGTTCGGTCTGAGAAAGTTCGCCGTGAATTTCCCACAGCAAGGTGCGGGGAAAGATGTGAGGGGGAGTGGATGGTTGTCCGGGAGACGGAAAAGCACACTTACGAGATCCATGCCAATACATGCAAACAAAACGGTTGGGTTGGGTGGGTGGTTGTGCTGCTGTTGCTACGAGCGACACATCCACATGCGCTCAAACACTGCGAAACAGCGTTCTGCACGCATTTCCCAATCGGTTGACAGGAAAGGGACGCTTTTCCCTTCTCGGTTGTTATGTGTTTTGTTTTGCAAAGAAAACAAATGAAATTTTCCATCAGTTTTCCCACATTTTCCACTCTCACCAGTGCACAAACATTTTCTAATGCTTTTCATCCCGTGTGTGACGCGTAGACAGGCAAGAATTCACTCAATTTTCGGTACTCACAGAACGCTCATACTTAAGACTATGTTTCTCCGGTGTGTGAAGGAGTTCTCGAGCATACGCCAATACCCAATGCGTGCCTGCAGTAGTAGTCACTTTTCTTTACACACGCTTTTTCCCAAACTTCGCACCCAGCACTGCACCAAAACCTTCAACTTACTGTTTTTGCTTCAGAGATTCGTATCGAGAAAGGAAATGATATGTACGATAGGGGGAAACACATGATGCATTCCAAGGAACGCTCGGAGATTCAGTTACGCCACAGCACATTCACACACCACACACACCTGTGTGTACATTCTCGTACACACTTTTGACATTCATGCACCGGGGAAGAAAAAAACCTGTGCGGTAATAACTAGCGTCACCCTGCAGGTGACATCGGTCCTCGAACATTTGCCGAAAATTGAACTCCCATTCGTGTGTCCACCGGGGAAACGGAGACACGGGCAAAATATGTACCGAATTGCGCCAGAACAGCGAGAAATCACTTACAAAAATAGAACAAAAACACTATCGACGGAGTAACACCCGCCACGGGCCCGCAACGATCTGTGTCTCCTGCACCGCGGACGCTAGAAGAATCGCTTTTGACACAAAAGAGCGTGCTACTCTCGGTGTATTGCTGCTTGATGATGATGATATTTGGCCGTCGTGTACCGAATGCCGCTGTCGAGCTGCACGCAGCCGCGTAAAAACCCCGACCGTACACGGGTGCGCTCTATCCCACTTGCGCTTCCGGTATGGGATTTTTTTTTGCAAAGAACCACCACCGATACCACCGATACACGCGATACGCAACACCTCTAGGGTGACGAACCTACCAACGCTAATCGATGACGGTGTTACTCACTCCGGGTGTCCGGTTCTGGTGGTGTTTGGCATGGAACTGACCGACCGGACGCTAATATTCGACTCCACGAGCGGGTGGACCAGTTTCGGATTGGGTTCGGTTGGCTGCAGTGCCGCGTGCTCTCGCTCTTGCTCTCCGCGTACTATTGCAACTGATAGTCGGCACTCGCGTCCGAACGAATCAGCGAGTGCGTCTGCGAGTACTGCGGAGAGCGTGCGAACTGATTGTGTCAGACCCGCAGTGAAAAAGTGCGTGCGAAAAGAGCGCATATCACTAGTGGAACTGTATATGGCTGGTTCTTGGTTGAAGTGGATGGGATCTAATTGCCGTGAACTACTTGCATGACCTGAGAGCGTTTGCCATGTGTGCTTTCGGTTCGTATAGCCGACGAACATTTTATCCTTGTGAGTGACGGACTCACTGATGCGGACGGTCTACTAAAAAATTGTCTCAAGGGAAAACGTCGGTGGAAAATGAGTGACTGGCAACGGAACGAACAGCACTTGACGAATTGGAACACAATTGTGGTCAGATTGTATTAATGTTTTTATCTAAATAGTCACTAGAATTTAGAAATACTAATTAGTGACATAATTCATGACAGCTTACACTATAAACCTTTATTATCAAAATTTACTTTAAAACCGCTGATCATTTTATCCTTGTGAGAGACGGTCTGCTGAAGCGGATGGTTTACTAGAAATCTGTCTCAAGGGATAAATTTCTCTGTCTGTCTCAAGGGTGCACTTGAGGATTTTATAACATATAAGTGGTCAAATAATGATATTAATATTATCCTGCAAACCCTTGTTAGCACCTTAAAAATCGACGAACATTTTGTCCACATGACAGTAACGGTCTGCAGCAAGTAGACGGTCTACTAAAAATATATCTCAATCGGAAAAGTCAGTGGAAAATTAGTATTTAACAACGGAACTTACAACACTATGATCGCAAGAATTATTGATTAATAAGAATATAAATTAGTGACTTGAAGGCCGTTCCTGATAAATAAATAAAATAGTTACTTGATTAATGTCAGTGTATTCTATAATCCTATTCCAACAAAATTTAAACACTTAATTCTTTATTGTACTATTTTTCATTACAGACGGTTAACTTTAATTAATCTTCGATTACTGTTGATGACCGAAGTTGACAAGTCAGTTCCATTCTCCACACGGTTCTATCGTCTTCGAGATGATGATTACAACTTTAAATCTTACCACGAAATTATGGAAATGGGAGATGCGTACGAGCACGAGCTCTCCTTTCAGCAGGAATGGATTGCCGATAAGGTAAGTCACCTTGAAGTAAAGTTCACACTTTCGATAATAGCTAAAATGTGATATTTTTTCCTTTCTTTTTAGAATCATGTTCTACATCCGGAAGAATCTGCAATATTCCTGGCAAGCTGTGATCTCTCCTCACTGATTCCGCTTGGCCTTGGGTTTCAATTTAACTGTTTCGTTACTTACAACATTGAAACATTCGATACGGAGTGCGACGAGCTACAGCTGAGCGTGGGCTCCGTAGAGCTTCTACAGCACCAACTGTGCAGCTCCGACCTATGGGTTCAGTTTCGAAGCGTTTCGGAACTTAGCCGTGATTTGCTTGCAGTTACCTTCACATCCGATTTTCTATCACTGGAGCTCCGTTACGAGCGTGAACCAAACATCGCAATGAAGGAGTTTTGTGTCGGTAGATTAGGATTTGTGGAAGTGTTATCAACGATTGTAAATCAAACTGTGCTTTACTGTGCTGATAATACGTACTGGCAGGGTACGATGATAAGGCTGGATCGATTGGAGGAGAAGCGCATGCGGATGAAACTATACAGCAGGTGCGGTGTCATTTGATCATTTTTATCACACCATCGCACCGTCAATAATGGCTTCCTTTACCCATTCTCTAGATACTCCCATCAAATACTGACGCTGTTGCAATCGATATACGCCGATTACGAGGAGACCTGCTCGATTGAGTTGTGTGCGACCCCGCAGAGCACTACGGCGCAAGAACTGAAGCGACGGCTTTTGGATGAATTGCAAAGCAAAATTGAACAGCCAACCGAGAGAAATGTATGCATGCAAAAGGAGTTCCGTACCGATTTGGTTTATTGTTCGTTAGACATACGGGAACCGCGGGAAAGCGATGATGCATCTAGTTGATGTTAACCAGATCATTTCCGTCGCCATTGCCGCGATTGTCGATTGCAACGTGCACGTTCACCATCGCCGGATTACGATTGATCAGAGTCGGTCCTTCGTTCTCATCGTCAACGTTTGGATGTTCTGGGGTAAGATACGGCTCAGGATCTCTCACGTGCTCCGCGTCCTTCAGAATATCAACGTAGATAGACACGGCTGGATTTGCATTATCCGGCACATAATGTGCATCACTCGAAATAACACTATTACCATCCGGTACAAGCACAGCTCTATTAACGTCCGACGGTAATGGAATTGCATCAGCGATTACAAGCGATACCACCAAAAGTACCAGTAGAAATAGCGATTTCATTTTGGTTATTCTTTGTTCGATTCCACAAGATTTTGATCAGACACTAAACACATGCGCGAAACTGTTCAAACTGTTCGAAAGGGAGTAATATCGATTTAAGCTTATTGAAGACACAATATCGATAAAAGTGCACCGTAACATCGTTAAGGCTTTTATATGCGCCGAGAGATTGTAAAAGGAAGATGATTTGTTATCATTTTATTGAATGTCTATGATGCTATTTTTGCGCCCAGAATTGTGTAGATAAAAGCGAAGTAGGAAGAATGCATTCGGAAGGGATTATGAAATTATTTCATTTGCTCAAACCCAACATACATCTATATTTCTTATGAAGATCAAAACCCCTTGTTTTATTGATTTTTTAAAAAGAAAATATGTATTTTGCTTCAAACCGCGGTTTGAGTTAAAATTTGAAAATAATTTTGATTCTGTTATACTGGCTCATTTGATTTGAACCATCAAGCATGCGCTGTATAACAGAAGCAACTGACAGATGACAGCTGTTGACAACAAAGCGCGTACTTTGCGTGGTGTTGCATTTTATTTTATTCGAAACAGAAAACACACGCAATACAACCAGTTTTAATTTGGTGATCCTGAAATTTAAAAGTTTTAAATGCAAGGGAATTAGATTTCATTAATTTAACAAGGATGGAACAGAAAACTAACGCTGTGCGCTGTGCAATCAGCTGTTGAAAGGGCGCAGACGTTTGACGTTTTGTAAACACCGGGTTTGTTATCATGCCCAATTTTGCTAACAACACATCATCTGGGATGCTGTGGGTTTGATAAAAAAGTTTTTACAGCAAAAAATCACTCCAGCGAAGGAAGGAATCATTCCAAACTAAAACAAGCGATAGTGGCTCTGTGAGGTGTGTGCGTATTTTGTGTAGATAGCCGCAAGTACAGTGAACAATGTCTAGCGATCAAAGTGCGAATGTGGAACTGATAAAGAAGCACATTGGCGAGTATCCCGATTTCCCGAAAAAAGGAATACTTTTCAAGTGAGTATCTGTCGCCTTGCTAAACTGTCGGTTTTTTTTCTCTTATAAAACATCTTCTCATATGTTTTCTAGAGACATCTTTACCGCATTGCGCCATGGTGAGGTTTGTAAGGCCATCAAAAATCTTCTCGTTTCTTATGTCCGGGAATCCTGCCCGGATGTACAGGTGATAGTTGGGCTAGAGGCTCGCGGTTTCTTGTTTAGTTTGCTGATTGCGGCCGAGCTGGGTGTGGCATCGGTTCCAATCAGAAAGAAGGGAAAATTGCCGGGAACATGCGCCCAGCAGGAATACGTTCTCGAATACGGAACTGTACGTATCGAATGGTATTCTTATCTTCTTAAATGCAAAATAATCTATTTATTCCCTTAACTTGTAGGATGTGTTTGAAATACAAAAGGGAAGCATCGTCGATGGGCAGAAGGTGTTGATAATAGACGATCTGTTGGCCACGGGTGGTACGATGGATGCAGCCAACAAGCTTGTACAGCAGCTGGGCGGAGTTGTGGAACGAAACGTAGTTATCATAGAGCTTACGGAATTAGGAGGAAGGAAGAAGCTTGAAGCTTCCGGCTCAAAAGTACATTCCTTTATAGAATACCACGACGTAGAGTAATGCTGCCGGATACTACAATCTACAAACACGTGTTTGCGTGTTAATTCCGTACATGAAAAGACAACCTAACACAGTTAGGAACGCTGCTTGTTTTTTGTTTACTTGTTTTATCTTCTCCACCAGTGCAAATATTTCTACATTGCTTGTGATCAATCGTCGTTCGATTTAAAACTGTTTCGATATCGGTTGAAATCTCAGGAAAAGAGCAATAAAAACGTAGCATAAAGTAGTTAAAATTTATCGAAACCTTGAGCGAATAAAAGTAAAAAAAAACACATTACCGGTTGTCGAACCTATAAATACGTTTGAAAGTAAGATTAACGTTCTCACACTTAATGGTAGGCATTATAAATTCCAATTTCTTTTAAGAAAAGCTGAGCAGTTGCACCGAAAATATGGTACCACTCTTGAGCGTAATTTTCCCACCTGTGCCGCCGCGTGGCTGTGTTGGTAAGCGCGATCGCGCTTGAAAACGAGAGCCACAAACGCCATGCCCACCAAGAGAGAGCGTATGCTTTCATGATCTTTGCTTTGTTACCTGGACACCGCAGACGTGACTTCTGATCTCACAGTTTCTTGCAAATGGTCGGGTAAAGCGGTTCGCCTGCGTAAGTTGTACCGTTAAGGGTGGTTTTTGGTGGAAAGTATGCAGCGTCAGTATAAGTTCAAGTTTCATCCATAAGCAATGGTGTTTTGTGGTATTCGTAACAAGCTAAAAGTGATCGCGATCGTACGTGTAGCGAGGGTAGTTTATAATGCATAAACGAATGTTTTGCATTATGTCTGGCCTCCAGTTCCAGTTTGTTGTGCTTTAAGACGCCAATCGAAACCGTGAAACATCTTCAACTCTTAACGGGATGAGAATGAGAGACGATCCAGTGAAATCGAAGCCAAAGGTGGAAGTGTGCTAATTTCGGAAACGTTGAAAAGAATTTGTTCAACAATTAGCATCGCAATGTGCCGATCGGTAACGGTACGGGTGGAGTTTTATGCAAAACTTGGTAACTTTCCACAAACGTTCAATGGCGTTCCATCTGGTGTTTAAGCGCAAGCGAAAAGTTACCCTCAAAACAGGTCACAAGTACCATCGTCATCAGTGCCGTGATCTTTGTATGGAACTGCGGCATCAGTTACAGTGCCCACTGCTAAGCGCCTGCGAAGAGAACTCACTACACAACACAGTGTCTATTTACTCATGACGGGTTTCCAACCGAACGGCACGCCGGAAGAATGAAGAAATAAATTTATTTTCGTGGGAACAACTTCTTCTACGATGGTGCAATCGAGCAGTACAAACAATTGGCGTTTGCCGTTAGCCATTTTTGTCGAGGCGGCTTTGTAATCTAGGAATGAGATTGTTCCAAACGATATCAACGACTGGGAACTCGCGACGCGTTCTTTCGAAAGGATGATATTATACAGCTTGTCGACCGTGCCAATTGAAACGAGTCGTCCTTGGACAGCAAGTGAGAGTGTTAAAAATGTCGTTTTGCTTCACTCCTTTCCACACTTATCGAACCAGAAATGCATGCAGAATGCAATTGTGGTGTGATGAAGGTAGTAAAGGTCACAATTCCAAAGTGGGATACATACCCAAAGAGCTGGCAGCTTCTGTGAACCACAGCAGAACAGCTGTGCGTTCGATGAATCATTGGTATTTACCTCCGCGTGCAGCAGCTGAAGGAGGAACATTCTTACCAACATCGCAGCAAAACGCGCGATCGAGCTTAAGTTTAAGCGCAGTAAGCTTAAAAGTAACAGGCGAACAGAACTTCCTGTAGGTGTCTAAAGTCAAATTCCCGCATCGCATTCGTCGACCGCAACCCGTAGCTTCAAGAAGGATGTGTGTGTGCGTCTGTCTCTGCAACGTGCTCACTTTCGGTCACCCGAGACACACAGAACGAATAAAGGAGAGGGCACGATTGTGTGTGGCACCGTGGGTCAGACATCGGAATACGTAAAGCTACATGATCTACCTTGAGCGCTGCTTGAAAGCTTCTCTGTGTGATCGTCCCGCACGGGTAAACGCGTACACAGACGCACTTCACACTCGGGCAAGAAAACCCGGCATCGGGAACCTGCCATACAGCCACCAGTCATCAACAGTGATGAACACAAAGTTGACTTACGATGCATGACGTGGATCGGTTGAACCTCCTGCAACGCATTGCCATCTTCGCCTGGTTGGATCTCTGCTGCAAACTTACAAGTTTCAGTGCCATTTGATGGTTATGAAAGATACCGTCATCTATATTAGGTTTGATGGGTGATAATTATTTTTCTACCAATTCCTAAGGGGAGACGATCACTTCTACCAGAGTCAACAAACTTGTTGCCACATATTTTCCGATGTAAATCTTATTCCAATTCAAAACACGATCGAATCCGATAGTGTCAGTGTGCTATATTGCGCCCCGCTTCGAACGATCGTACCAGGTACTATTAATCAAAATGTCAGCCGCGAAAGATTTACTCCGGTAGAAATTTAGCACCCGCTCATAGATTTCTCCCACAAAAAGAGGTCAAAGTGTTTGGGTGGTTTGGGGTGGGTTAGGAGGAGAAGCGAAAACCCTCCTTCGCCTTCTCGACCGACATTAGAAGAGCTTCTTGGAAGCGGGAAGTACTAGGGAAAAAGGGTCTTAGCATATTCTGCCGCCGTCTGTGCGCCCGAGTTTACACGCATCAGGTGCGCCAAACCGTGGCGGATCACGAACACCGAGGCAGAAAATGTTTTCCCTCCATTTTTTTTTACGTGTGCTGCGATCATCGTGATCGTCATCAGCTTCATCATTATGAGACGGGAGTCTTCTTTTTTTTTGCTGGCACGTTCAGCATGTGTGTGTATAATGTGAGAAAGATCTGCCATCACGATCATGCGGGTGTGGTAAATGTTACGCAAGCGATTTGAACGAAAGACTTGAACGTGCGGGAAAAGGGCGAACCTGAGAAGATTAAACTTCCGCGCTCGCGAGGTAGGGGGGAATTTTTCACATTAATAATTATTCCCATCCACAAATGGATAGTCACAAACAAAAATTATATCTTTTGCATTGGAAACGCTAAATGCTCGTTGACATGTCGCTTGTTCCATCCACGACGAATGATCTTTTTTCTTGAGCTAAAGAAATTAAACTTTTACAACTAGAAAATAAATAAAATAAAAGCATCACGATGTGATAGCATTTTCACCTGCCGCACACAGCCATCTTGTTACAACAATCATGTAACATACGCACGGCGATTGGTTTTAACGGTGGTCCCCTCCGGTAAAGGGTTTGTTTTACTACCTTTTCCGAAAAAACATTAAAGCGACTGCCAAAAGCTTTTCCTACAATTGTTACACACAAACACCATAATATCCTCTTCCCATGTGCACCATTTCATAGACGAGCTCGCTGTAGCTGGCAGGAAAATAGCTCGAAAACGGAACAGCTTACTATCACCCGGGCGAGGGCATTTCACCAACCGCGAACAGCAAGGCGGATGAAGATTAAGTGATGCCATTGATTTGATTTTCATTACATAAATTTCATTATTGGCGTGTGAGCCAAAGGGTGAAATGATGGGAGATGTGCGTGATATCCCATACCCGGCGTGCCAGAGCGGAGATTTTAATGATCATGCGATCGTGTATGCAATTAATATCGGGCATGTAAAATGGTGTAAAAGTTTGTTAAAACAAACGCCCAGCAATTTTGATTGATTGTTGAAATTATTTCGATTTAAATGCGGTTTGTTTATCCGCTCATCTGGAAAGAGATTCGTGCAAAATGAAGATTAATAAGGTTCGGATCGATGCTTTCGTAGAGAGCCTTCCTTATTTTGTTAGGGGAAAAATAGACAAAAGTGAAGGTGTAGATCATGTTCACAAATCCTACCACAAACGTGTTGAACGGGGTATATTTTATGATGCGTGATGTTGAGCAAGGTAGGAGAGTAGGTGTCATCATGGTGCTGATCATCTCGCAGCAAAGAGAAACTGAAACTTTACAACTTTGTGGCGGCTTTTGTGGAGCAAGTTTTGGAGGATTATTTTCCCTACTACAACCCATCTTCAGCAACTACAACGGACAGCGTGAAACAGATCGTTCATGTCTTTGGCAAGTGTTTACAGCGAAAGACGGAAATCGAAGTGAAATGGAAACGACACCTTTATTTTTAGCAAAACGTGACAATCAACAAGACAAAGACGCCATAACACAAAAAGCGCTGTCCCACTGATGCCTTAATTTCTTTCCAACAGGAATCATCACCTTTCTTTTAACGTTTTACATCAACTGGTTTTTTTTTGTTTGCGGTTTTGATGGTATATCCAGTAAAGTTCCGAAACAGTGAGAGGTTTGAGTGAAGAAAAAAATAAGTGAAATCTATAAACCGGCGGTGATAGTGTGCGGTTTTTTTCCGAGTTTAACCAATTTGTGCGGAAATAAAGATTATTTGCATACGATCACGTGCGTTTTGTGGAAAGTGTAGTTTAAGCACGTGGAACAGGGAAAAAAGGATAATAGTCCCTCTAGTGCATCATGGGAACGAAGATCGAGTACGTTGACTCGAGTCACATGTACGCGACGAACTACATCCGCAACTCGAAAGCGATCGCTGTTCTGTGGGCGATCTTCAGCATTTGCTACGCGATCATCAGTGTCGTTGCGTTCGTAACACCAGGTAAGCGTTGTTTTTAGACTGCTTGTAACGTGTCGTTTTGTACTTTTTTGACAACAATAAATTAAAAAAACACAGTAAATATGACAACAGTTCTAAAACAAAACGTGACTTGATCGTAAACTGGGTAATTACGTGAGTCTTTCGATCGGTTTCGAACGAGCGTTCCGTAGTGTGAGTAATCGAAATTGTGTTGCTATTGCATGGGCTAACTCTCGTTGCATAATTTTTCTTTAAATTTTTATTTGACGAAAAGGTTTAAATTTATCTGCCTGACGCTCAGTAAGAATATTAAGATGGCTTTCAGTTAAACGTTTTTACAACTAATTTCAAAGTTGAACGCACTGTGCGAAATAAAAATAGCACCATCATTTTTCTAAGCAATAATTTTAAAATTTTCTTACCAATATACAAAAAAAACATTTAAGCAAAACTTTCATTGGCGATCCAACCATATGTAGTAAGTTATTATAACTAGACTACGTTTGTCCAGCATTGATCAGGAGGATAATACTACGATTTACAACATTAAACCGACTAAATCCTGCCTTTTCGATAGCGTGTGGGTAGTTAATTCTCCAGAACTGAAATTCACAGAAAACCTTCGATCTTGTCTTGCTTGTTATATTTATGAAAACTGCCAGCAATTCGACAAGGTTGAAATGGTTGAATGGTTTATTTGTTACATTCTTTGAATAATTCGAAAAAGTAGAACACAGAGATCAGGAAAAGATTTAATTTATTTCTTGAGTTTACGTGTACTTTGATAAAAAAAAACTAAAGTGGTGCTGTTGTAAAACGATCGTATCAAACTAAAAAAATGTCAAATAGTTGGTAAAATCATTCTTATCATTACAAATGGTTTAAAAATTACGAAAATATTGGAAGAAATACTTAGTAGTGTTATAATCATTTCGCGCAGTGTAATTTATTGTATCTTAAACAGTAAGAAAAGATTGCTTCTATTTAATATTCTATCGCCATCCCATTGTTTGTTAGTCCCGTACACAATGGCACAATGAATATTGTAAAGCAAGCATGTAGTAAACGATATGGTGCAATTTGTAATGGAACGCTCAATTCTTCGAGGTCGATCAAAAGGGTCAGATTATTTAATGTAAACCAAACCCCGTTGTGTTCTTTGCACCGGGTTATGCTCCTATTTCCATTCAACCCGTAACCGAGCACCCTTCCATTGTGTTTGTTTTGTTATACTTCGTTTTTTTTCTTGCTAACTGAGTAGAAACAATTTAGAGGAAAAAAGAAACAAACGGTCCCATCCCCAAAGCTAAATTCCATGCTCATGATGGTGTAGCTGTGGTAATAGTACAAAAAAAAGCATTCACCACTACACATATTTCAATCCCCCGGTAGGCCGGTTGTGCAGTTTCAGCTGCAAAAGTGTCCGTGTGCCGTTTTGTGCGCACGTCTTCTTCTCCAGCCATATCTGGCGGTGGCAGAGTACGGTGTGACCTTTTCGTTTAAAAGTTGTTTCCAAACAACTATACCTTACCTTACCGTGGAGCGGAGGTGGAGACTTGGAGACCTAGCTCAGCAGCATCGCGACAATTGACCAGTTTTTCGCAAGCTCATTAAAAGCTCCGCCGTTTGGTGTGTGTATTAGTGCTAGACAGAAATTGGAAGATCGTCGACAGGAAGGGAACGTTCAGGGGCGAGGAATATTACCGCCATTTTCATTTGATATTGTTTATGATGGATGTGCAGTGGAGATTTGTTTGCTAAATCAACGTTAATGGTCATCAGTACGCACAGTATCTTCATCGGGTTTTGCGAAGGTCCAATCAAAAGATTTGAACGCCCCACCAGGCGCCGAACCCTGGCGAATTTGTGTGCTTAAATAATACTTAAATTAATCATAATAACCATAATGATCATATCGGTACTCCCTGTTCTTCACCCCTTCCCATCCTGCGCCCGGGAATTATGATGCAATAAAGCATACTGTTGCTGATGCTGCTGCTACAGAGACCGGAAAGTAAAAGTTTTCCCCGAGTACTCGCTACCCGCTTACCATTGGGGGGGTTTTTTGATTTGCGAGTCTAATAATCGGTGCGAGCTGGTTGAGGCAAAATGTAACGTTAAGTTCAATTATCCTCCCGGCTCTGTCCCACTTCCCCATTTCTTCCCAGCGGTGAAGGTGCACAGGGTGGTAATAGTAATTCGTCATCTGATTAAGACGAATGGAATTGATTGCATTGTTCGGGTCTGGTTGCAGAGTGGTAAACTTTTAGCAGCAACGCTTGTTTTTCTGCAAACAGACGACCATTATTATCCAGGAAGTCAGGGCCCGATCCCGTGTGACACCGGTGGTAAATCGTAGTTATTTCCTTATTTTTGCAAAACAGAAAAATTGGCAAATTGCTTTTCTTTTGCCCGGCAATCATTATTTTACCGTTTTGTTATATTATTGACGGAAGCGTTTGCTCCGTTTTTTCCCCTCGGATGAGGTGGGAGTTTGGAGGATCTGCATATTTTTTGACGACTGTTATTTCATGCTTTATCTCCCGCTTCTGCTTCCATCATCCGGAACCCGTAAAACGCGAAAATGAAGCCCACATTTTTATCGTTCGATTATACACAGACAAAAGCTCATTATCGGTCCCGGTTGCATACGATTATCGCACGGATGCACGGCCACTGACGTTAATTAATCATCCCATCTTGCCGTCTACGCCGTTTTCGGGAGGAAGAATGATTATGGACGGATGAAGGTGGGACGATTAACGTAACATTTGCGCAAAAAAAGGAAACAACACAGGAATACTTTCTTCGCCTCCAACATAATGGGTCGAAATAAGTTCCCTTCTCTTAAGTAGTCCCTTGTTTGGCGAAAATATTATCGACAGCGATCGACGATCGAATGTAACTGTTTCGCGTGTGATTGTTGAACCAGACAGTTATCATGAGGAAAATTGCTCGAGGGCAGCTATTCGAGTTCGTACGGTGCGCAAGGTGTATGAGTAACGGTTAGCTTAATATGCGCTGCGAAAAAAAGGGTAATTTTCTTTCGTACGGTATATTTTTAATGTATAGAATATTAACTTTTTCACATTTGCATCTATATTTATTATTAATATTTAATTTTGATGCATGATTTCTAGCACGGATGTTTTAACCTACAGCGCCTAGCATAATTATAAGGACACTTGCTTTTCTAAATAACTTGAATTCTGGAAGATATACAATATTGGTTTGATTTATGTAAAATGCAGAATTACATCTTACGAAATAATACTTGATTCGCAATTTATAATATACTCATCATTACAATTTACTAGATTTTTTTTATGTTATTTTTCATAGGAATTATAGTTCTTTCTACATTTATGAATCTTTACAAAGCGTTTGCTGAGGTTATGTAGCTTTTGCTTCACATTATCACATAATGTTTATCACATTTGATATAATTTAAACATATTTTAAAAACTTTTTTCCATGATCTCAGGATTTCAAGCAAATCGCTATAAACGAAAGCCCATAATGTTATAGTGCGCACTGTATTACTATCCCTAAGAGCTTCAAAAACAATTTTCGTTAGTTCTTGCACAACTCAGCCGCAGTTTTTCTGCGTGCCAAGACGAAATACTTACTCCCTTTCAACTTGACAGTTTGTGGTTGCAGCTAGCTTTATGCAACCGTCCGACCAAGGCAATGGTGTTGATCTTTTGTGCCATTTTTGCATGGGACAATTTGTTTAGCTTAAGTACGACCGAAACCTCGCACCGGGCCTCCGAACAAGCGAAAGCCTATTGCATGTTTCACCTTTCGCCATGATTGACTGGTATCGGGACCATTATTTCTTTATTCCAGGAAACGTTCGAGTCACGGTAAAGATCACACTCCTTCCTGTTGAGAATAAACTCCCACAAAAAGGAAGGCTGAACAAGCGAGCTGATCGGAATAGTTATGCTTGCTCTAAATAGGGGAAAAACATAAGCACCACAACAATTGTGCAGCTACCACACATTAAAGCTGGCAAATTTCGGTTTCGTTGTGGTGTTTTACGTTTCCGCACGTAATGCACGTGTGGCCCGTTGTTTGGGTGATTATTTAACGTGCGGCGACTGCAGCTGTGGTACGCAGCCTCTGCCAGGAGCTGCTGATGAAGATGTTGGACCCGAGCGCCATCGTTCTGTGCGCTTTCGGGCAAAATTGTAATTGGTTCCATTGACACACCGTCCGACGCGAAGCTAATGGATTGTTTGTGGTGTAACGATGCAGCAGAGTGTCAGGCCGGCACTGGTCGGGCAGTTTACGGGATTTGTGTGTCAAACGTGTTCCGTAATGTGCAAGATGCATGAAATGTGACGAGCTTCTCGCGTGTAATTTTATTACGTTCATGTTATTAGTGCTTTTTATTGTTGTGCCAAAGATGAAATGTGGTCGTTGATCTTTCTTGTGGACTGTTTGCTTGAAAATGTAGTGATGCTCTGTGTTTGTGAAGAAGAAAAGTTTTTATTACGTTTTACCAATTTTTTTAACGTGCAATTGAAAGATGAAGAGATGGAACGAATAATCTGATCCGATTCAAGAAGCTTGAAACATCTAATATGTTCCAACATTTTCAGGATTTATATTTATTTCTTTTGCGCAATGGGATCTCCTCTGTGGGACGAACCTGTTCCAAGATAAGCTGAACTGATTTGATTCGGGTCGCTTATAGATCGACACGATCCGATCCCAAATTTGGGATCAATTATCGTCATTAGTAACGAGTGCGATTTGCTATTGATCATCCTCCTCCAAGTTACTATATCCAAGACCATTTGTGAGTTCATTTTGGTCCATTTTCTGTGCTAGATCACTTTGTGTAGGAAAGTTACAAAACTGGTAAATAAGTATAATTATAGCTAGAATAGCTAAACATTCGCTAATGCAAACATTTCCAATCTTGATTTTGCAATTTAAGTATTACTTTTAGAAACTTTAATACAAAAAGACTAACGAAACGTTCTACTTCCACTTCCAGAATGGGTGGGCGATGCAGATTCCGACATTGGCGGGCGGCTTGGTTTGTGGCAGGTTTGCCAGAAAGATGATCTCACCGATAGCTGTACCGGCCGTCTAGAGGAGCTGCTAGAAATGCAATCCATTGCGTTTCAGGTGAGTAAAGTTAATGTTTTGCTATTCCGATTATGCAAACGCCACACCGTGGCTCCGTTAGCTTTTATTGCCGACCTACCGGAGGAAGCATCTATTCTCATCTCCATCAGCAGGTCAGCGATAGTATATTCCTTTTGTGTGAGGAGTTCTTTATGCAAACAGTAAAATTAATCGCTTTTTAGAAGAAAGAAGAAAACGAATGTAGATTAACGCCTCTTTTGGTGCGCTTTCAGGTTGCAACCGTGTTTTGTGGTTTAGCCGTTGCCACTTCTGTGCTGGCGATCTGCTGCCTGCTGCTGATGGTGTTTATGAAGTCAACGACCGTTTTCCATATCTGCGGCTGGATGCAGATGCTTTCCGGTGAGTGCGATCTGCTCGCTTGCGTTGTGCTGTGGAATGTGCGTTTAATAGGCGTAAGAGGTTGGGTGTGTGTGTGTGAAGAAAAGTTCGTGTGATCCAACTGCCGTCTCCCGGTGGCTCTCTATAATGAAATGGAACAACGCACCAGGGTGGAATTTAGGAGGTGAATTCGTGGATAATGACCGTGGTGTGGGAAGAGCATGCGGGTACGATTATCGATGAAAGGCAAGCCCTGAATTGGTGTCTCTTCCTCATTGCGCTCTTGCAGTGCAAAAAGTTCATTAGCGGCTAAAGCAGTAATTGGTTGTCGGGAAGCGTCATCGACAGCACACGGGACGGAAGTGATCCAAAGTGTCGACGAAGAAGAGTATGCTGCTGTATGACGAGGATGATGAAGGGAAAAATTGGAAAAGTTTATGGAAAAAGTTGAATAGACACTCCGGTTGAATTTCACATAAAAACTACCTTACATGATGGATAATTCATCCACTATCTACCCGTTCACCCACTATTCCTGATGAGTCTTCAAGTGGTAATCTAGAGATGCATTGAACGATGGAGTAGTTGATCGTGTCCAATCTGAAGGCTTTTCCATGTAAAGCACTTATCGGTGTGGAGAAGCGATCGAGTACCTCAAGGTTCCGACGAAAGCATGCCGATGTGTCTAATCCGGTTTGGCCGTCCCGTGAAACCCCCAGCCAGAATTGCATACAGTCCCTTCACTTCTTTTCGAACCATCTATCTGAAGGCCGATGGATAGGTCGTTGAGTGGTTGGCGAGCCAATGCATTCTGCCACTACTGCGCTGTTGTGTGCTTTGGAAATCGTCATCACGATCACCATCACCGTCGTCATGAGTAACAGCCGAGTTCCGAGTTTCCGATAGCTTCCCAAACCGGTTTCGAATAAAATAGTATGGCGTATTCGCGAACCCGACCAGCTTCCATTTCCTGAACGAAAGAGAAATGATCGATACACCTCCCTTTCTTTCTAGGGCGTCCGCATATGTACACAGGATGCTCATGTTTTCTCTCGGCTCTTCTGGCTATCTGGAATGTCCGGGAGAAGAAAGCAGTCTACTCGCGTGCTTGCGTGTGTGAGAGTCTGTGGGCAGAGCTGACATGGTCGGAAGTAGGTCATTGTCACTATGTCCGTTCGATCTCCCGTTTACGATCGTATTTTCCTGTCCCGATGGTTAGATGGCCATTTTCCTCCCAATAAATGGTTGAAACACACGCCATATTACCGCAGGGAAATGGAACGTAGTTAAAGCATTTATTACTGGCTGGAAAAAGTGGTCGGACATGTTGGGTACTATCTCCAATATCGCTGGCTTTGTGTCCAACGCTGCCAACTACCAACCGATCTAGATTTCGATTTCCGTGGTTCGGCACTGACCTTTATCTTGCTGTTTGTAAGCGTGGAACTAGTTCCTTGGACGTAGGCGCTTCCATGGTGAGGTTTGTTGACTTTTCAACAACAGTTTGCTTCTATGTTGCGGACAGAGCGAAAGGCGTCTGTAGGTTTGCGGTGCGGATTTGTTTTTATTATCGCTAGTGAAAGTCGATTTGAAAGTAAAATAGGCTCCTTGTGCAGAGATATCGGGTGAATGCGGTGTGCATATTTATAGCAATCCAATAGGACACTTACGGATAAGTAAGTAAGTAAGATATGACACTTAGTTAGGACTTCGTGCGTATAAATAATAGCTTATGGATAAGACAAAGTAATACAACATAATTATGGCAGGTGTTAGAGATGTAGAAGAACTTACAGATATCGGAGAGGTATTAGAAGAATTCATATGAAATTGCATAGACTCACTATTTCTGAGCAAATTCCAATAATTATTGTTGCTATAGTTGATTGTTGAGAGTTACTCTCCTAACTCTTTTATCTAAAAAACCAGCTGATCCCCTTAAACCATATTATGCTCCAATTTTGCACGACACGTAATGCATACATCAGCACATGTGGTCAAATGCTTTGCCACACCTCAATTTGTGCGTTATTGTATCAACCAATGTTCCATGTTAATGTTGCGAGCAGCCATTACAGTGCCGCTTTCATTCGACTCCTCTGTCGGTGACCTAGTAGAGCACGTGTTTATGGTAGGCACTGGCGAAATGGTAAACGAGATTTGACGAGTTTTGGGTGTCGGCGCGTTATTACTGTTATTTGCGGTTGCGTACCACACTCAGTTGCGCTTACGCATCAAGCTTCGATCCGAAAAATGTGACGCAATGGCAGAAATGTGGGTCTTTGCCGATGTCTTAACGATAAAAAAAAGATTGGGAGAGTGAATTTATGAAGGAAACTTATACAGGATAACCAACAGAAGGCTGCATCTTTTAAGGGACTTTCCTGCGAGTCTCAGTCACTATTAAGATAAAAACGCTTTCTTTCGGTTTATAGTTTTCCTGCAGATTAAACCACCAGCAATTAGACATTGAAAAGTGATCACCGTGCAATTTCCATTCCCGGGCTACAAAACAAAACGTTTCGTAGGTTGGAACATCTTCTTCCTGTAGGGTCATCGTTTTATTTCGGTGTGTGAGATACGCGCAAAACATAAAACTGCTCGCACTGCCCGTGTAATGTGTGTGCTGTTGTGCACTGTTAATTTCCCAGGGTCAGTTTAGGCGGTCGTTTAACCGGATGACGGAAGGTTCACATTTGTCACCATTCCAAGAGAGAGAGAGAGCGAGTGAAAAGTCCCATAAATGTAATGTATGCAAATTTGCTTCTTATTACCATGCAGGTGTGTTTACGCAAAAAGTCGTCCATTAGTGACGCGCGCATGTGAGGCCCCCACGGCACTGAGGGAAAGCGTTCGGGCGGGAATCACTAAATCTGACGTGTGTGCGACTGCGTAATGTGGTTTATACAAATTTATCTGATGGTTCCGTAATTTAAAGCATTGTTTTCTTTTTTGCTTCTGTGCTGCTTTGGGGTTTGCCTTTAGCCTAGTTGACCTTAATTGTTGTACGGTTGGAACTATTGACTAAGAGTACATTTACTAAAAGCATAAATCATACTTGTTTTATTTGCTATAATAATATCTTTTTGGAATCATATTTAGTTTACAAAAAGCCTTTTTAATACTAAACTGTGAGTAAACAATCAAAACTAATAATTTGGTATTTTTGTTTTGTTTTTACAGCCCTCTGCATGGTGATTGCATGCGTTTCGTTCCCGTTCGGATGGAATTCGGACGAGTTCCGTAAGATTTGCGGTCCAGAGTCGAACCGATTCGAAGTAGGTCTGTGCAGTTTGCGCTGGGCCTATCCATTGGCGATCATTGGTGAGTGTCTGTTGCTTCGAAAGAAAGCGCTACGTACTATTAATGGTTCCTTGTATTCTAGCTTGCATCGATGGATTCATTTTGGCCACACTATCGTTCATACTTGCGACACGACACGTCCGCCTACAACCGGAACCGCAATACCAAAGCAGTATGTATTAGAGAAAGAGAGAGAAAGAGGGAGAGAAAGAGGGAGAGAAAAGATTGAAGAGTACATCTGGAGCACTAGTAACTGATCATTCTACTCTGCCCTGCGGGATCGAATTGTTTTACTAAACTGCTTTACTCTTTTCCTACCAAAACAACAGGAGAAATCAACAATGCGTACGTGACGGATGTGGCCAGTATCGCTGGCTCTCGGAAGTCGCTCAATCTACAACCCGTGCTGCTGGTGGCACCTCCGCACATAATATTCTAATAGTAGAAATGCAAAGTTTCCGAACCCGCAACCGGAACGGATATATGCCAACGTTTTTCTGCAGAGCCTGGAGTGAAGGCGTATCTTTCTCGCAGTGTAAATGATGAAGACTTGCGGCGAGATATATATATATCCGACCGGATGGAAACACGATGTACAGAGTGATGTGTAGCGTATGCCAATTCTGAACGATTATTTTCTTCTTCGTACGAACGTTTCACGTACCTTTAACCCTAGTAGGGTGAAAGAATTTTAGCTTTCCGGGTATGCAATCCCGAAGATATAGGCCCTATGCATTAAGGATATGGCTTGCAGTAAGCCAAACCCCTAGATTATTACTTGTTACAATGAGTAATACATATTTATTCAAGCTTTAACGGTACGTTCACAAAAAGAGATTTAGCTGTTTCTGTTCGCTACTTACGGAAGTGGATTCCTGACTTTCCTAACGATCTGTCCTGTATTGCATTCTGCGCGCGTGCTGTAGACTAAAGAGAGAGGGAACGGTATGGCTTCTTAGAACTGATGTGAGCTTTCGTTTTTCCAGCCTTCTGCAAACTGCATGAATGTTATTACTTTTAGTTGTTTTAAGTTTTACAAAATATACATACCACAAATGTGAACTATAATACAATAAATGTTGGCTTTTACAACGAAATAGAATGAATGTTATATGGTTTAATGCTAAAACGGGATCATGATTCCAATGGCCGAAAGTTGAAGATAAATATTCTTAATTAATGAAGTTCAATTGATGGCAATATTGGGAAACGAAGATCTTCAAATATTCAGCAATATAAATCAATGGTCTGTCGAGTATTTTTAGAAGATGTCAAAATCGTAAAATAGGCCCTCACGTGTGATATGCACCTCCTTCTTCTGTTGTCAGACCTAACGTGGTGTTTGTGGTAATTCTGGCTACTGGTTGAGATCTTGACGATTAATCCGCTTTGGTGTTCCACTGCACAAGGGGACCCAGATCGCCAAGCAGTACAACGGTCTGACCAATCAACAAAACAACGTTTTATGTATAGCATTAGGAATCGTTGAGGTCTCGAATAACAGGCTTAAGTTCGCCTTAAGTACCTTACCCTGCTGACTATGGAGTCAATAAGATTTGATAAAGTGAGCCCTGACATTCATAGGTAAAATATGAGATAAATTTAGTTGAATTATTCGTACCATACTGAATACATACATTTTAAAGTTAATTCCTATCGCTAGCACTGAGACAACGGCAAATTCGAATTGGCAAATTGAACATCGCTATAAGTATTGCAAATTGCATACTTTTAGGCGTTCAACTGCTCGAAAAACAAAAGCAGGAATTTAAATCTGCACTGCATGGAATTTCTTTGAAAGGTTTTGATATGGTACCATTCGATAATTTATCGTTTACCCTGTCAATGTAAAAAGCTTGTAAAAAAGCAAATTTTAAAAAAATATAATCTTGCATTGTTTGATTGAAGTTTGAAATGGTAAAGTTATTATATTCCGGTAGCGTAGAAGGGCAGTAGCAGCTCCGTTACTCTCACCCACTATCTACACTGATGCGCTTTAATACAAATCATGGAAGTCAGTAATGGCAGGCAAAGAAGAAGATATGATATAAATTTCCGAATAAGTTTTGTCTCATGCTGTTGCTGTTCCATATTCAAACTGACATTTAATCGTAACTTACGTACAAGGAAACCCCCGTTTGCATTCGATGAATGTATAAAACATAATAATTAATCCCTTATTATTCCCTTCGCTAGCGCCCTCGACAAACGACGCATCCATTCATAGCCGTAACTTTCCATTCATAGATTTCCCAGAACATTTTGCTGACCGGTCAAAGATAAAGTACCTGAGACCTGAGCAGTTACGCTCCATTAGCGCTCAGTTGGCAACATCATGCCAAACCGCACGTAACCAAACGCAAGCACTCAACTCTGAAATTAACCCCAGCGCCGGATGTCGAACAGTCCCCCTGTGGTCCCCGTGAGAAAACTATCCATCTCACCAGGAAGTGACCGGGAGTGACCGAGACCCTTTGATATAATGAAAAGCTCCCAGAAGCGCAAACAAGGTTCGATCGATAGAAACACAAGGCAATCAAACGGATGGATCGAATCCACCCATTGCCGGTGGTTAAATTACTTTCGATGGGCAGCTTGTTGAGGGCAGCTCGTGCTACTCTTGAACTTAATGTCGCACGTTGTTTCATGTGTGTATGTGTGTGTCTGGTTCGGTGTAATTAGTGCAATGTGGGTGAGAAAAAACGGGAACGCCGGCGACGAGGGACCGAGACCTTTTCTCCCTTCGATTTAGTTCACGCAGGTTGTAAGACACGTGCCCCGGGAGTTTTGTTTGCTCTCGGCTTTCCGACCATTCGTTAAGATCGGCTAATTGCTTAATAGACGGCGGGTGATGATGGGATTTTCATAAATGTAAGACACCTGTAACGAGCGGAGCTGCTGCGGGTTTAATTAAAGTTGCACGTTGTAATTGAACCGTCGCCAATGTTGGCCCCTAGTTTGCGTTCCTCGTTGATGACATTGTAACAAAACAAGCGAAAACAAGTTCACCATCGAAAAGGAAAGCGACAGAACACACAACAGTTAGACAAAAAAATCGGAAAACTCTTTATTTACATATGAATAAAACAATTACACGTCTATTTACAATCTGTGGTACACATGCGTTCGATACAAATTCATAGCTACCTTATGTATTTTTTGTTATATTTAACTACACTTAGCGCTACTTACAGCCTAGAAGAGTTGCAATATTCCCACGCCATGCGGGAGATTGGAATTTGTGTGTTTTGCCAAAATCATGCTACGAGCTTGCGCATTCATCTTTCTTATCAATTTGTTCCTAAATGTTTAACATTGTCCCAATTTACAAAAAAACAAGTACCACAAACATTATGATACTAAGCTACCTTTCGACCTATCAATTGAGCAATTTTCATCCATTCGTGTGTGTTTGCATTTTTTTTAACATATGTTTGTTAACAAGTCTTATTTGGATTAAAATTTGCATAGTTCTAAAGGAAAGGAAGAAATTATTTGCCTTATGGGGCAATTTCTAACTTTGCTAAACTTTTCACATGCACACACTCAATTTGCTACAGTGCGCTACTACCAGTTGGTCCAATTCTTAAGAGTACTGTGGACGGAGGGACGCATCACGCGTTGAAATTGGTTCGATGGCAGTGCGCAAAACGGTTGCACGTTTCACGCCGACCGTTACGACATTTTCAAAACATATATATTAAATCTACATTCGATAACTTAGCTTCTAAAAAAAGAAGGGGAAAAACATTGTTTTATACTAACAGAAAGCAGGAAACATAGTCGATGGGTCTCAAGAAATGGAAACTAATTTAAATAATCAGCAGTCTCTATCACCATTTGAAACGATCGGGTAAAAGGGAGCGAAGAAGTGGAGAGGGATGGAAGAGGGAAGGAAGTTCCTACCGATCGTTTCAAGGAAAATTTAACTCGTATCTTAAGGGAAAACGTGAAAGAAAACGGAGGGTGTTCTAGCTGTTCTGAATGAGAGTCACACTAGGCAGGCGAGTCCTCCTCAGACAGCAGACTTTGGTCCTTCGGTTGAATGTACAGATGATGATGATGACTATGACTATGCAGCAGGTTGTGGTTGTGATGCAGATGGTTGTTGTTGTTACCGCTGCTGCTATTACTTTCCACCGCCGGTTCACACTCCTGCTCCGGACCAGTTGTTTCCGTGTTGATGACAGTTTCACCGTTGGCCTTCAGCAGGATGTAGCTGTCTCGGTGCAGTATACGGTGCTGTCCGTTACTGATCAGATGGCTACCTCTTCGGAGCGATCGACGTCCCATATCGAGCAGCTCCGTGGTCGGATCGTCCGTAAAGATGAAGTTCTTGTACGCCCGCACGAACACGTAGATCATCGCGAAGGCACCGGTTAGGATCATACCGTAGGATAGGATGGGCAGGGCGGTCGGTGCGAATACCGTCGCCAGGTAGATCCACCGACGGATAGGAGGCGTTAGTTCACTGACACCCTGTTAAAGGAGGGAAACACATTAAAACCTTCATTTTGCACTCCGAATCACATACATTTAGGCGACAGCTCAGTGTCGTATGATACGTACCTCTTCGAGCCACATGATGGGAAATACGAAATCCCGAAAGTCTTTGGTTGCCATCACGTTCGGAGCTCTCTCGACTAGAAGATTGAGCTGCACCCGTACCTGACCCTCCAGTGGGACGCCCAGTTTCTGTATAGAAGGGAGTTATGGAGCGGTTAAAGCCACTGAGGAGATATTGGTTGTAATGAGTACACTTACGGGCTGTATTTTGAAGTACGTTTTGTGCTGCTCGGCATTCGGCTGAAGACCTTCAACAGCGTCTAGAAGTTGTGGATCGGACTGGTAGAAGTGTGGGTTCGAGATGTAGACTGGGGCACCTGAAAGCATGGATGAATATCTTATAGCATGGAGCAGAGAGATCAGACGACCCGAAATTACTTACCATACTGGCATGGACTAATGTTCTGCAGGCCGTCATATTTCTTGTAGTACATATGATCGAAACAGCTGTTGTTCTCGTTCGGTGGTCCATAAGCGTCCTCCGCAAGTGTGTAAAGATCGGCACCAATGCCTGCAAATGGATAGAACAACCACCATCGTTTAGAAAACGTTCCCTCCCAACAAAACACTCCAACCACTTACCATCCTTTTCCACCGGTTCCCGATACACCAGCGGTAGCGTTCGGCAGAGATCCTTATCGTAGATGTACACCACATCCTTCTGCGTGATGTCACGCGGCGGGAAGAAGCTACCCTCGGACGCCTCGATACTCCGACACGGTCCACGTTCCCAGTGTGGCAGATAGTCCAGCCCGTTCAGCTTGTCGAAGTATCCGAACTTCTCCATACCCGTATGTCCCGTGTGCATCGTTGCGTACTCCGTGAGTGTTCCGTTTCTCTGCACCAGGTGACAAATGGTCGGCGGTAGCGGGTTTGCCCAGAAGCACAATAAGAACATCAGAAACGAAAGTAGAAAAAGGGGACCGATTGTTTGGATTTTGTCAACAAAAGATTTTTTTGTGGCAGCAAATGAAAGAAGCGAAACAGTAGAAACATTAATGAGGAAATGAGAAAGGAATGAAATAATAAAATAAAATGAAATGGATGAAAACAGCATTAGAAAGTGTGTGGTAAAAATGAAAATGAGAAGAAAAATACAACATGAATGAAACATAAAAAAAAAAAAACAAAATAATAAATAATGGAAAGCAAAACGAGACGACACATGAGAATGAAAAATAAAGTTAAATTGCTTGGAAAATGATGTAAATATGTACAAAAACTTATTATAAATCAAACAGCGAAAAAAACTAACAGAGAAAAATAAAAAAGTGGCTCTTAACAATTTTATTGTAACTCATAAGATAAAAAGAAGATAAAAGAAAACAAAATATGGAAAGTAGAAACATAAACCCAATAAAAAAAATGTAATAAAAAATGTTAGTTAGAGAGATAAAGATTTAAAGTAGACTACAGAAATGATGAAGTCAACGCTCAAATGCGAAAGAAATTAGAGAAAAAAAAAACTTTCTAGAACCTCCAGTTTAAAGTGTAAAATTCCCTTAAGTAGCCCTGAAATCGTGCCATAATTACGAAGGTCAACAAAAAGAACCGATCTTTCCGGTTGTGTAATATCGCTTCCTGGCCCGCCCATCCCATCCCATCCCCAATCATCGGCATCATCATCATCCGCACGAATCGGCCGTGGCAATTGAGCGGAAAATTCCTTACCAATCGTTGCCTACCGGTACAACCACGCAGGGTTACGCCATCCATGGGGGAGTGGAAAGATAATTCATACAGGAAAAGCCCAACCCGTTCCGTATTATCTCATAACGTCGTGTGACGCGTTCGCCAGAATGTCTACACACATTTGATGATGATTTAAATAAAAAAAACTGAGCGCATTATGCAATCGTAGTACCAATCGGTCGGGAAAAGCTCGACCGTTCTCGTGTTTTCATTCTCCGTTATTTAAAGATCACCGATATCCGTTGCGCTAGCATGCGAATGCGTGATAAGCTGCGTGCGGGAAATAATGTTTCTCGCTCGTTCTCGCTCTTAATGAAAAAAAACAGTTGGAAAGTTTTGTGGAAACCCGATAGCTTAATATAAACGTGATGTACTATCCAACAGCACAGATCGATAACAATCTGCGGTAGAAGGTTCCATCGAAGCAAAAAAAAAACTTTGTTGCACTGAACTGCAATGAATGCACTTTGCTCCTCGGCGTTTGCAGTTGTTTCCCACGTGCACGAGATCGATGAAATATGAGCGTGTGGTCTACGCTAGTAACTGGTGTAATCAATAGCATGAGCATTGGGTAGAGATGTAAATCGGTAGCTTCTAATCAGTGTAATAGCGTAACCTGGGGAGTTGTAGACATTGTTAAACACTAACAGCCTGCCAGTACGTGACTACTACTACAGCACTCTCCCTTTCTTCCTCTGTTCTATTTAAATTTCTCATCCCCGTGTTCGTGTTGGACAGCTCTTTACTCGATTGTATCATTTACGTTCGTGTGTTTGAATTTCCAATAAATTACTCCAGAGTGCCGACATGCTGTAGATCACTTCCTGCATATATCGGGCAACACAAAGGAATTCTTCCCCCGACTACTGACGTACTCCATTTTTGCAAAGTGCCGATGAAGCAGTAAGATAGCGCTAAATAAAATAAAACAACACGATATGATTCTCCCTGCGAGTGGACACTTAAAATGGCACCCGGTGTGTGCCCTGTTAAGCGATGATTCAGTAACTCCCGGGGCAGTCCAGTGTAAGTTATTGTATCGCTCACTTCATCAGCATATTAACCGATCAGATCGTGTCGGAATGGGACCGGGAAATCAGGGGAAGGTGGAAGCGACTCACCGCTAGCCTGTAATAATCATTTGTTTACATACAATGAAGCGGCTACACGCCCGCTCTCGTTTTCCTCCCCGTGGGAGGGCAAACTTCAAAGATGCAAAAATCAAAGCCACACCAGAAAAGGCTGCAAGGTAGCAGACAGGTTGCTGCTGCTGCTTTTGATATGCTTCATCGGTTCAAGTAATGCCTTTTCCCTGCAGGCCTGTACGGCGTGTGGCGGGCGCAGGATGAAAGAAATTTCATCTGGAACGAATTAATAAGGCTGTCCCGTGCAACCTTGAATGTGGGAAAATTGGGTTTCGCCTTCATGTGCCGTGTGCTTCTCCTTATCCTTAGCCCGGGACCGGCCCAATGTTGCGATGTCGACTAATTTACTTTTGATGATGCGATTCGGTGTAATTTACGGCGGCTCTTACACACTGGAGGGTATGAGAAATTCTCCTAAAAGCTTAGGTATTACCATTTTAAGGCTTCTGGGAACTTTTGCCTAATGAAGTTAATCGTGGCGCTTTAAGAGTTTAATTATATAATTTGTTTACATGCTGTGTGACCCTTGTTACGTTGATGTGATTAATATTAATGCTTACAAACAGATTTTCAATATACAGTGGGTGGAATTAATATAAGACTGTTTTGTTTTCTCGAAGACAATAGAATCTTTTTATGATGTCAATTATGTTCTGCAAAATAATAAGCATGAAAATTGCAGATTTAAATTGTTTTGTAATTAAATATTTTTTGGCATTAGGTCAAGAATTGCTTCCAGTAAAACAACTTTAAGGCTAAAATAACGAAAATTCACATCGTTGTACCTGTTCATATTAAACGCATTTTGGGAACTGTAAAAACATTTTTTGAGCATTTTTCACATCATTCAAGAATTATTTATTGTTATTAGGACTTTGGACATTCGCTTCAAAAACTTGTAAATAATACATAGAAAAGTAATAAAGCTCATTCAGAATTCTCTACGATAAAATAGTTCTACGCAAAGTTATAACCGAGATCGAGTATAATTAAAATGAAATAAAAAATATATAAACAAATAGTTAGTTGATTAAAATAAAATTATTAAATTAATAACCTATAACAATCTGTGGAATCCACATTCCATCAGAAACCTCAATAGTTTCTCCATCTCTGCCTGTCTTAATCATTTACGATTAAATACAGCATAAGATACGACTGAATCGATTAATAAAAAGTCAGTGATGTGATTAATACAAATAACGCTGTCTTGAGGCGAAATTCGTATAATTTGTTTTTTTATAGTTTCCAATACTTTATAATTTTGTAGAATATCATTTTATTATTGTCAACAATACGGACGGGCAATTACTCGTGAGTAAAAAAAAGCCCTTTATTTATATCTTTATTATTCTTTTAAAAAAGTAGACTTACAAATATGTTATAAACTGTGTAAGGTATTCTTTAGTGATTATCATATTTCCGAGAAGATTCAATGATCAATATCAAACATTACAGTCAATTATCATGATAACACTCAATCAACCATTCTAATGGTTACAATTTTTTGTTACGATCCATCCTAGATGTTTGCACTACCAATGTAATTCTAGTGAATGTAAGCAAATGTGAAGGACTGTAATAAAACTGTCAAACGGTTGGCAGTTAGAGAGCTGCTCCCACTGTAAGCCCTCGGTGGCATTGTCGAACGTTAATGCACCTTTTTTGTTTCTAACGCTTCATCAGGCACAAAGCTGCCGTGAGTTAAGCCGTACTAAAGAACCAACTCTAACCCATCGATCCGGAACAGCCTCAGGAAATTCACCAGATTCAATGTCTCTGGCGGTTCAATGCCACAATACCCCCTGGAGGGAGTAACGGGCGAGACCTCATTCTCCGCTTATTGTTTGGATCCTACTTAGTAGTAGCGACAATATTGCTGCTAGGAAGAAATGCACCCACTCCGCAAGATGGCGAACGGTGACCGAAACGTTTGTAATGGCGATGATTTTTTTCCGTTTGTTTGATAGTAATGTAAAGCCAGCATACCGGGCGGATCGTTTAAACGCCGTGCATGCTGTAATCGATAATTAATGGGTGGTCTTCCTGCATCCCGTGTTGGTCAGGGTCATGATCTCCGGTGAGTGCGCGCACACGGAGACGACGAACCCCGCCCGGTGGAGGTGCAGCACCGTATGTTCGATGCGTATCGGGCTGATGCATATCGTATCTGGGTTTTCTCATCGTGCGATTAATTCCGCGTATGTAATTACTTAGCTCAAATGATCCGTTGTAAGTTGTATTTGCACGATAATTTTTTAAGGAAGAAAAAAGGGCTAAACAATTCATCGAAATTATTTTACAAGCCATTTTTAATTTTATTACTGCTGAAAAAATAAGCACAAATTTAGCACATTCTAGAGTACACAAAGAAATTATCACATCTGTATGCTGAATGGTGGGAAAATGTCTAATCTAATTTCCACAATAAACCTCTTGGCACCTGTTGATGTAACATTCCATTTCACACATCGACATGCGTTATGCGACCATAATGGGTAGAAAACGATCTCAATAATCATAAGTTATTAATTCATTAATCTCCCCTGTTTCTAGTGGTTCTATATTGGCTTGTGGAAAAACTTCTCAGCATCCGATCCATACCAACAATGGAATCCGTAATGAAAACATGCGGAAAAATGAAACTGAAACCAGTTTCTTAACATGATTACGGGTGCCACAATCGACCGCCCCTTGGTCGAGTTTGTGGTCGAGAAAATCGAGCTGCAGCTTTTCAAAAGCAAAACCCCACAAACGAACTCGTTTGGATCTCAGCTTGCTCTGCGAGGAAGTTCTAGGTCGTTCTAGTGATCGATGAAAAGCTCAAGGTCCTGAGTGCAAAGGTATTTTGCTTGAAGTATTCAGAGATGTAGATTTTTTAAAGTATTAAGTTCTGAAAGAAAAGGGACTCGATGGATGAAGATACAGTGCAGTCCAGCTAGAGATGAGTGATCAATGAAGGTATGAAGGGGGTGATGATGATGGTAATGATGGAGTGATCTACCTGCAATGATTGGAAACACACAAAGAAAAAAATACATGGAAGTGGAAACAAAGAAAGAGCTAAGCAATTGGACAATTTTGAAGCGTACGATCCTCGACTCTAAGCGACTTCCTTGTGTCACTCGTCCGCCTGCGAGATGATGGAAGCGTGCGCTGTCTTTTGAAGCATTTTTCTACAAATGGCGATGATGGCTAACATTTTACGCGATCGTGTTCGACAGTGGAGACTCGCTAATGATGATCATCTCATGGTCTTATGCTGGGTGAAGAATGATGAATGAAGAGTTCTCGGAAGCAAATCTGAGAAGGAACTGTGGAAAATATGCGCGCTCACAATCGAGAAAACAGACTTACCCCATTTAGTAGGCCCATCTTTTCCATGGGTCGTCGATTTCGGGGATAGAATCGATGGGCCAAACTGACGAGCGTATCGTCGTAACCAAATACCAGCTCGTCGGCCGTCAGTGAAATGAACGGTTTGTATTTGGTCGCCGTTAACAATACGGAGATGGTTTTTGCAACGAAAAAGTTGAGGTAATTACTTTGGGTGGAGATGGTCTGGGGAAAAAAAAACGGAAGAAATGTTCGTCAATAAAGGGGGTTGTTCGCACAGATTAGGGCACTAGACATTTCTTACCAGCAGTGGAATATTTGGTGTCGTAATGCGAAGGTTTTTGTCTACACTCAGCTCAGGAACGAACTGCAGAATCTTCTTGTGCTGATACGTCACGGTGTAGTTGTCGTGAAACTTGATGTTCACTTTCTCCATGTCCTCCCTGGCGAAGAAGTGAAAAACACAACATAAATCGTTAGCAATTAGCGTGCCGAAGATGAACGGATGTCGGTACACAAGACCGGACGACCGTGATCTTGCGTCGGTTCGGTCATTGGAAGTAGCCGTCAGAGCGTGTGCTACGATCTTGATTGCGGTGTGGTACCTGCGTGCTGCTGTGCGGTCTTGGTTTAAGTGCCCCCTCGTCACCTTTCCCATCTCGCGCACGCGACTCGCCCCGCGCGGCTACGTTTAGGTTGACGCAATTACTTGTCTAATAAACTAATCCATCGAGACACTGCGCGGTACCTCTTGGTGTAGATGGGGTGGATCTTCCGCAAGGGTGCGGAACCAAGCGCGGAAGAACACGGTACACGGTTGGGTATGGGGCGAAAAACTCGTCGTACTTGAACGTGGCCGACGGACGCATTGACCATTGAACTCGTACGTAGAACGCACCGACAACCAAGGGTACTGGGCCGCTCCGGCGGAGACGCGAACTAGCCGCATTGCAACTAGACACCGAGAACGATCTATTTTGGTGACCGATAGGAGTGCGCGTAACTTCACACCAAGTGTTTGTTTAGATACAGTTTT
The DNA here is from genome assembly GCA_000349025.1 of Anopheles minimus. Classification (NCBI taxonomy): domain Eukaryota; kingdom Metazoa; phylum Arthropoda; class Insecta; order Diptera; family Culicidae; genus Anopheles; species Anopheles minimus. The sequence continues at coordinate 9,870,441 of KB663721.1, forward strand.
TTTTTACATAATACATTACACAATCCCACAGTGCAATCAGATGCGTGTATGTGTATTTTATCACGCAATGCAAAAGCGATACACGTGCGACTATTGCTACCGCACCTGGATTCCTTCGAGTTCGATTAAATCTTTTCCCTTCTTTTTCCCAGTGCGGGAAAAGAGTTCGATCGGCGTAAGATATGTGTATTAATTTTAATGAAGTGCAATTTTCATCCCCAAGGGAATGCACAATCCGCAGGGGGAAAACCCAGAAACGGTTCTCCCGCGATACAATAAATCAACAGAATCTAATCCAGGCCGGAAACGTAAACGTGATCGTTAATGAGAAACCGTCAACAATGATCGTTCGATTGTGTACATCTCGACTATTCCTGGAATTTGTCTGCTCCATCCCGGTTCATCGCGATTAGATATAAATAGAACGAATCGTGTCGAACATTTCATTGCCTTCTCATACAACGTAACTTACCTATACACGAATGGTCCTACTTCAACTAGTTTTGGCTTTTCACCGGTGAGGAATCCCTCCGGGTTAGTAACATTAAATATGTACACCTTAGTTAGCCTAGTCACACCCGGGCGCTGCCAGTAGTGGAAGCTTATCGTTCCGTTCCACAATCTCAGGTTCTGTCGGATGGGGAAAAGACAACGGTTACTACACGTTACTAAAACCCAGCGGAGCAACGGTGCGCTTACCTTCATGATGAAAATGTTTAGCCAAGGTACGGACGATAGTATAACACCGGCAATGAGGGTGACGATACCAAATATAATTACCGCTATACGATCTGGAACGAGAGGGATTTAAATGTCTAATTAATTACCGTTTTTCGTATTTATTATCAAAACATTCTACCACAAAGAAATGATATTTATTAAATATTTCAATCGGCATTACAGTGATATTGTAGTAAAGGATAACAAAAGTCCAGGGGTTCATTCCAAGGCATTCGTTCAAATCGCTCGTTTGCTTTGTGATTGAGACCAGCTCAGTAGTTCAGTGTCCTTCAACTGGTTTGGGGTCTGGATCGCCCAAATATGTCAAAAAAAATGAAGTATCTTGTTTTATGTTTTACACCGAGGAGTAATGTAATGTTTTCGTTCTTTGTATCATACTCATTGCTTGTTGTTTGGTCTAGAATCTCTCGCTTAGACACCTGACAATTATGCGTAAATGTCTGATAGGACAGATAGATTCAACAGACAGTTCAAAACAGAACAGTTCAAAAATGTATTACTACTACTAAGAACTGGGTATAGTGAAATCGACACCTTGAATCTGATGGCACTTCAATTCCATCTCAGTAATGATGGCACCTTGCAATTAACCATAACTCAAATTTGTGACGACTCTTGACCCTGGATAATAGTGTTTCGCAATTTTAAGGATGTTGTTCAAACCACTTTAATTCGATTCAAATCACAAAAGACAAGAAGATATTTGAATTATTAAACTTTATCACTTGTACAAGGTGTTCATTAGGCTCCAATTCAGTTCAAAAATATGATTACGTGAATTGTTAATGACATGTAAAAAATCAACACCATTGAAATTGAGAAGATCCGCCTGTTATACTTGTGTATATACTCCAAATGTTTTTTTTTAAGTGCACGGATTTCAGAGGAATAAAGTTCCAGATTTTGAATATAATCCTCTTGAACTTGTTCAAAACTTGGGAACAAACTTGCATGAGCTGTTAGATTGGGGGATTGAGAAGTTACAACATGTCCTGGAAATCGGTTAAATTGTCCAGACACCAGACCTGGACTGCATTAGACGCAACTCCGTGACAAGGAGAACGTGAGAACCAACGTTTATACATCGAATCATAGCGAATGTTTGTATTCGCACTGTATGAATGCATCCCTTTAAAGATCTGAATTTCCTCATCCCAGCGAACGAACAACCCTATGTGGGAATAGTGGTCAATTTGAATGGTCAATCTCATCGGGAGGGTTTACAACCAAGAACCAGCCATTCCATGTGACCTTTATGTATCAGCAGCCAACCACAAGGATGTGTGCATGCAAACACTTCGTACTTGTGCTTTGTTGCACTTATGTGATGCAATTTATTGCGTGTGTGGGGTGAGGCGTAGTTTTCTCACGACAATAAAGGGATTCAACTGTGGGTTGAAACTTCACAAAGGAGGTGAATGCATCTCCACCAACAAACCACAAAACACTTTAAGGACAAAGTAACCAACGGGTGTTGGCCACGATACTGATGATGAGAAGATTTAATGTTGCCAAGCGTTGGAACAGGGTTTGACAGTGCAGGAAATAATTAATTTGTGATTAATTGTTTCCATTAATTGTACTATTTTTTGATTGATTACAATATTTTCAATTTTTCCTTATCAAAATGAGTTTTAAAATTCATACTAAATTTGTTGTTACATTATGCATAAAACTAAACACTTGGTGTCCCTGATTGTGTTTAAAATTTGCCCCGCGGACAAGGAATTAATTGTGTATGCCTTACATGACCCCGTACAAAATGGCACCTTTCTAATGTGGTTAAAAAAAGGTGCAATGCTTATGCATACATTATATCACCATCCAGACCAGACCGTTATCAACCTTCAAGTTCAATGTGTGATAATGATTAGGTACGCAAAAGCGGGGGCAATATCGTGTCGTCCTTCGACCACGGCCCGCTCGCGGAAGTGACCGAACGGACAATTATTGGAGTGTGTGACCCGTACACCGACGGTTTCGAAGCGGTATGCTATAATTTCACCCACATTCCTGCTGTTGCTAGCCAGAAAGCGCGAGTGATAGCAACACTGTCTCCGTTAGGATCTATCTATATTTTTCCCACCAGCCCATACGGCATCAGGTTGACCTCCAGGAAAGGGAGTTGCAGTCTAATCGATTGTAATCTCACCGAACAGCGTTAACCTATAATCATGTCAACACCCACCTACAGCCAGGGAACCGTGAGTGTGATGGCCTTGTAAGGGCCACGTGTTTGCCAACGGGTTCCACCCTTCGGTTGACCGAAGTTCCAATAAGTTCCCGTTTGCAGGTGCAAAAAACTCGTTATACCACAACAACCCGCCTTAATGTCGGGCCGGCTAGGTTAGGTCAGGACATCGGGGCACTGGTTTTAAGATGTGCAACCGATTTAATTGAATAATAATTACATCAGACATGTGGAGTAAGAGTAACTGAGCGAGTTCCTGACAGACTTCGCAGTGCACTCGAGAGTTGCCGCTCATTACCCGTGTCGGTTGGATACGATTCAGGACGGTTTTCTGGCACGCAAGATCATCGCTCAGGGTATTTGAGCGTGCGGTGTCCTATCACGACCTACCACCATAGCCTCATCTCCTATTCCCCCTTACTAAAACAGGTATTGAAAAATGGATATAGCAGCATAACGAGCTGCACGGATTTTTCGGTTATATAATCAAAAAAAGCTTCTCTTTGCCAACTGTACGTTGGCTAAAACTGGCTGGCAAACAGGTCGCACAGAGTGGCAAAGGAACAGGCAAGAAACAAATCAAACAAGAACAAATGCTACTACTCGGTGCGCGTTTTACAGATGGAGCTCGTTGCCGTTGGGTTCGTAAGTCCGAAAAGGGAGATCATGCCGAAAACGAGCTTTTCCTTGGCCTATATAGTAGTGGGTGAACTGTGGCACACTTTGGGACACTTTTGGGAAGACGAAAAAAAAGGAATTAGACATTATGAGCAGCTTGTTGGTTTGAAAGTTTATGACACGGTCGTGGGAAAGATCAGATAATTCTGCTGCTCAAATTGGACTCAAAAAAATCTGCCACCGACCGATCAGCTGTTTTGCTTTGCACGACCGATCGCGTACTTGCAACACCTCAACTTCACATGTGGGTGTCCGTACGGCTGTCCGTATATCCATTGCGGTGGCTGATCAAATTACCGACGAGCTGCGATCGATACCGCACCTTCCACCGAGTGTCTGAGCCTATAGCAATTTTCTTCCATCCACACAAGATATAGCGTTGCAGACTGCATTCGGTAGCACTCAGTGGTGGTTCTGAAGGATCGGTTAGAGGTGGGATTGCTTTACGCCTCGAGAAGAATTCAACCACCACCATCAGTAACGATATGGGTCAATCTATAGGGCAACTATCTTTCGCCTTGAACGGTGTCAAGTTAAGCCGTCCCTTCAACTGGTTGCAGCCCTTGCATGCGTGACTGTCCACCTGCCACCCTTCCACATCCCTCAACCACCCCGCACATCCTTCGGAAAGGGTAGTGGATAGAAGGAAAAACAAAAACTGGCAAAAACCGTCTGCAAACCTCGATCATTCGGTGCAATGCACTCCGACCAGTAGTGCTCGTGTTGATCGGTGGCAACCATTATGTAAGGACTGATCGGCACCGGTACCGTACAGTGTACTGGACAGTATCGGCGTTGGAGTGCGTCATTTTCTACGATCTAAACAGGCCCAACAGGAGGAGGAGGGGGTGGGAGAAGAGGGTTTGACCGGTTTGCTTTTCTTCTCCAGCACACAGGTCCCATAAGGGGTTGATATAAAAGAAGGGTTGTTGGTGGGGTCATGTGTGATTGGGGCGATTTGCGCTCTCACCGGTTTTGCAGTTTTAGGTTAAAGAGTCACACCATTCGAAGGAGGGTTGATTTGGTGAAGCGGGGTGTGAATGTGAGGGGGATGTTATTGCTTAAGAATTTCCCTCTCGTCGTGTATGCTTAAATGGGTTTGTTTACGATTTAGCGGCTGCAGTTATGCGATTCAGTTGCTTTCTTAGGTTGCACATTGGTAAGTGTCATTTCAGTTTTTTTTTTCGCTTTACGCATTCAGTTTGTGGTGCCGATAATGTTGTTAATAAACAATGTTAAGAAATACCACACAATTGGGATAATTTATTGAAAATTCAAAGGTTAGAAAACAAACCAAATGTTTCGAGATCGTTTAGTGCCAGTGACATTTTTATCCATGAATTCTTGCTAATTGCTAACATTTATCTGTTTGCTTGACTTCTGTCGTGTAAGTCAGGTTTTACTTTCATTAATTATTCGTTTAAATTAATATCAAATCCATATACAACAGCTGAGAACACCCGAAATGGAAAGGAAAGGAAATGTCACCAAGTGCAATTCACATTGCATGATATTTTACATTCAAATTTAAATGTTTCAATGTTTCTAATGTTTCTAATGGCAAGCAATACCATTAGCCTGAACTTTTGATATAATTAAAACAAAACTTTCATTATTGTCTCTTTTTAATAAGTTTTAAAAATAAAGTTGACCTAGTTGATATTTAGTCAATTTTTTGGTCTCAATTTGTTTGGCAAATCTTTTTTCCAAACATATAATTCACATACTTCAAATAAAACATTCTAAAATACTTTTCTTTCGCAACCCTGTATTAAATGCCGATCTCATCAAGTTCTGGGCAATGTTGGAACATTTAGCAAATCGCACATCTCACCACAACCACAAACACACATTGCTAACACACCGTGCAAACAATGATGGGCCGGAATCCAGATGTGGGCTCACAGATGGATTGCAACGCTTTCGTCCAAACGCGAGACAAAACAGTGAGAATCTGATATGGATGTGTCAATAAAACGAGCGAGGGATCTAAGCGTGCAACAAACCAAACGTGGACAGTTTCGCATCTAGCCAACCTAGCCAGTGAGAGGATGATGAATCGTACGATTGAAAGAAAAACACAACAAACACTGCGAAGCAATCGCACCGTGTGGTTTGATTGTCCGTTCGCTTGTAGATTAAATATTTGCCCATAATGTTCATCATCCATCCATTCGGACGAACTTTGTAGCTTTAGATGAAGGGAAAAAAAACCGATGATAGGAGGGAGATGTTGCTACCACCACCGAATGGACCACATCCCCCCTCAACCCGGCAATTATAATGATCAAACGTCATTAGACGTAATTTGTGCACGAGACCCCCAAAAACATTCGGTATCGACTCGAAATGGAGTACTCAATTAGATATGGCTGAAATTGAAACACAACCCACCGGGTCCGACGGGTGCGATCTTCGTCTGGGGCTCATTTTGGGGAAGAAAAAACAAAAAAAAAAAACCTAACGATATCCTCCGTACTCCGTGAAGGACCCGTTGACTATTTGCTTCGGGCTGCGAAGAGTTTGCGGACTTGCTGAAGGTCAGTGCGGACGGTCTTCATGTGCGTACTTCAGCTGCTGTTAGCGTATGTCGGCTAAGTCAATAAGGTGCAGCGGTGAAGAGGATCGGCGACCGGGGAGAGGAAAAGCAACAGGGAAATTACCAAAATATCCGGCTTCTTTGGGTAACTCTGAGGTATGTAGTACGTCGGGTGCGATACTCGATGACGCGTACAGTACGAAGCGTGGAACAATTCTACCAGACAAACTGGATGTGGTCCATCTTTCTCTATGGCCGTTCATCATGTACATACATAGCGCGGAAGTAGTGTGAAGCCAGAGGCGTTAATTTAATTTTTCCGATCGTTGATCGTTCGGGTACGGAAGGAGTCGGAGGATTGTGGAGCCGCTCATATGTTGATTTGATTAGCGTTCTTGCGAGTCATGATCGTGTAACTGATCATGCACCAATAAGCACTTCGGTCCCGAAAAATTGGGGGATTTTTTTTTCACCAGGTGCAAAGTAACTCGGCGGGTGGCATAGAGAAGGAAGAAAAAACTGCTACATCATTCAACTCTGTACTCCCACTCCGAAGGTATAAGTGTTTGTACTGTCAATTGAAGTGGAGAGTTTGTCCAACTCAAAACACTCGAAGTGTTGAACCAAGTTTGTGGAGATCGTTTTTTTTGTTGTTGCTTCTTTTCATTTTTAATTGATGGCAAAAAGGAGAAACGTATCCATGTGCAAACAACATCGTCTGTCAAAGGGATAGAATGGAACAAAAGCTCCCCTCAGCTGGTTAACGACACCAGCTACGTGTAAGGGCCCTTTCGATGTCTGTAATGACATGGTTTCATCGGGGAAGGTAAAGGCAATTCCAAGCATCGAAGTGGTTTTGATGATTGCCGCTGATTGGTGATTTGCACGGGGTAGATTTTTTATTGCTCACTCCTACAGGTGCAATTGTACCTGCTGCTATAACACCAGCCTGTCTGTGATTGAAGAGCCTTCCCGAGATGTCTTGATTTTTGCGGCGTGTGTCTAATCACGATCGCGATAGATGAGCGAGCACGGTGGAGCAAATGTTGATTTTTTGTATCGTTCGGAGTGTTTTTGCACTGTACCACCTTCAACGAGTTCCCTCGGGCTTAATCTCGGGGTTGGTAAAAAGGTCTAAAACACTAGGGAGAGGTTTTATTACACCTTCATCACGAGCGGGTTCGCTTTAGATAAATAGGTGCTGAAAGGGTTTTGTTTTTAAATGTGACTGGCATTTAGAAGAGATTAATAAGAACCATTTAGCAGATCAGTGAGGTTAGAGCCATTGTCCTCATTGTCTGGAGGTTCTGGAGTTGATAATAATAACGTGTTTGCTGAATATTCTGAAGCGTATTAACGTATACAATAGAATTTGATTCAGATGTAAGAATCTAAAGCGGTTTATAAACTGAATTAATGACTCAGATTTGTCGCTATGAACATTCATGATTCTTAAAACTCTCAATGCTTTTACTTTTTTATTATAAGCTCCTGAAACAAGGATTAAACTTGAGACGAAATGACCCAAGTTTTAGTTTTTATGTAATAAGTTTTGGATTTAGTACATGTATTGTATTTTTTGGATAATATTATATTTAAGCAGATAGCTACAACGAATAATATTCAATTTTTATGATAGTGTTTATAGTTAATTGTCCATGAGGTGTAATTAATAATTGAAAATCGACTTTTCATCACACAATATTGATTATATCTACTTCAATATATTAATATTTTAAATGAGATAATAACCGAAAATCTACGTAGTTTATCATCTTCATTACTTATTATCATCACTCAATTGCTAAACCATATTCATTGAACAGATGCTTTCTCTTTAGTTAATGAGGTAGATCGCAATACTCTCGAGCATCCTGCAAAGTAGGCAGGACAAGCTCGAGGACGACCTGTGCCTCTTCAAAAATAGAACCTACAGAGCACGACCAGAGCCGCACCCGTTGTGTCGTAGGCAGAGCCAAGCGTTACCAAGGCCCGTAATTTTCCTTACTCATTAGTTTAAGGCACAAGTCAGACCACGCTTTTCGGCACAGTTGTCATGCTATGTGACGATGCTTCAATAGCGATGCGCACGCGCTATCGAGAAGCACAGCAAATGTTTCTCACATTCCCGCTGTTGTAGAGTTTCATTTTTAAACGTACCGTTAGCGTTCGTGGTGCAATATGCCAAAGGAACGCAAATTAATCTTAACTCTTGAAATAATTGAGTTATGTGATTTATAAAGATTATGTTGCTTTTAAAGCTACATGCATCAGTGTTGTAAACAGGATTTCCGATACTTACTGCTGTTAAACTTTGCTCCTTGCGAAATGAGCATCGATAGCGGCGTCGGTCCACCCTGACCGGGTGGCAAACCAAACAGCTGATTGCTAGCATTCTGTCCAACTTTGAAGTAGTTTTTGTGCAATCCCATCGTATCCGGTGTGGTGGGACGGTTCCGTGCGCACTGCGGCCAACACAGGACGTTGCGGGTGAGGGTCGATGGCCTTGTTTTCGCGGATCGAGACGGAACGATCCCGTACGGTGGATGCTATCGGTGGTGGTTCGCTTGCGTGTTGATGTTTGCTGACGGAGCGCATCTACTGCTGGTCGTGGCTTGTTGGCGGGCTGCAAAATAAATTGAAACAAAAGGAACATTGTTTAATTTTATAAAATAATGTTATGAAATATTGCTAAATTAAAGTAATACAATCTAATAATATACCAAATTATGATATAAGTTATATACTTAAAATCAAACATTATAAACATTAGTTATTACTTATCAATTAATATCACATCCGATTGAGTCAAAAAATAATTTTTGGTTGTTTAATTATATAAAACTCAAAATCAAAGATATAAATAAGTTAACAAAACTCAACCTTAATAACAAACAGAAAGACAAATCAAAATACACTTATCACTATGATAAAATAGCAAAACTGATAAGCGCATCTTATAAATATTAGATAATAAAGTTCAACCGGAAGGTGTCGCTTATCTGCTTGTGTTCCAGACTTATCTGTTCGCAATGGTATAATACATTAACTGTTGGGGCACGTCACATAAATTCAATGTCATCGTCACATTACATAACATCCCGTGCGCACCCGTTTTGTCGTCCGATCGCGATCGCACACCCTTTTCCGGCACGTGAGAATCATATCCCAACACTTCCCAGCCTACGAGCGCCGTCCAATGTGGATGCTAAGCCTCCAAACACTGGGGCACGTTTGGCATCCCTTTTATCTTAAGGCAACAAGCTACGCACATTTAACGCGCACGGTCATTCATACATAAATTACGCGCCATCCCTTTTGTGCCTTCAACCTCGCAACGGGACACAGCCGCCCGATATTGACACACTGTTGTTCCCGTGGTTCCACCAATGTTTGACCCGTGCCGGATCACGCGCTTGTAAAGGACTCCGCAACAACGGCCCGGGTACGGTGTGACCTTCGCCGATGCACAAAGAAATAACATCAACATAAAAATGATAGCCAAACGAGCGCGAAAATGGCCACTTCTCGGTGTGACGGACAGTTTCGCAGTGTTATTACTACTACTACTATTATTATTATTATCGTGACCTGTTGCGGGGTTTACTTTTGGGGCGTATATAAAGACGTTACGTTGACAACTTCGCGCGAAGTGTGCAAAATAGCCCGCATATGCGTATTCTCGTGTGCAAACGGTGTGGTTTCTTGATGTGAGGAATTGATTTTGTGACACCGTTTGTCCCTCGTCTATAAACGGCCAGTTTGAAATGACTTAATTGTTGTGTTTTCCCCAACCTTTTCCATCTTGTTTCACTGGACAAAAAGAAAGGGACAAGAAAATGAGTTCTTTTTGCGTGAAATTTCACACACCAACACAAACCTCCGAACGCTGGTCAACTGCGAAAGGTCATTGCAGACTTGCTCACACGGAGACCGGTTCTTCACCCGGTTGGACGATAATTGTCATGCGAGGGATCATAATTTTACAGCGATAAGTTTTACAGTTTTACAGTCCCCCTGTGCGGACTCCACTTGGCGGTCTTCCACCGCATTACCATTTATAACAATTTCTCCACCCTTTGCTGAGATGCGTGACGATCAACTGAGGCTGAAAGAACTCTTTTGGGGCGTTGTTTCCTGATGGTTGGAATATTATTATACGACCGTAGTGTGAACGCATGCCGATTACACGTTGATGATCGGTTTTATTAGGTGAAGGTGAAAAGTTTTGCTTTCTTTTGTAAATGGCCGAGCGGTTTAACAATTTGCATTCGCGACTTACGGAGCACGTAGTGGCGCCAGCCGTCAAAATTGGAGTTACTCCAACATGTCGCAGTGCAATTAGTGTGGGTCAATTACAGAACCCAATGCGGGGCCGGATTGTTGTGAATCTTTGACGAGGTAACTCCCCTACGTTGAAGGTTTGTGACCTTGTCGAACACTTGCCAGACATAACCGTCCCATACCTGAAGTCTGCTAGCTGGAGCTGAATGTCCCAACGAGACGTGGACAAAAAAAAACCTTCAGTGTCTTCTGGTTAATTAATTATATTTCTATCTTGTTTTTTTTTTTTGTTTTCGGGCTCCCGCAACAACTCTCATTACCACAACGAGCTTAAGCTCCTCCCAGCTTTGCGAAACGGACCGTGATTATGTGGTGAAGATGCCGGAGACTGACGCTTGGATTCGATGCGCAAATTAAATCCCCGGAATATCCCAGCTAATTCGAGTGCAATATGGTTGATTACGCGCGATGCTTAAGGTGGTTGGAAACCATCTAAGAATGGTTAATGCAAAACGATGATGTACGGTTCACGGTTGGGTAATATTACGAAACTTTAAGAACGCTTCGTTCTGGTTAAATGCAGAAGAGAGTTCATTAGCGGAGCAGTTGCGCAGAAGTGTCTAATATGACGAAAGAATACACATTAAGCGGAGAATAAGATAGATGAAGATTTATAAATGAGAGAAGTTTTTTTTGCAATATTTTAAGCACTAAGCGCATTACAATGCATTGTTCAGTTTTTACGCTCTGCATACATGAATTTTATCAAAGTGACGTAAATATACCATTAGGAAGTACAGCTGGTAAATACATTACATGTCTGCCCTCTGCAGAGATATTTAATAATAAAAACTAACTTAGAATCTAATTTGGAATCAATTATACTTAACGCCCTCACTTCTGTCAATTCACAACTGACAGCTCCCAAGGAGCGCCATCTATTGCCAAACCGTGCCACCTTAAGCTGCCCCGAGCCCATTTAAATATTCCGTTCAATGTCAAGTGCTCAGTGATGCACCTATAAATACATGTAGCAGGATGCTACTTAACAGAGACCTTTGGCGTTCGATTTCGCGCCAGTTTGCAAATGTAAACAATTTCCGCAAAGACCGAGACACGCACACACGACCGGCTGTACCGCTGCGCCATTGGGGCTTGTTTGGCGTTGCGTAAAGGAAATCACGAAAACGGCAAACGGAGGGAGTGAGAGAAATAGACAAAACAATCCAAACCACTAGAATAAGCAATCGGAGTCGAAACTGGAAGGCCCTTTTCGCTTGTACTGGCCATCATTATCAAGGGTTCGCTTCCCAACCCGCGCACTATGCACATTGGAAGTGTACCCCTGCTTGCGGCAAACCTTGATACGTATGTTTAACCTTTGTGCTGCGTTGCGTTTCTAGTGCCGTTCTGGCGGAAACGATTCGTTGCTTTCGGCAGGCCCCGTGTCCATTGAATGGTCCGCTGGATACGGGTACTGTTTTCTGCGTATCTTAGTTTTATTTGGAAGTTTTTTGGACATTTCTTCTCTATCCGTTGTGTGCTTTATAGCTGCTTGGAGAACATAATTAGGTTGTCGTAATTAGATTATCTCTCACCGATGAAGGTTGCATAACGTGGAGCTGCTACCCAAACCCAAACAAGGATACGTACGCAGCTCAAGATCCTTGAGAACCAACCGATTCGGTGTTAGAATGCTCTGAATGCACGCGTTTCGATTGCGGTACACTTGGCACGGACCTTCTGGTAGCCGTTGGCCTACAAAGTGCCGGATTACATAAAAGTCTGCCCCTTCGGGGTTGGTAAAGCCTCCCCTGCTTCTTTCGTCCATCCGTCGTTGAAACCATCGTGGTGCAATTATTGTAAACTTGATACTTGAAAGCAAGGCTCACACGATGCGTTTGCGCTAGACAAGCGGAGGGGCGGGAAAATGACGCATGGGAGGGGGGGTAATGCAGTGTGGTTCGATACGTCCACACGCATCATCGACAACCCCCAACGGCTGGCCATCGCTCATCGATCAAACAAAACGGGGGCCAAATGCAAAAAGGCCTGACCAGCAGCATTCCCATACGGCCATTTGTACGGCTTCTTCTGTTTTGTGTACTGGAGGACGAGAAGAAGGAGGGAGGGGGTTCTTTTGTATTTTGGGCACATTCGTGCCACCCCACCTGGTACCATCCATGCTTGCGCAATCATAATTAGGCTTATTATTATTAGCCTTTCTGTTGCACCAGCCCATGCAATAGAGAAGCCATCGAGTGGGGATAATCAGAACCATTTATCGTGCCACGTCTCCCCCCCCCCCATTCTCCCTCTTTTCAATACGTGCGAGTTTTCCTTTCGCTGGCGAAATGCGCTTTGCTCCACATACGATCGGCTTACTCATACGACGCTATGCCACGGTAAAGAAATGCAGATCAGCCGTATCGATCGTGTTTACAGGCGTGCTGCAATTATTGTTAACACCTTTTGCGTTCTCTCCTTCGCTTTGTTGCGTTCCCGGGCGGTGCAGTTCAGTTGCATGTGCAGTTTTTACGGACGGCTAGCTTTTGGGACAGATTGGTTTTGTCAGCCGAAAAGAACCGGCTAATGTGGTGTGCTGGTAATTTGAGGATATCAACAGTGAAGAAATAGACCGATTGGAAATCGCTCCAATTATGATGCCATTAGAGAGCCATAGTTTGAAATGATTAAAAATTAGACAAATAAATGACTAATTAAATAAATAAATAAAACTTTGGTCTGAAAACCATATGGCTAAAGAAAAAGTAGTGGTATCTCCACTCGGTTGAGAAATTCTCAGCTTGTTGTCAACTTATGTTCAGGCACCTAAAGTACAGAACCAACAACATCATTGGTTTTAAGGTATGCGAAAGGATTCAGACCAGCAAGAGTTCTATTTACAGTCTGTAGAATATATCTACTTAAAATTTATATCGCGATAATCGATGCTAGGATTATTTTCTTTTCGTTCTTGGCTTAACGACCTGTTAACTTCATTAACAATGAAATGAGAGTCTTAACACTCTTGTGCCCAAAGACACTATAGGAATTGCTTCAATGGTAGGCTGATCATGTCTTTAAAATGATACCGGACAACCGGATTCCATAAAGTCTTTCAAAACCGTTTGCCATGAACGTATGAGTCGTGATGGTGTTGATGCTTCCACCAGAAAGACCTGGATAATGGATTGGTAGACGATAGTACTCAAACATGAGCGATGAAGAGTTCTGAGTACAGGTTAAAAAGCTAAAAGATTTCTAAAACATATCATTCAATAAGCTTCAAAACTCCCATCCTTGCTACAGTGTAATGGCAGAGTAGTTCAAATAATTACAAGAATGCTGACATTAAGGTAGTTCATTCGAAAATAACTATAACTAACTGTAGTTGAACAAATCAACAAAGATGAATAATTTCTGCTACTACTACTGCTGCTACCACGACTATACTATATAAATGTATTACCAATTGATAAACAAATGCACAAAATATGCTAAAGTGTAAAAAGCAATCAAAAATCAATAATCTATTCATGTGTGAAGATCTTTTCGTTTCAATTAAACCCTACGATCAATTCTTCACACCCTAAAGGGCAGACTAGCGCACCACTTAAAGAATGTTCACTTTCGCTTTCTTCGCCACCTTACCACAGGCGGTGTGAACTGAATGCACTCGAGCTACCACCCCCTCGCGACAACCTCCCTCACCACCCGCTTCAACACCATTAGAAGCCACCAAATCAATTGCAACTTAATGGGCGCGATCTCCGCCAGTCCATCATGATTATTACAAATACACGTGTGTGCCGGTGTGTGTGTGTGTATGTGCCATGTAAGTTGCGCGTTCGCGCCAAAGATTTAACCTCTGGCGTCTTGTCTGGGCGTCGATACGAAACCATGCATCAACCAATGGGTGTAAAGGGCGAAAACAGAAATGGAGGGAAAGAGCCGGCCGATCAAATCTCTCACGCCACAGAATCGCACACGGGGAGGAATTATTTCAATGGACCCCGAAGAAGCACTGCGGCACAATCAGTGGCGGTGGGTTGAGATCTCGATCGAAATTTGTCTTGAACGTACGAACGAACAAATCGAGCAAACCAAGCATGACCAGCGCGCATCATCCTCTTCTCGTACGTAGCATACGGGAAATCAAGAAGCAACACGCAGCGTTGTGCAAACAAATGAAATTTGCATAATTGATGGTGTGCCTCACCGGTTTCGTTATTTATCGTTCTCGTCGCGCTTCTATCGCCTGGGTGGGTTTACTTTACGCGTTTTAGATGTAGATTTCGATCTTGCAGAATGGGGGGTGGGTTGGTTCTGCATCCCCCATATCAAACCCATCAAACAAACAGGTGTAAAGCTGTTATCAAATCTATTTTCTGTCTTTTTAAATCCATCAACAAAAGTTTGGGTTTTCTGTTAAACAGTTTGCGTTTAGCTTCCCGAACCACCGAAGGTACAGCTCAATTTTTATGAGTTTACCGTCCTAATGAGTCGAGGCTAGTAATGAGGATGTTTGCCCGTACAGGGGGGAAGGTTGAACATTATGCTATTCGCACCCCGCGGTCCCCATTCTGGCTGTGACGCAGTAGAGTACGTGTTGATATTTAGAAGACACGATGTTTGATGTACAAATACGATGCCTTGTGGGGAAAGATTAAGTGGAAAAAGCGTAAAGTGTGTTTTATAGCTTGTTTACTTGGGGTTAGGTTTTTTTTTTAATGTTTAACGAACTGATTTATGTCGATGAATCGTACAAAGAGTTGCGGAAATCCAGGAAGTTGAAGTTTTATAAAATTTAAATTTTATTTCAATTTTTCTAGTATTATGATTGTTACGTAATGGTTGCTAGATCGTACATCTCGTTCCATTTTATTGCAAACGAATCAAAATGTCCAGCCCAAGCTCAATATTCACGCCTTCGGCGTACGATGTTGTTTCCATGCGGTTGCAATTAGCACGCTCAGTAACACGCGATACGGTGCAACGCTACTGCAATCTTCCCCACTCATTACCTCCCCCTTTCCACCCACCCTTCCATCCGCATCCTCAAGATGGATTGATAGAGGTCTCTCAACACTCACAAAAACCGAGATGTTTTAATTGCACACCCCCAGAACGTGAGGTTCGGCTTCTCCATTCCTGCAATTGTCATGCGCGTCAAACTGGGTTAGTGCTTCATCATCCCTACTGTAAGGGAAGCTTCCCCACACCCCCCACTACCTTCCTCCTCGTTCACCATTTTCCGAGGGCATCGTACGGTTCAATTAAAGACGAAACGTTGGACTGCTTTGCTGGCGTTAGGATGGCGGGTTGATCGTTTCCGTTTGACCCACCTGCACCAAGGCTAGCCGTTAAATTGCGCATGTGCTCGAGTGTCGCTGTCATCGGATTTTCCGGTGCAACAAAACAGTTGATGCAATGTGCACTCCGTGCGGCCATTCTCTAAGGCGATCAGGGCGAGGATCAACAAAAAAACCTTGGCATAGACATCAGTCAAAATGGCAGCTCGATCGGTTTCGATTTCGCAGATACACGGCGTAGATTTGTGTTTTGCTGCGTATGGGTGGGAAATTCCACCCCGCTTTCCAACCGGGCAACGATGGGCAAACGGACTAATAAAACCGTTCGCATATACTCACGCACCCTAAGCTCCCTTTGTCGCGTGCTGGAAAAGCAAAACCCCTTCCCCATTGGCAATGTGTTCTCACCTTGGGTTTATTGAGTGCAGTAAGGTGTTGCAGCTGCGGTGGCACCGTTGCATCGGCCATTGCGATCGGATGACGGGCGTGGGACGTACGGCAAACGCTACCGACCGGTGCATCGAGTGCAGAAATCAGTGCAAGCGTAATACTTGCAATATCGGTACGAGGCTCCACCGAGGCTGCTGCAACTGGGCCCCGCCGTCGCACGTTTCAAGCTACACCGCGTTGCAAAAGGATTTCCACCAACACCCGATACCCGATCGCCTTACCGAAGACACCGAGGACCAGTTTTATGGCGTATCGGGTCTGCACCGTACCGAAACGAGCCCATGGAGCCCACGGCAGGGGGATGTACGAGCGGACGGTTGGTTTGTTTTGGATTTGCTAGCTCAGCGCACCCCTTCACGCAGCATCGATCGTACGCAGCAAACACACACACACACAAATAGCGCGAAAAAAAAGCAGGTGGCACAACATAACCTTCCGCGCTCGATAGTTATGCTTGCGGTCACATTCCACCACACGGGAAAGAACGGAAAAGGGAAACGATAGACCGCGGAATCGTGGTTCCGTTACTGGCGAAGGGACACTCTTGCTTGGGCACGGTGTGCTACTGAGCTACGCACGCTACTAAGTCACCGACACACAGGGTTTGCTGATGAATCGAGCAATTGACTTTCGGCGGGAGCCTTTTCCGATGCTCGACCATCGATACGGATCGAATGGACGATTGCGTTGATTTAATTCAATCATCGATACGAACCGTCGCTCGGAGTGTCACTGCGTCTGGACACAGGCTTCTTACTTTACCGATCGGGTGTCATTCTTGGTTCGTAAAATTGATTGCAATTTGTTGAAATTGATTATGTTTATTTTGCAACATTTCGTGAGGTGGGTTTACACGCCAGCAATGGAACCGGAACGCGTGTTATGTTTATTTTTCTTATTACAAATTATGTTAGCTGAAATCATCCAAAAGATGCTCATTTTAGAGACCATCTTAAACTTTGTGCAGGATTCTGAATAAATATTTTTTTTGGTAAGTAATTAAAAATAATACCTATTAATTTCACCAAATCGTGAATATTCATTTTGCAGCAATTAAACCATTATGATGCCGGGATTTTTATATGATATCTTAAAAATATATAGGGTCTCCAATAAGCTAAGACAACGTAATCCCAAGCAATATTTTTTGCCAGACAAATCATTATTATTTTGGTAAAGCAACCATAAATAAGCAAAACTCCCAAAAGTTGCATCGATACAGGCGGCCTCCATCGTTCTTTTTAGGAATTTCTGAACGAGCTGCTTAAAACTGGTGATAGGGTTTGAGACGACTCTAAAACTCAAGAACTCCATTTCAGTTCCCTAACTCCCAAAAGTATTTCAAGTCATATTTTTTTGAATAAGTTCATTATAATTAATATTTAATAAAACATTTGGTAAATTAAACTTATGTTTAATTTGTTGTTCGCTGTTTACAAGGGATGAGCTTATGATAAATAATTCTTTTTTTCAAAATTTGTTCGTTCCTTCATATGATTTTAGAATGTCGAAAGTCAAATAAAAAATAGGGCTTGGTTTGAGTAAAAAGGTGATCCTCATTTAGATTGTTTTACGAAATTTTGATTAAAATTCAATTTAAAATAATGTTACAGGAAAATATAATTTTAATAATAACTCGGAGTTAATCATAAATATAATTGTTAACGTATAACTCACATTCAATGTGTTAACTAATCTTTTATGTAAAAATAAATTATTATATTAATGTCTTGGAGGTTTTAAATAGTTCCTTCCGAATCTCCTATCTTTGGGACATCTAAAAGAAGGTCATCTTTGCGCTAAAGCACTTTAATGCTATTAAATATAATTATGTACCAATTCGCTTTATTGTACGTGACTTATATTTCCCTTCCAAAAGAACGACGCTGTAGCTCGAAAACTAAACCAATGTGCAGAAAGCTCACACAAACATAGTTGGTTGAACTGTCGTACGGAAATAGACGGCACAATAAAGACATTAATCCAACTCTTCAATGACCTATCCAACCTACCGTTCATGCGACATTAGTGCGAACACCTTTTAAACTTTTTTTTTTGTACCAAACGACAGTTCAATGTTAAGAGTAGCCTCATGTAATTAAAAGTGAAGCATAAAGATAATGGACTCAGTCAATCGTTTGTCTTCCGCTTCATGCCCGCGCGGTGAATGATAAGGCAAAATTTTGCAAAAAAAAACATGAAAAAAAACGATTAGCACCACCCGATTAGAGGCGTTCCCCCTGCGGAGAACAGACAACCAGTTTTGGAGCAGCAGCTAACTTTTCGAAAGTGCCAATTTTGCCAATCAAGATGCTGGCCGTTGACCATCGGAACAATTAGCCGCGTGTCCATGACATCCATCGCGGGTGCGTCCCTATACACCTGGGCAGGGTGACTAACCATTACCTGCCGGGCGCACGATGGACACGATCGAACAGCATTGATCAATGGAAAATTCGAAGCAAACAGTGGACGCACGCGCGTAGAAAGCAAACAAAACGGTCGTCCGGTACCGGTTGAAGAGGATGCGCACAGCACTGTGGGCGCTGATGTTAGCCGATGTTTGGTCACGGTTTGGCAGAGACCTTGACGCGCGTATGTACCGAGCGAAGATGTACCGTACGGGAACGGTGGGATGGTGGGAGGCGAAGATTTATCTCGCGGATGTTCCCACCCCAAAAACGTTGCCGTGTGTCAGTGCGTTGGGTGACATCGTGCTTTGGTCGGGTGGGAGAAGATCTAATGCCGGATTTTATTACGTTTTTGAATATCAATAATGTTTGGCTTGCTGGTACCTCGAGAGGTCATTGATAGGTCGTGGTGTAGTGGGAGAAACATTGTCTGGATGTGTGAAAGTCACATTCGTGGATAAGACGCTTGCAATTGAAATTATTACCAAGCGTTGGAGACGTTTTCATTCGAGCCATTCTGTACGTTCGAGAATGTCTTCATTAGAGCGACCTGTTTGGTTCACAGCCCACAGCTACAAATGACATCAAGTGTGCAGCAAAGTGTACAGACTGCTCAGCTCATTTGCGGCCCACAACCAACCACCTGCGCCGGTACGTTCTTTAGCCGTCCGGAACTGTCTGCCAGGCTGTATCTCCAGTGTGCGATCTACCACCGCGATCATCGAGTGGCGACGGTAATAATCATGATGGATTCTCTATTTTATTTCTTCCTCCTCCGTACACCCGTTCTCGGTCTCGGCTGCTGCTGTTTGTTTGCCATAACGGAGGACTCCTCTCGTTATCTGAAGGAGCGCAGATTTTGCAGCACACCGAGCCATCATTCGACTCGGGGCAGTTCCATCCATCACCGCGAAGGTTACAGACTGGTGTTGGCTTTCACTTTCCGGCCGCAAAACTGAAAGAGCATCAGCATTAGAGAACTGCACGGAACACACAGCAGCAGCGGCCAACCTCTGTTACACACGGCGTATGGAGATTCGAAGGCGCAAGTGCACTGTATTAGGCCCACCACCATCCGCCGCACAAAACGGTAATGTTTGCATGGCCATGGCTTTCCAACCATCCAACAAGCTGGGTGGCTGTGGAGGGTTCGGTGTTCGCAGCACAAGGCTCTAATTGAATCAATTACGCTGTGCGATGTGCGCGTGTCCTTGCACATATTTCGGACTGCGCGGATCGCTCCGTCACGAGCACGAGGGAGATGAGTTTTCCTTCTGTGCTGTGGCTGTGAGCTGAACCTCCGTAGCCTTGTTCGATGAAAACGTCAATAACTTGGACCGACTCCATTATGTACGCGCTTACTGGGGTGTCGATGTTTTGGATCGATTTTTCACCAACCTCTTCGGGTGCTCTTCCTCCTAAAGACCCCACTCTTCCACGTTAAAAAACGGTTAGGATCTCTTCTGTTCGGTTTGTCGAAGGTGAAGGAGAGTATGTTGGCCACCTTGGCCAACACAAGTACTGTACCAAGTCCTTGGACCGGTGACAGTGGTAAGTACGCCACCTGATCCGTACGCCACCCAACATCCCCGTAGCGGTTCTCCGATCCGCTCATGGACATATTACCTTCAGATTCCGTTCGACTGTAATTGCACCTGGGCGAAGGTACATTTTCTGGCGATGGCAAAAACCGATCACTGACAAATGGTTACACTCGACACTCGATCACCAGCATTGTCCAGCATTAGTTGTTACCGCACAGCTTAGAACCGCATCCGAAGGCACACACAGATATTGAGCGAAGTTCAAAAGTGGACTAAATTTTGCAAAGCCCCGTTATCCATTCGTCAGCTGCTGTCCACTCTGCTCGGGGCACAGCATTTCACAGTGCGATGCTAATTACTTTGCCCAACTCCCTAAGATCAGCTTCGGTTTCGTTGGGGTGTTTCTGTTTTTTTTTACGCAATTGCTTTCCAATACAGAGCCCCGGGGTGGGCGATGCTTCGGGACGATCCATCCGAACATCGATGACGAAAACATCGTTCAAATTGGCGCATAGCAGAGCTCAACAACCCTCGGATATTCCGTACGGATTTGGGGTGGTTTTTTTATCAACATGTGTTAGGAGGAAACGATCGCTCCACTAGAAGAAATACCCGATCACACATACGAAATAATGTTCGGTATCACCGCTACGGCAGCTGGGCCAGATCGGTATCAGATCAGGGACCATTTGCGCAAACACTTCTCGCGGTAAGGTCAACCCGTCCGGTCGGCCGTTATGTTTGGTCAGCGTCCATCGCAGTGGTCCGGGCAATGGTGGCCTGAGGTTTTATTTTGTTTGATGAAGAATTCGCCGACCGCCATGTTCCACTGTTCCTAATGGGGAGCAGCGTCAAGATTCGGGGGTGGGAAAGGGTGGGGGGGGGGGGAGTTCCAGCTGCAGCTGAGGGTGGTGTTTATGTTCAATATTGTTGGGACACTGATCGATAACTAGCATTCGAAATGTAATAAATGCTAAAGGCGTTGCAAGGCCGTATGATTCTTTGTGGGCAAAGAACCTGATTTGGACGTGTGAAGAAACTGTTCCCCTTCGAGGACATTACTACAAACTGCCCTGGAAGGCGTTCAGTCGACAAATAGCAAAATATTAGGTATCTGCAGCCGATTGACTTACAGTTTAGTGCTGCTTTTGTGAGAGCAATTTTCATTCTAGTAATTTTTCCTCAAGAAGTAATAATATTTAAACATTTTACTGTAACCGCGTTACGTTATTTTACCACTTCCGGAAGTTACCACCCTTGCGAAGCGCCACGCAATAAAAGAAATAAACCATCTTTAATCGCTTTCTTATCGGTGACTGCGCTTTGCACGATTGTTTGCTTATTGTTGTTGGGGATCGTATTTTGGTTTACAATCCAGCATGTTTACACACATAACACCGAAACATCCGAAAATCAGGCAGCCATAAAAACGCCGACCACTTTCGTGGGTAAATGGGCGGAAAATTGAGCCGAATTTATAGCAGCGCGAGCTGTGATGGTGATTCGGGTCGTTTTTTTTTCTTCATTCCTTTTAGTTGGGTATTTGCGCTGTTCCGCTGTATTTGTTATGATCTTTTGTCAGATGTTTCGGTGATCTTGTTCGGTTGTCACCGATCCGTATAACGGTTGGTTGAGCATTGTGTGAGGATCATAACTTGTGTAGAGTTTTCCGGCTTGAGGAAGGAGTTGTTTACATTTGTTATTTGCATGTTTTGAACTGCTTTTCAACAATTTTTTAAAATTTTTATTGATTTTTAACATGTTTTTTTAGCAATGTTATATTGTTCTTGTAATAGTTTGGTTCTACAAAAAAATAATTATTGAATTTTTCCGGTCGTATTTTGTGGATGATGTCATTTTTTACCTCTACATCTCTAAGTAAGTGATGCTGCTGATTTCATTAAGTACCTTTTACTATCGATGTCTATAGTTATTTTGATTGATATTTTAGTTTTTTTTTTAAATATGTTACAAAAATTATTAAAATTCCAAAAGTGATGCTTATCTTGTGAAACTGTGATAAAAGTATTTTAATACCTACAATCAACGTTTATGTTACTGAATAAAATTATTCAGTTGAATGGTGAAAATGCATTTCGCACAAATCAGACGAACAATATTTTACTCTATCTCTTAAGAATGTTCAGGAAATCGCAATAAACATGTGTTCTCATGTGTGGTGGAACGCGATGTATTTGAGGCGAGTCTCATACGTCAGTGAATAACCTTGATTACCAACCATCTGACTGGTGAATAATCGGTAATATGTAATATCAATAAAACATCTTGTATTCCCC
Organism: Anopheles minimus; assembly: GCA_000349025.1. NCBI lineage: Eukaryota > Metazoa > Arthropoda > Insecta > Diptera > Culicidae > Anopheles > Anopheles minimus. Next base: position 9,892,891 of record KB663721.1, read on the forward strand.
TGCTTTCGAGTGTTTGATGCATTAAGCATACGTTATCTTATGTTATTTGGCTTTTATTTTCAATATCCCATCCACCTTGTCGGCTGGAGCTGTTCCTAACTGAGTTGATTTTTAGAATTAATATTTTCAATTGCCACTATTGGTTTTTTTTCAATTCATTTTTAAAGAATACATTTTATTTCTAAAACATACTAACTTCTTTAGGTATGTAACAATCTACAAAACATCATGATAATAATCCAGCAAATTAATACATCGATAGATTTCCCTCATGAAGCTTAAGGTGTTCATCTTTTACTACTTTCTTGTACCAAATATTGTGCTATTAATACTTCATTAATATTTTAAAATTTATTTGTTTCCATGAAAAGTTATGTACTCCTAATTTTTGTAATAAAATGGTTATTTTAAAGTGCATTATTTTTTATAATTTTCAAGTAAATTGTTTCAATCCCAACATTATCCTCCAATTGACAAAATAGAATGTAAGCACACCTTCGTGACCATCACGATCGTCCACCGTTCGACTGCTGAATGGACAATTTATACGGTGACAACGATCCGATTCGTGGCTTTGTGCAGTCTTGTATTACTCCCCAGTGCGAGACCAATGCAACATGGTGCACATGCTTCGGCGAGCTGTGAAAGATGAACACCAAACACCCGGGACTGTTGGAATGTGTGTCTGCGCTCGCGTGTGTATGGCATCTGCATCTATGCTCCGTCTGTCCCGGCAACCCTGCCGCTAGCTCATAATTCGTATTCGGTTACGAAACGTCACAGCAAAACCCGTATTAGTACTTGCCGCCTGCTAATAACCGTATCGTTACCGTACCCATTCGCAAAACGATTCACCAGCTTTGATTATGTTGTCTGTTTGGGAGTCTCCGGGGTGCCATCAGCTTTTGTTGCGGATAGGACGCGGAACAACCGTTTACGGTGACGCTGCGAGTGAAGATAAATGCATCGTGGAGTGTCGTGTATCGCTTTCCAACTGAAGATCACATTACCAGGCGTGCAGAAGCAACACGGGATATCTTTGCGGGAAATTAGCGTCTGAATAAGAGTGAAAGGGTGTTTTCAGTTTTTTTTTGCGATGAAAGGGAAAATGGGGAAAAACGAATACGTATGTAGAGGTAGGAGATTTATTTATTGAATTATTCTTTCAACAGCAATGTCGTCCGGTCGTTTGGGATGGTGGGAGGTACTTGAACTCAAGTCTCCGGTGGCAAAGAACCAAAGTCCAAAGGACGTAGTGCCCGAAGAATCAACATGGTCCACAAACCTGCTGACTTAGAAACCTGTTTACCGAGCCCGTTCGCTTTCGGCTCAAGGTGGTTGGTGCATTGGGCCATTGGGTGGACTTGGCAAATGTAAAATCGCCATATGTTTCCCTCGAGGATTTATATTTTTTGTCGTACCACAATCAATGCATTTCGCACCAATTAAAATCGATTTAAGACTTCTTGGAAAATGGGACCTGGGACATACTGTTTAGGGGAAAGAAACCGATATAAATCAATCTACCATTAAACATGTTAGCTACATACATATTGCGCCACGCTCAAGGTTGCGGTAAGATATATTGTATGGAAATAATGTTTTTATGCAGTTTTTGAAAACCGTTTTGCATCGGTAATGGATGTGCTTTTAGCGAGTTCGGTGTCTTTCCTTCTGTGTGGAAAAATAAACAACTCAAACCACCCGGAGGAGCCGAACAGCCACTTCGCTCCTGCGCAAAATGCATGCCCGAAGGCGCGGAAAATTTTATCTGCCAGATCTGCCAGGCCTGGGTAATTCGCCTACCGTGCTACCGATTTTCGTCATCTTAGCGCGTGACACTGGTTGCCGTAGTGAGCTGTCGTCTAACCCAGCGAGACCCGCTTCGGGCAGACACGGGAGAGTCAGCAAAAAGGTACGGATGGCATTCGGCAGCGGCGATGTACGCGCTGTGCACAAAACGGCTCCTGCGGGCTTATGCAATGCCGTTAAATACTCACCAATACTGTCGCCTCGTAGTAGTGTCTCGTTGCAAGCGGGGACACTACTGCAAGTGATTGCACTTTATTATGCTTCTAATCGATCTTGTTTGCTGCCGACGACAGTGGCCACAAAGCAGCACCACCGGGCAACGACGGTGGCGACATTCTAATCCGCAGGCGCACTCTTCCAAACCCTCCGTCGTTCTCCCCCGATCGCCACCACAAACGGGTTTGATGCAAATGCGAACGACAATTCTCGTGTGCTGGCACTTCACATGGAAACCCCTTCAAGCGAACGCTCGAAGGAAAGACTTCGGCGCAATCGGCGGCAAGCGACGAACCCACACGTTGAAGATGGGCAAACGCGTCCCGTGTTTGTGAAGGGTTTTTGCGTCTTTATCGGCGCGCGGGGCGTAAGCTTTCTTCGGGTACGATTGTACTTGGCGTGTAATATTTGGAAGCGTATCGTTTATTGCATGAGAATCGTCAAAAGGTGTTGAGCCGGGTGCTTGTAAGGAAATCTTCGCTCGATGATGAAACAAACGATTTTCTCAACGCGCGGAGAAGGATCGTTGACAGTGCGTTATGTGTGTTAAGGTGAGGTATGAAATGATAATTGATCGTTCACATACTTTTGTATGGGTTGTTTAAAAGATTGAGAAATTATGTCAATGTTAATGTTTCATGTGAAAAATTTTTCTAACTTGATAAATATCTTTATTTATTTTAACAATTTTACAATTTAACGTAACAGTTTTGCAGGAATTTGAAATCATGTATTTTTTTAAATTATTAAACAAATACTATGTTTCTAGCATTTGCGCTTTTTCTTCATTTATTCATAAACTCAAGGGTTTAAATAAAGCTGCTATGTACCAAAGATTTCGTAGAATGTGTATGTATTGCAATGTAATGACTTCTCTTCATTAACCTTGACGTCACGTACATTGTATACTTCCTCGAATTCTTCTCTTCGTCTTTCTTAAAAATAAGATCATTTCAACAACAAAAAATGATCCCAAATGGATGTCACTCGGTGACGATGGTGTAGTTTTGTTTAATTTCGCCATAAAGCATTTCGAGTACAAAACAGAATGGTACCACATACAAGCACTTGTTCTCGCATGTTCTCCCTTATTATGTTCTTGGTTTTCGTCGTGCCCGAAATATACTGTCTAGACAAATCTGTTCCAACATCATTGTGTACCAACGAAATGGAAATTTGTTCGTTGTTTTTTTTCTAGCGAAAATGTACTGTTAACAGAACCTGTTTCCGAAAACAAATTATCATAATCTCTTATTGTATCAGTGCTTTTTTGTGTGATGCTTTCATAATTTTTAGCGACATTAAGAACTGTGTTTAGACAGCTTTATGTTACTTTTGCCAAAGAATGCTAGAAACGATCATACGAAGCCATTTGAACTAAACCCCTCTCGACGGTGCGGATGGGAAAAAAAGGGGTACGCAGTTTGGCAAATAATACGGTTGAATTCATTTTCTTTACGGTCGTTTGGCAACGGATGATGCCTTCTTTGCACGCAGCACCGTCTGTACCCGCGCGGGCAGTCGGAAATGGACAGAACTGTCGCTTAGTTTTTTTTTTGTTTGTCGATATGTTTCGAAGTCATTTTACTAATGACTGTCATCACGAGGTGTACAATCAGTCAGCGCTGTCATCGATATAAACGGAACGCGATGACCTCAGCGTGTTCCGTGTCGCGAACCTTTTGGGCTCCACCCTTTCGACAGTGGTGGGTTCTTTAGAAAAGTCGTTTAGCAAAACCTTGTTAGCTCTATCCTATCCGTTTCCATAGTGTTTCCATTAGGGCACATGCTGATTCATGATGGAAAATTTCATGAATGAAGCTTAGCTTCACTTAGCAGAATGTGATTTGAATATTTCGAGCAAATAATTTATCACGCAGTGTGTAACGGTAAAACAGAAATGCTGAAGCAATTACAATCATGCTGATTGAAGTATTAACATTTATTTGTTCGCATCTTTACGCGTGTTCGTGACCTTGTTATTTGTTTTAAAAATAAGTACCCTACGGGCTATTAAGAAACGCATCCCTCATTCCACACAATGGGGTATGAAATATGTTGCTTGTTGAAAAATTACCCTCCTCTACCCTCCCACCCGTCTGTCGCTACCCTTTTTAAACGGATAGGTCAGTGTATTATCGTACGCGATTGCTCGATCGGAGATTTCATTCATTCAAGAAACCGCAACGCTTACAGTGGCGACGAACCTCCCAAGATGATGTTCCTTTTTTTTCACCGCCATTGCGTTACAGTACTTGTGAGGGGAGGCAAAAAATATCGTCGATTTGCTGATAAGTTACGACGGACAGAATGCAAAGGAGTAAGATCAGAGGAAGCAACATATGAGTGAGAGGGGTGTCCAGAAGGAGGTACTCTACTTAAGGGTACTCAGAATGAGACGATTGCTACTAGAAATTATTCAAGGGCACTAAGCTGGTTGGAACGTACAATAGTTCATCGAAATACAAAAAAATAGCAGATTTTATTGATTATAAATCCACACCTGGGAACTTCACTAAAATGAAAACATTTCGATTTAAGTTGAAAGTAGATGCACCCCTGGATGTTAGCGATGCAGCTCTACAGGAGCGTAAAGCTGACATAAAGATGCAATAATTCAACGAAAAACATTAAACTCGTGTTCGATCACGCTTGGCGACGGTCAGTGCAAAAAGAAGTTACCTACTTCGAATTCAATTATCTCCCATCCCATCTCAACTAGTGACAACGGATCGCTCCGTTCAAATGATCCTTGGATTGTGACTGTTGTGGTATTCGCCTTTGAGCTTCTTCGCCATCAGCAGCCGATCCTCTGACCCGGTTACTGCAGGACGTTCCTGTACGTACGGCGTAACGGGCAGAGGTTTAAGTGTTATGAAACAGCTGCGAATGTCGACAGCGACTCGGTGGAAGTTCGCGTTGCATGACAGGTTGTGCGTAAGGGAAGCAAATGCACCCGGGCATGCATGAGTCAGGGAAATGCGACATAACAGTCACAGCGCAGGTATGCTAAGGAAAGATGCTGTGGTGCTGTAGGTGGTTTGGCAGTTACCAGCTGACCTTGGCGGAACGGTAGATGCGGTCTGTGTATGATTTGTCATCATCGGAAGACCCTATGACCCTCAAACCAGACTGTAGGAAGGAGATTTTGGAAATGCCGAAATTTGAATATTTTGTGCGATATTCCAGTTTCCGGACGCATTCCTTTGCAAAAAAAAAAAAAAAAAATCAAAAACCGGACAAGCAAAATGTCCGAAATCGCAAGTTCTTTGATCGAATTGGCATGATACAGGTTTTTGTGTGTCATTGTTTTTTTTTCTTTTTTGATTTCTGGTTTTGGATAACCGTAAACATGAACTTGAAATTTCGGCACACATGGCTGGACTGGTGGAAAGAAAGTAAAAGTCATCTATTTTAGCGCGATTGGAGGCGTTTGCCAAACAACGATCGCTCCGAAGGTTAGCAAGCGTATCTAAGTTTGGGGACGTGGGTGATAGGAAATAACCCGCCGAACCCGGTTTAGACGCAGCTGCCAAAAGAAGCGATATTAATGATGATTGTTTGCTGTGACATTCGAATGCGTACCAGCGCCAACTCTTTGAGAGGGTTATTGGACACACTAAGGTCGTGCCGGTGAGTCGTTTCGTCGTCGCTTAATTTATCAACATTAAACCAACTTCTAACTATGTCTAAGAGCGTCTGGGAGGGTGCTGATGTTTTTCAAAACTCCTGATCCTATTTTCCTGCCACTTTTCTTTGACGCAAACTGATTCAAAGTGTTGCTCTAGAAGCAAGGGGCCGGATGCTGCAGGCATGTACCATCCCTTGACGGCACTGCATTTGATTAGCATAAATTGCCCAAGCGAATGCAGCATCGTGAGCGGATCTCATCCCTTCGACGCTAGGAATGTGAACCACCGCATGGCGGAAGCATCGGCCGCTGGTCACAAACAACACGTGCTAGGACCGGTTCCTGACCGACAACGTGATCGATAGTGCCTCCCGGCCACGACGCTTGACACGTTTGGGGAATTTCGATTAGTACAATTTGTTTATATATTTGCCGATTACTCAGAACGCCCTTTCGCGGTTCCGGAACCATCGCCACGTCGCTATGGGCGGTATTGGGATGGAATCGATTGTTCCAAGGTTTTGAGTAGCTTACGGTGACTAAAATCACTAAATTATAAATGTAATGTTTTTTTCTTTCTAATCTACTACTTTCCGGTTGTACTGATCGCGTGCCGGGTAGTGACTCGAAAAGCCTCGTGGCTGCTCCATCCCGGTCTCGTGACTCATGAACTTGCACTGTCGCACAAGTTGATGGTTGAGATTTAGCTCGCCCTTAGACGCGGTTGCACATCAGCAAACGGCCGTTGTCGGTTTGGCGCGGTAAGTGCAGTAAAGTACCAGTGATTAACCTTGGCTAGAGTTTTCTACTCTCACTATACCCGCCCGATAGTTGCGCAATAGTGCGCGCCCCGTACAGATGGGGCGAGACGACCGAGTCGAGGCCGGTTTGGTTGACAAATCCATCAAAAGCCCTCCCGTTTGCGATGGAGACTGTTGCTTTTGTTTTCTTCGGAACGGTTGAGTTTATGTGCATGATTGATTGAAAGATTTGGTATTTCTCCACTATAAAGCACTTAGGGTTATGACTGTTACTCGTAATTTTGTTTAGAAACGCGTACGTTGAATTTAATTTAAAATAGACTTGAGCGAACAAATAATTAAAGACCTAATCTCATCATCAAATTGAATATCGAAAATTACATCTTAATTATGTAATCAAAAACAAAACAATTTAAAAAAAAATTAAAGAATTAGGAAAATGTTCCACTGTTACTAAAAATTTCAAAAATTTTAAAACATCAAAGGGATAAAAACTAAAAACCCGGTTGCTTAAAAAGGATTTAAAATAGTAAACACTAGCCTTAGTAAAATCGTAAACAGTATTGAAAATTAATAAAATTAATTGATCGAATGCATACAAGCTGAGAACATGACAACTGACATCATGTATCTGACTCTTTTCCACGGTTTTGAGAAGAAAATATCGCTCAAATAATGTCCAAGATGTCTAAATTATTTACAAAATTAATTTTAAATTGAAACTACACAATTATTATTTATCCATTAAATAACAACGAATTCACATAACTTCAAACTGACAGCGTTATGGTTTTGCTATTCAAACACATACCTGTGATTGTACGCCTCAGAATATTCTGCACTCAGATTAATAATCCACGGTACATCAGGCTTTGTCTAGGAAAAATTATCCTCCTCTCGTCAAGTCACTCCCGTCTACAGAACAACACCCGAACGAATCACTAAAATCACTTTTACTTCACAATAAACACTCTCTGCACCGCTGCTGACTAGCTTATGTTATCCAGCTGAGATTTTTACATTGAAAAAGCTGCGCTACCAAGCGAATGGGAACAGCTAGAAATCCACAGACAAACACTTTCTTGCAGCTTCGTTGTTTGATTAAATTCGAATCACACTTATTCCGCTTCTATTGGAACGTTTGCACACTGGTGAACTGTACTTGATCTCCCTGATCGTTACCACTGCCTGTAGTCAACGCTGTTTGCAGCATCTCACACATTAGCACCAGCGATCACTAAACGGTTTGAATGAACAGCACTGCAATCCCAGCAGTGGCACGTTTCATTCGAAAAATTTGTTTAAAAGGACGCAAATTTGGGACGAAAATCCTGCACAACGGGAAAATCACAAGCGAAGATCACTTTGGGTTTGGTCGCTTCCCGCAGGTGCACTGTTGTAAATGATGGACAGCAGTGCGTCCAGAACTCGACTGGGGCCTCGATCGGAAGTGATCCTGGGTTATATACGACAATCTCATCCACGATAGATTGAAGCAGAGTGCATCACTGTTTTCTCTTACGCCCCGTTTTCCGGTTGGGATTTTCCCGCCTACCAAATATCTAGCGTTGTGGCGTAGTGCCACCGACTGGACCGCACCGTCACGATGAACTGTGGCACTGTGGATCTACGCAAACACTCACTTTTGTAATTAGCGACCTGTTGCGGATGTTTTGCACCGTTTTGCGTAAAAAAACCTGGATGATCCTGGACGTCGTCGGTGATCGTAACGAATCACCAGATATCGCGATTGCGCGTCCACTCGGTGAAACGACAAACGGTTGAATGAACGTATCCGAGATCCTGTCGTGCGTCGGATCCCGCAAAAACCCGAAACGCTGCTTGCACACACACACACACACGTCTCAAGGCTCCAACGTCTCGACCAGCGGCTTCGACTCGTCCAACGCGCAACGGCTTACCGACTGACGATCGAGCAGTTGTCGGTTTTGGTGGGCCGTATTTCGAGGTAGCTTCACGTACCGAGCATCGGTGCGGTCGGAGAGGGAGGCAAATGTGTATGTGCTTTCGGGTACGCCAAAGCTCGCAACCTTACGGCTCGTCAGAACGTGGAGCGTGTTGGTGTGAAAGTGAGCGCAACGTGCGATCGCATCTGGTGCTGCGTGAGTGCAAGCGAAACGGCCAGGCGAGTGAGTACCTGTCGACCCCACCGCTACTAAGTAGTACAGTGACGACAAGAAAAACCCGACACACAGTAATTGAACCCAAAGTCGAAGTACTTAGGAGCTTACCCGTTGAGTTACCCTCCCGTGTGAGTGGATGGTGAGTTACGATCGCGGGAGAAAAGTTCAATGAAAAATTCATCGGCTCGGCACTGAGTGACCGGCGCTTCACTCGTGGAGGCGCCGAGTTGTTTCTACGCTTGTTCTGGCTGTGCGCGGTGAGAATGAACGCGTGCGGCACACGATCGTGTTGCCTGGTGGCCGAATGGCGTGCGTCAACGATTCGTTTTGAGGAGTGGGCGGAAACCCATTATCAGTGTGCGAAACCTGTACTATCTATTGCTTGTTGATTGATTTCGGATAGCTTTCGGTTTGGGGGTGGGGGGCCCACACCACCCGATACCACCCCCCGGGAGGTGGGAAATTTACTGTCCGCCTTGAATTTGTTTGTGCATGCGGGGGATCGCTTCCGGGATGTTAGGAAGATGCGCGATGCCGTTAGTGTTGGGATCGACGGTGGCTTACCGTCGGGACGGTGGCAGATGATCGGACACGGTGCGCGTTGCGTCATGGTTCTTTTTCGAACGATTCCGAACACGTTGGGGCTCGGTCGGTCGTCGCGATGCGTACGTTACTGTGCAAGTGTCAACCGCTCTGACAGCAATCAACACCGGGACACACCGCCATTCTGCTGCGGAACATATTTGATGTGAGGTTTATTTGACATCTCGGCCAACCTACGTCAGCGGGCGCTTTTGTTTGCTCGCCCGGCTGGGATGTGAAGAGAAATTTTCCAACCGACTGATCGTCTTGATTACCTTTGTTTGTCTAGCAACTTCTTGGCTGGTAATTGAACGGCGTTGCCGCACATTCGCAGGGTAATCCCAGCGGCAGTAATTATACTGTGGTTTTGTTACCGGGAACAATAAATTGCTTGTTCGTTTGAACTCTTCTGCGGGGCGGATCATCCCGGGAAGCGTATTGATTTATTGCTTACTGATACGGATAGCGAAAGAGTCAGATACGTAAAGCGAACAAATTGCATAGCTGTGGGAATTTTTTGTTCGAAAAACTCCCGTACTTTTATTCATGTTACCATGCCGATTATTTTTTGTACAAAATATAAGATATAATTTCTCTCGTTAGAAAATAATAAATAATCTCAATTTTAGAACAGCAAAATCATCTTTCCCTTAAAATTGTCGATATTGGCATATTGGTGTTAAATGATAAAATATAGTAATTTAAGAACGTGTTAAAACGTGTAATAAATAAGGATATGTTTTGTTTGCAATTTATTTATACCGACTCAAATAGTAAAATTGATATGGGATAAAATAATCTATTTTTTAAATCGATGGCTCTAATAATCGATATATCATATCTTATCAATCGAACAAAAATAAGTAAACTTTTTGATCTAGTCGGAGTGTATCCTAATTTGCGTTATGTAGACTTCACTTGCCAGATAACTTAGTACAAATGATAAATAACTAATAAATTAAATAAACAAAAAAATAATTAACAAATGAAAAAAGATACTTCCGTAAATTTTTTGGATGATCTTCTATACACGTAATTAAAGGTAGCTCGATCCTTATCAAGCTTATATGAGACAGCTATGATTTGATCAAATGTTTGACGCACATGTTCGTCTAGAACCTTTCAGTTTTTCCCAATGCTGTAATGTTTGCGTTTCCGTACGTCAGCCGGTTAATAATGTGAGTGAGGAAGTGATCCGAATGTGCTCATCTACTTGCAACGTGTACGATTGCTTCAGCCGGTCAGAACCTTATTCCCAGCCCATTCATTGTTTCGGAAACTCCCACTTAGCAGGGTGGTAGATTGATTTGCTTGCCAGGCCGCGACTTTGCGTACGATCAATTTGTTGCCAGCAGCGATAACGCGTCGCCGCTGATGACGCTCACCGGAACGATAAGGGCAATTAGTGCAAAGTGGTTAGATATCTTTTTCCGGACTGATGATTCCGGTTGAACAGAAAAAACTGGTGTTTGTTTGTTGGCCGTATGTAATTAGATACAGGTGTAGGAGTTTAATCTGATTACACTACGATTTATCATGGCGGTAGTGTTGTTCTTTTTTGTAGATTGTAAATATTTGTTGTAAAGACGGAAAGCAGGCAAACAGCTGCAAATGCAGCATGCAGTTGCCTGTTTCTGTTCTGATTCCAGTGCAGGACGATTGCATAAGCGCACGCATTAGAGGCCATGGCAATGCCGAAACAAGCTTTGATGGTACTTTCACGCAGCTCCTCTCGCAGTCTGGCACCACGGCATGCACCGTGGAAGCCAGACAGCACGATTCGAAGGGGTCAGTAGGACCACGGTGCGCAAATGTGGGTCAAATGATCTTGCGCGGAAAAGTTATCTAACGCACCATCGACGATGTTGCATTTGTCAGTCAGCGAAAACTGTGCGAAACGAAAGGTTGCATGCGTTCGGTCGCTGCAAAATACCGAACCGGAGTGGTGTAGAAGGGGAGAACGTTCGGTGATGCAAGGTGCAAGTGCATATGCTTTCGTTTTGCAGTTTTGTGGCCCGCGTCTGGGAAACGGCACCCGGTTAGGAAGGACGTCAAATGCTGGCGAACGGCCACCGTTCAATGGTGACGGTGACGGTGAAAATACTGGTTTTCTGGAACAGACCGACGGCGTCCTCCGAATGTGCAGTAGCAGCAGCAGCAGCAGCAGAAGAAGTGATCTCTGTTTTATCACTTTACTACCCTACCCGATGGTTTCTAGTGCAGTGATAGAAATGCATCGATTAATGGACCACGACTGCCGGTGCGGGTAAATGATTGACGAATTTTGAAATGCTTTGCACCACCTCGTTGGTGCGATTGGGTATTAATAAAGGCTACAGGAAACGTGTTGCAAGGTTTCCTTCTGTGACCGACATGGAAAGTAAAGCTTTCAACGGTCTATTTAAAAAAGATCGCAATATGCCGTTAAGCGTGCTATAATAGAGTGTTGGATGTTTTGGTTTTGTTTGAGACATACTTCTTTATCCAGAAATCCACAAATCGCAGTCTGAAATATGAATCGCAAACCGGTATTCTATCATAATGTAAACTGGTTTACGCGTACGGTAATGATTTTCATTGTTTGGTTAGATTTTATTTTTCTATTCTTCTTCGTCCTGTCAAGCTGTTGATGGATTAGATGGATCAGTTATTTCTACGGTCCGTAACATAACTATAAGGTCAATTGTTTTTTTTTTGCTAGTATAATTGGAAAAGATGAAAAGATTGTTGAAATGTTTGATTGAGAAAGTTGAATGATCTGCAAAGTAGTAGCGGAAAAATAAATACTTTTTTCTTGTATAATTTAGTTTTGAAATCAAATTTATAATATACAAAATTTTGCATGGGGACACCAATAACTGCATGACAGCAATGACTATGCAATGAATAAAACTAAATATTGAAAAATTCAAAACCGAATACTGCGACCAATACCGGAAAGGTACATAAAACAAAGGTAATAAATCAATATTAATATGTCAATATCTTTGCTGTTCGATGATTTTTTTTCCTGGGTTTGGTTTTGATTTAAGAATTGGCCCTATAATTTCGTTACATGGAAAATACTCCAATAAGTTTTTCTTGTGTTTTTTTTACGTGCAGTTGGAAATAAAATGCCTGTTATAAAAATAGCAATATGATAAGAAAATTCAAAATATGCGAAATTCCACGATGCCATACCCATTTTTTGTTCTTAATTTATTGCTACCCAGAATATCCAGTGTCTAAGATAAGCAACAGAGAGAATTCTATCTGAAATGTCTTCGACTTATATAGCTTTGAACAAATAATTAATATTTTATATGTCTTTACTGTTGAATAAAATTCGTTGTGTTCGACAGAGAGAAAAACAAAATTTTATTGTTTAATACAAATTTGCCCAGAATCGTAAGCTTTTTCCAAATTTAAATTAATTTCTATTTTCCATTTTAATTGTTCACTAATTTTTAATTATTCTCGTGGCCCCATAGTTATGGTACGAACTGTATAAGTGACACCTTGTTTATGAATGTCAGTCAATCCAATTAAATATGTTTGAATGTGTATCATGAAACATGAATAAAACTGATCGCATAATTTCAATCATTCTTATTTATTTTTGAAACCCTGTTATTATTATATTTGTTTAAAACTAAAAAACTTTTGAATCCTGCCTTACATACACTTTTTTTTTAAATATATTTTTGCGATACACAGTTTCGGAAGTACAAATAAGTACATTACCACTAACGTTATTTTAATCCGGTTAGGGAACTCTTGATTTAGCACTCTCAAAATTAAAAAAAGAAACAATGCGGAAATAGAATTGAAAATCGTTGTCTGTGCCTAGTTCATTCACCAAATGCCGCCCCATATCCTTGAGGTAACATAAATCCGTTATCATATTTCTTTTTTATTTGTTTTCCAATACCGTAAGCTATCGAGCTAATGTGCCAAAATCCAGTTTCTTCGGTAAGATATGAGGCCAAATGGAATGGAGAGTCGTGAAAGGCGACAGATAGATGATCATGGTGCATGAGTAGCCAACGACCGTAAAGTATGAGGAAGTGATTGTCGGTACAACTTTTCCTGTTAGGCCAATTAGCGTGTGAACAAACGCTGGGTGTGTGATGGTGGCAGATTGGATCGATGCTTTTCGGCGATTCGCTAAAAAGCATACATTCTAGTCATTGTGTGGTCGCTGCCGATGAGGTGTCTGGAGCATGATCTCATCTCATCTGCATATGGTTGCATTTTAAATTTCTCTGCGTTGTCCGTTGGGTGGCGCGGTGAAATATGGATGCCGGTTAATGGTGTTCCAAAAAAAATTCTTCCTGGTTCGTTTCTCCTAAATGTATTATTCATCGTTTTCCAGAATATTCTATTATGATGATGATGATGATGATGAGTAGAGCAATTTTTTGTTATCATTGATTTTTTAAAAATATCTCAGGCAAGTTATATTGATTTTTATAATTTATTTAAACATTTTAAAATAAGTTTCTGTTCTTGTTTTTTGTAACGTGAGATTCTAAATAATTGCAGAAAAAAGGCGTTCACAATTGTTTCAATCGCTTTGTCCATCGTAAAATAACGGCAGTGCATCGTTTGGTGATGGATGAAAGATAAGTAGCCTTAATCGGTCACACCCAGCGGTTCATCTTTGCTTAACCTCAAACAACCATGCACACAAACATGAATGGAGCTCACCCTTTGGGTCCGTTTGGTGCAACCGTTCACGCCAGGTGTGGTGATATAACGTACGCGAGCGAGTACGCGCACGGCACGCCACGGATTGTGGCTGGGTCCGGTCGACGGGTCGGCAGTATTAATCCAAATGGATCTTTTCCCCTTCCACCTTTCTACCACCCGAGAAAGGTTCGTCGCTTGCCGTATCGTTTCGGTGCGACGATGCTGCTGGGTGGCACGCGCGAAACCACTTGCATTAGGAGGAAAATGCCATTACGGCCGTTCATTACTATGGCAACATTAACCGGCCAGCCAGCAGTGGAAGGTGGTTCGGAACGGGTGGGGGGGAGTGTCGAAAGTTAGTGTGCCGGTCGTAGTGGCCGTATGTGTGCACACTGTCAAAGTGTTGAGCAAAATCGGTACACTTTGCCTAGTTTGCGGGCGCACTTGTTTTTTATTTTCCTCACCCGTTTTCTTCCATGTTGTGACTTACTTTCGGTTTCGTTTCGGACACTCTCGGGGCATGTTTGCAACATGCGTCATATGCCGACCTGACACCTCCACTGTCGTCCGGAGCGCAGATCACAATGCAAACGAGTGCACGACCATATGTCGTACGGCCATATTGGATAGACTCGCCATTTAATTGAGGAATGGAAGATTCGATGCCATCTGACGTTGATGTTGATCCTCCTCCGCGATTCGGTCGAATTGGCACTCGTTTAAGCTATTGTCTATCTAAGCTTAAGACGGACGAGTTTGACCTTTTGTGCATCTGTGCTGAGGCTTGTTTTATTAAAAGAAAGGAGCGACAATTTGAGTGAACAACGAGAGCGGAAATAATCCTGACAGCAACTGAACTGTGATCGGAATCCATTTATTTAGCGTTTTAATAAATCTCTTCGATTTATCCAGCTTCTTAATTCTTTAGGCTTACATGAACCATTTTTAGGGAGCTTTAAAGCCAACACCAATTTAAAGGATTCATCTGATGTTTTTTAAATATGTTTATCTATGTCAGTCAAACTTGTAGATATCCTTGTATTAACCTTTTAGGAATTCTTCTTCTACTAGACAGACTAATAGAGCAATGGCTACAAGGAATATTTCGAAATTTTTCTATGAATTGGAATGAAGCTTTTGCTCTTGCAAATTTAAATAAAATTTCAAAACAAATAGTTCAGATTTGTCTCAGATGCAATTAAAACCCCGTTTTTGATTTAACTACCCTACTAACACTTCACAAAAGAAGTTAATAAACTGCTTCGCAAGATTATAAGCATTATCTTAAAAATCATCATGAAACAGTCAAATCCTCAGCGGCTTTGAACACATTTATAAATTTTATTTTAACACAACGTAAAAATGTTTAACACATTATTGATATGAAATAGGAAATTCAATCAGGGAAGTTCCTACAATTTTGTGAAATTCAGAATGCATTTATGCAGAAAGCAAAATTTAAACCGAAAAAAGAGAAGTAATAAAAAAGTATCTTATAGCAATAGAAGGCATCATAACTCGCATATAAAACATAACTAATATAATAAAAGAAACAAAACATTGCGAAAAAAGGAAGGCAGCAGAAAAACAACTGATAAAATGAGAAGAGAAATAAAGCTTAGCAAAATTTTAAAACATAATTTTATAACAATAATTCACATATTACTTCTCCAATTGCTAAATACTACTCAGAACGTGCAGCCAAAGTGCGTCCTCTTTCTAACGCATACTCTCACGCGGCAGCGAGACCTTGGAAATGCTGCCGAAAATACTCTCGCTGTTCACCCCAAACAACTGCTGCTGCGTACTTCTCATTCGCCCAAAGTTCAAGAGCATCTCATCTCCGTCTCGTTGGTGCCGACCGGCAACGGGAATGGCAACGAGCGGTATTGTTGGGCGGCCAGCTCAAAACAGCTTGTACGTCTGGTAACTCGACAAACCGTCCGACCGGTTTTCGGTCGCGACACGAGCAAGTGTCGTCTCCGCACTTCGGCTAAACCTGCCGGTTATTGCTTGCGCATTGTTCACTTTCGTTGGGGGTTCCTCCATGCCCCCTGAACCGACCGGACCGCGTCCCAGGTGGTTGGGGCCGTACCTCAAACATGATCCTTACATTAGCTTACGATCGTGGTGACGATGATGTGGCATGTGTCACTTTCCTGAAGCATTTGCCATTGCAAGCTACCCGAAGCGGTGTGGTACGATCGTGTGCATCCAGTGAGTTTACAGTCGGTGTTGGTGTTGGAGGAGTTTGGTGACAGATTTACGTTTCATCTAAGCATAGGTCACGTTGTGCTGCGGGTCAGGTTGTTAAATCGGGTCGGGTGTTGGGCTTGGGCCACCCGGTTGACGACAGAGCGCGAGCTTTGCTTGCCGGCGGTTCCGTTCGGGTGAAGTTACCGATGCTCGAGGAAATGGTTCACATTTCGTTGGCCAACCGTTGCCGGTGGCGCTCGCCAAGGTTAACATCGTTGATGCGTGCGTGAGTGGATCGCCGGCCTGTACACGTGCGGGCGGGTACGGCTAGTGATGAAATAGAACATGCTTCATTTGGCTTACTACTACCCCGGTGAAGTTATTTAAATTGATGAGCGTTGTTTTTTTTTTGCTTCTTCTTCTTGGCTGTACGTTCGCAGGTAAATGCAAAAGTAAATGAGCTTTTGCAAACGAGGGTGTAGAAATGGGGGGTTTCACCATGCTGGGTACATTCGTTAAAGTTTGGGGCCAACGTTTCCGTTGGTTGACACATGTTCCGAGTATGCATTGCAGGTTGAAGGAATTATTAGGAGTAAATTTAGTTTTATTTAATTTCATTATAATATTTTTTAAGAAGATTTCTCCTATAACCTACAGCTTATCAATCTTCAATGATTTGATCCACTATACGCAACAAATGTTTATGAATAAAGAAAATTTTTCAAAACTCTCAAAAAAGATCAGAAGATTAGAAAAAAAAAAACAGATAACAAATATAAATAGATCAATAAATGTATAAATCAATAAAAAAAATCAAAGCCAGTTAGCTTAGAAACATGTGTGCAGAAAAATCAAATCTACAAATATGCTAACGATCGTCTATATCCACACAATTTATAGAGGAGTTCCACAGCATGGACGTTAGTTTGAATAGCAAAATTAAGTCTTGAAAAAGTTGACAGGCATATGCAACTACTTGAGGGTCTCTATCAGATCTGCCCATTATTCAGGATGATCCGATCTTCGATTCAACATAGTCTACATTTGTGAGATTGATGACCGTTGACATATGCAAAACCTAATCCCTTGGCTTTCGTTCAAATTTCCAGATTTTAAGTGATGATATGACTACAACTTCAATTCTACTTGAGGCATCCAAAAGGCATGAATGCGATATACAAGCGAATACAATAAACGTTATAAATATTGAAAATTAATTTCTTATGTAAATCATGTTTAAGCAATTGTTTGGACTGCTTTGGTTCATCATAAATTTAAATATTATTCCCTTTCGGTACGTTATTTCACGAGCCAAATATTTTTGCCATTTTGCAATATTGTTTTAATAGCCAGCAACTCACCTTCGGTGATTACATTGTTTGAATATTGCGCAAAGACGGTTGTGTGGCGGTCCAAAATGAATCTAAAACACACGACCGCTGCAAGTCAAGTAATTGTGAAAATTACAACGAAACCGTCGCCCATCACGCAGCCACATCAGGGCTTTGGGCGCCGGGCCGGGTGATTTCAAAAACTCGCCTTAATCACATTACAAACGCAGTTTAGCGAAATTACAATACCACCAAAACCAGAAGCATCCGAATTTCCTCACGCACTCGATCGAGACAAAAGGCGAGTGCGGGCATTAGAAGGAAAGAAAGAGTGGGAACACGCGAGCGCTTCATTAATCATCTAATCATCCGCAGCTTATTGTGTGACCTACAAAATGGTTCATTCCTTGCTGCCGTGTACTCGTCCGCGTGCGGCCGTTTGCAATAAACGTTAAATATAAATGTGCTCGATACACATCTGCCATAATCTTGCGTTGCGCGGTGTGGTGAATTTCTTAAGATTTAAGTTCATGAAACATGAAATCCGTCAGCAGCCGGGACGCTCCCTCTCGGCAAATGTAAATGGGAGGCTTCTTTCTATCGCAATCTAAAGCGAGTGTTGGGTGATTAGTAGTTGGAGCAAGCGCAAAAAAAGAACACAAGCATTTACCTAAATTTGTCATCAATAAAGCTGGTAGCTTATGTTTATCCTGGCTATATTTGTCCTTTAGGGGGGTGAAAACCAACCACCCGAGGGGGTAGCAAAAAATATCCCTCGAGGGTAATTTTAGTCGTGTTCAGATTATGAAATGCAATGTATTTTTTTTCTTTCTTCATACATACTGGTGCATAAATAGTGGGGTTTACCCTATCCTGGCGCAAGGCATGAGCTTTTATGAGCTCCATCGTAAGGTGGATGAAGCACTACGCTATCATGACTCCGTTTTATGCGCTGTTTAGGCCACCCATAAAACCTTCCATGCCGTTTGTGTTTGCAACCTGGAAGATTCATTGCATGCTGGTGCCGTGTGTGTGCGTGCTTGATTTGCGAACCACATTCCTGGCTGCAACGGCCCCGACAACGAGAACGGCTAAACCTAAGCTACACATGCGCCCAAGTGCAACAACGGTTGGGAAAATTGTTCCAAAATGGAAAGGGAAATGAAGGGAGAGTGAAGTAATGAAGAGGCGAAACAAAAACACGACCCTTTCCATTCCTTCGGGGGTGTCCGGTTCGTCGCCAACCCGACGGCTGCAATTACTTTTTCGAGGTTAGAGCAATGAAGAAGTGGTGCGCTTTTCGCAATGACACCCCCCCTCGGTTTGGGTG
The DNA here is from genome assembly GCA_000349025.1 of Anopheles minimus. NCBI lineage: Eukaryota > Metazoa > Arthropoda > Insecta > Diptera > Culicidae > Anopheles > Anopheles minimus. The sequence goes on from KB663721.1 coordinate 9,911,565, forward strand.
GCGGTGTGTTCACCGACCCATTCCAACTGGAGCAGGGACGGAAGAGAGTTCTCTAATGCTAAAAAGAAAATAATAATAAAAAAAATACACATGCACACAGATAAAAGCAACACAAAAAAAGGACACCTCACCTGAGATAATTAGAGAAGAAAAATGTACGTTAATCATGGCGCGCGCGTGGTCAATCCAATTGACGGCACCCGGTACGGTATCGTGTAATAGAGTTTTGTTTTATGCTGCACTTGCCGGACGATTTGAGACATGTTGCGGTTCAAATGGGGTTAATAGAGGCGAAGAGAATGGGAACGACGATGACGCGTTGCTATTATTATTCGCTGAAGTCACCCTTGCCTGTGGTTTTCTATGAATGGACATGTACTTTTTTTGTTATGTTGCTGCGGTACTTTCGATGTGCAGAAGGTTTATGCTTTCGGCCGCTCGTCTCTATGGCCGGTCCAGCCGGGGAAATCATAACAATTTAGCAAACACACGGTAAAAACGCGCCCTTTCCAAATGTTGCTAAATTGGCTTGAATGCAGATAGCGAAGGCATCATGTTGTGCATGTTGTTTGATTGAGCAGTCGACAGTGTGGTTTTTCTATAGCACTTATGTGGTTGTTTTATTATAAATATATAAATAAAAAAATAACAATAATAAACCATTGCTCTGAATATGATTATGGCTTTGCGTTCATGCTAAAAGCAAAATATACTCGTTCCATTTGCTCCAAAACCCAGTGCATTGACACCTTCGGTAAATCTTTTCTCCTACCATCGAATCTTTAGTGTCCTTCCCGCGGCTAAATCAAACACACATTAACATCACACATGCACGGAAGGTCATCGATCGTATTTCGTGTCCGTTATGTTGCAATCCGTGTTTGTGTTTGCAATTTGTTTTTTTTTTTCGCATAGTAACGGAAACATTTCCAAATTAAACGTTCAAATATGAAGCACCTGGGCTAGCCGTATGTCCTTACCTTGGCAGTGATCGTTAAGCGGAAGCTTTCTGTTTACTCATGCAAACATAATCGAACAAATCTTATTCGCCTTCGAACGGGTTGACTGTGGCAGGCAAGCGAAATGTGATATTTTTCAACACCTTGGACGGGAGTACTTGACCGTGAAGAGGTTTGGGAGTTTGGAGTCGGGAATTTACAACCAATTTCACAATCAAAATGTGATTGTGATGAATAATCCAAGAAAGTCAATATGATCACGATCTTTTCTGGCGATTTTCAGGATTGCGAGTTATCCTGAATTAATTAATTTTAAATAAAGGATTACAAATTTGGAAACAGATCGAAAAATTGATAAATACCGTGATGTATCATGAATCTTATCAATCATTTATTCGTAAAATGTAAAATACATGCTTCAGTTGATTTAATTTTTTTAAAGATAATTACAATAAGCTTTATGTAATTATTGAATACATATTTTATAAATCTCAATAAATATCTTCACGGAAAACTTTGACGAAAGGCGAAAAATTAATCGATGAGAGATAATTCTTTTTCTCCTAAATTCCTTTTAAAGATATTCGACTCCGCCTTGCCTCAGAGAAGATAATAAAAATATCAATTAATTAATTTTTTTTTTAGTTTTTTCGAAAAACTATTCGGTGAATCATTGCTAAGTTGAAGCTGGTTAAATACATTTATTACTGGTTTAGTACACGATGGAGAAAGTTCTGTGAAGCATGGTACATTTCTTTGCTGTTCTACCGCTGTGTATTTTATCTGTCTTTAATGGCTATTATTCCACAAGAGTTATTCTAATTATTTTTTTTTATTGTAAAATCTTGTAAACCACTTTTGGTTTCCCTTCATGCTAAACGAAAAAAAACCCTGTTAAGCTTATAAATATTAAGATTATAATCATGCATTCGCAAGGACGTAAAGCTATTGCTTTGTAGCATATTGTAAGCACTTCCCAAAACCTAAGCCCTAACACACGGTACATAAATACATTACAAACACAGCATGAAAGCGCTTACACTCGTATCCACGAAAACAATGAACCTCCCTCCACCTATCGGTCTGCGGGAAGAAAAATGCCCGATTCCCACATGCCATCGAAACAACGCTTCGCCGAACGCTTCGAGTGGTGTTGAGTGAAAATTTGTCAAGTGAGAATTAATTGGGTCTGCCGTCAGCCGTCACAATGCGTGCCCGTTTAGATCGTTTCCGGTTACTGACTTCGTTAACTCACCCACACAAATATTTTCCTTTCTTTTTTTCGTGCTTCGGTACTGTTGTGTTACTCCCGGTTTAGCCTGCCGAACAGAAAAACAAATACAACCAGTGGAATGCGAAATAATGGATTCGTACGAAAGTTTTCCTCATGATTTGAGAACGTACCCGGTCTGCAGTTTGCTGACGGTAAAAAGAATTTCCAGCACGTTATCGCATTTCCCGAAACGAGTTCGCAATGTCGCACGCAGCTGATGCTGAGGGTGCGAGAAGTCACCGAGTCCCCAAATGTTCTTCACCTTGGGGGTGTATTTTTCACCAGCAACGAATGCCTGGACCTGGGGTTCCAGTGTGTGGGGATTTTTTCTCACCTCAGTTAGGAAGCGAAATACACCGCCAACAAGTAAAAAAGGATGCCTATCGGTTTATGAAACATTGGCAAATCACACACACACCCCGATGGTGAAACGAGCTAGCCAGAACAAAGCGGAAAAAGAAGGCGTCCACAGCAGTCGGTGTCCACAGATGCCTGGCAGGCAGGATTGAGCTGTCGTCGGTCGTGCAACATGATGAAATGCTTTGATGTTTCCACCCAAAACGGAGGGTGACTTTTTGGCGTTTGCCTAAAATTTACGCCGGCACCATACGCCTCGGCGCTCGGGAAAAGGTCAGCAGTTGGCCGGAGTCGACCACCTGCCGGGGACATGCGTGCGTCGAAGGTGTGTAAATTGCAGCCATGTGTGAACGGGTGAAATGGGTGAGCTGTGGTGGCGAGGCTAAACGTCCATTTTATCCTGGAACGGAAACGACAAACGATCGTACGCATGGTTGAGTAGAAAATTGCTTCCACTTTAGTATACGCAGATTAACACTAGGACGACCAAGAGTGGGAAAGTGCCATTTCGACCCTGGTCAAGTCAAAATGACTGGTTATTTTTGCGAGTGAGTAGTTCTAGTTCTATCGAATCGATTTTCTGATATATTTTTTCTAATTCAAATTATGTATTTATCACACATGCACCCATCATTTTAGTGTGATTTATAGAAACAGGAAAAATCTTTTTTGATGTTGTGGACGGATGAAACATAAAATATCGAAGAGCGCTGGGCATCGAATGTTTTGTGGGAATAGCTCTGGCAGATCCTGCATAATGATAATTAATACTGTTCTACGTTAGAAAGAAAATAAAATATTAAGATTAAAAAAAGAAAACAACTTGTTCAATTGAGCTTGGCATATTAGCTCACAGAAATGACCAGTCTTGTTGACTGTTCCTGTCGAAGATGCACAATCTTGATTTATGTCCAGTACGATTTTTTTTAAGCTTTTAAAAAATGCACGTTTCTATAGATAATTATTTGTCACATCTAAGTAAGGTTCGTACAATTTTACCAAAAAAAATTGTATCACTTTAAAAAATGAAAAACCAGTCAAAATGACTGTTAAGTCGTTTTAGTGTTACCACTAGAACTATTAAACGTTTTCAGCGTATTTTTTATTAGTGAATATTTTATAAAGATTGTTTTAAAGTTTTAAAATGTTTATTGTTGGTTCTATAGGATATATATGTCCAAATCAACCTTAAAAAAACTAATTCGATTAGAATGATTCGCCAGCCAAAAGGATTGATGTGGTAGCTCTACTGTGAGCCCAATAATTGATTTTGTTTTGTTGAAAATATTTTCATAAAAATTTTCAACATGATTTAAAAATTATTATCTCCTGTTTTTTTTTTTTGTTCAAAATGTAAGAGTCGCATTAGGAAAAAAAACCAGTTTACCGGTACCGAGGTTGCCTTATACTGGGTAGAAAAATTACACGCGAGTGTACGTGACAGCTTCATCGGCTGAATAATTGTGCGTTTGTATGACCCCTTCGGGAGCAATAGCAGCATCCGTTCATAGAAAGGGTAAGAAATCGTTTCGCTTCTTTTTTTTTGTTTCCATGTTATACCGCTCTTGTTTCGATTCAATATGTGACTTTTCCTGTTGGACCTTCCAAAGAAAGCAGTCCATTCCAGTTCATAACGTTCAGCAGCACATCATCAAGCAAAAGTCTTTTCGAACATTCAGTCCATTTAGAACTCCCTTCCTTCAAAACCCTCTTCCGGTTCCTTACCGTCACCTACCGAACAAGCGATGAAGTGCGTTCCCATCCAAGGACAACACTAATCGCCCGCCAAACGCATGTAACGACAATATTTTGACAAATTAAACTTCGATTTCATTCATTTCAAAGTGTCGTAAAACTTTAAATTTATGACTTTTCACATTTACGCCAGGGCAGGAGGGGTTCAGGATGTTCTTTTCTTTTTGCTTCCTTTTTTGGTTTAGCACGGGTATCGATCAGGTCCCAGGGACGGAACGGTGTCGTGTTCCGTGTTTTCGGTTGATGATGGCGGAGTTTTCCCGGGTTTTGTAATTGGTAGGTGCCAAGCGAGTTGAAGTGCCACTAGCGTCCATAATAAGCAACCGGTAACACTTTTCCCATGTGTACCTTTTTGCGAGCCCTTTTTCCTGTTGCTGGGCTGTGAGAGGGCCGTGCTAGTTTTGGGTAGTGAATTAATAAAGCAAAATTAGTTTCCATCTATTATGATAATGGGTTGTTGTTACCGGTTGTTTTGCCGGGAGGGCTTTTCAGGCGTTTTGTAAAATGGTGGAATGTTTTTAATAAATCGGTAACATTGAATACGGGAGCGACGGGAGAGTGATATCCTTTTTTATTGTGTTGTTGCTGTTGTTGCAAACTGTAAAAGGGTAAAGCGTTTGATTAAGGTAAAGTGTTGTCAAAGGCACTATCAATTAAGAGTGGAAATGGGAGAAGAAAGTTGTATGAAGGTCAAAACAAAACTTGAACAAAAAGAAAGTGATTTAGGCATCTTTGATGAAGGTTTTTGAAGTGTCGAACATTGTGGAAGGTTTATTGAACACTTTTGAGTACTTTTAAATTTATTTATTTAAATTTTAAGAACGAATTTGGGTATTTTTAGTTGTACTTTATTGTTGTAAAAAATAAAAAGTGCAATTTTAGATTGTTGTATGTCTCTTTTTTTCATTTGTTTCATTTCAATTGTAAATTATTCGTTGTCAGATATTTTGAATTATACTTTCATATTTTTAATATCCTGGGTGCCCGGAGATAAAGATGGTAACCATATAGAAAGATTTTCTAATTTTTATCATTCAAGTGCGTTTGGATTTTCAAAAATAATTTTAACCATATCTGACAAAGCTGTACTTCAATTATTAAACGTTTGTTTCGTTTGTTAAAATAATATTGGTAGTAATGATCATAAATAAGCTACGGGAAAAATATATAAAAAATAATTTATTTTTACCTTCAGGGATCAGCACAGAAAAGAAAAAAAAACCAGACAAAAAAACACATTGTACGTAAGCCATCACATTTGTCATATTTTGTGTGAACATTAGTGTTTTGCAATGAGAATCGATAAAATGTTGCAAGTCTGTCCCCTTGCATCTATTTTGCAATAGCAAACAAGAGAGAAAAACAATCATTGTGTCAAAAAAAGGACCCCCTTGGATAAAAAAAACATATTGCGAAAGGGCGTGTACGGTGTGCGGACACATAAATTGATGAAACACAGTGACAGAGTTCACATTAGCACGAGTTTATTGGTACCGGTAGGCATCATCATCATCGCCTGGGAAAGCTTTATGAAAACCACGAAACGATGCACTCGTTGTACACGTAGGAAGGATGCTGGAAAACACGGAAACAATTTAGATCGTTTCGTCGGTCCATGTGCGTGGAGTTTTAATTACCGGTACTAGCGATCCTCAATTTGTAGCAATTGCTGGGCCAATTTAAGGGAGAGAGATATCATCGATCCGGTGGAGATGTGATTGAACGCGTGCATTCATGATTGTATGTTGTGAATGTAGGAATCTCTCTGATCGAGAAGCGGAACTTGGTACGCACAATGAACTAATCAGTAGGAATTAATAGCAGGAAAAATGGGTACGCCTGCCTCGGTTCGTGTGCAGATACGCATTGAAGTCATTTTTTTTATTATCATCCGTTGTTGTTAGAATCGTTTCACGTGTTGAAGGTGTTGACTTATTTCCACAACAACATTACTCTCACCTGCTCGGTGTAGCTTCTTTGGGCTGATGTTTACCCAACGAGTTACAATCTGGCCGTATGTCCGGTTGAGTTCATCACTCGAAATTACAATCACGCCGGTAAGCAAACACACCGTACACGAATTCTTGCCACGATTACAACCGATTCCGGATGTCAATTACATCACAGCATCGCGTCTTTCGGTTCTGTTCTGACAAACTCGTTTGCATTGTTGTCGGTGGGATGAATTATGGATTTTCGGATCAACAAAACATTGCCCCTTCTTCCGTTCCAGACAGTGACGGAAAACTCCGGGCTCATTAAAAATTGACACACAATGTGTTTACTTAACTTTTTTTTAAATAATACCGCTAAAGTGTTGGTACGCAGTGGCTTTAAACACGAGCAGCAAGGGTTTTTTTCGGGTAGTGGAAGTCGAGCTCGAACGGTGCATCGCTAAACATGCCACATTTACATGGCACAACCGAAAGTGACAACAAATTAAGGGTAGTTATTAGGGGTTGCATGGCGTTTGGGCCAGTTGTTATGGAAATGTATCACATCTATTTACGGCTAAGCGGTTCCACATATCATGTCCCGTACTGATATGGCGCTCGCGCGCGTGTGTGTGAGCAGCGTTTTGTATTAATTTTCCACTAGTTACCCCTTTTTTTCTCGCTTGCACCCAAAACGATACTGGTCGCGCGAACGAATTCATGGAAAATTCATGGAAAATCAAATAAAATCAAAACATCGCTCTATTCGATGGAGATTTATGCTAATGGAAACCGTCTGTGTTTGCATTTCGGGAACGGTGCTCGCGTCCCAACATACGGGCTCACTTTCGGAATGGATTCTCCGGCAAACGGAAAGGAAAACGCACAGAAAACGAGACAAAAAATAATACCCAAAAACTGGAGTTGACGTTTGATGAGCCCACAGATGGACAAACAACATATTTGACATGTTCTGGATGGAAATCGGAAAGGGTATATATCCCGGTTCTGCAAATATCCCATCCCGGGAAGGTATCACAGTAAAGAAGAAAGAAAAAACCCTCCGAGACCGTTTAATGGTTTGACTTTTCCCTCTTGCCAATTTCCATTCGTACCAGCCAGCAGGCAATCCTTTTTCGCTCGATATTGAGAAAATTTGGAACTTTTTCCCAAAATCAACCAAAAATGCTTGGTTTAACCTTACACGCGGAGAAGTTTTCCAAAAACCATAGCCCACTTTTGGAGTTGGAAAGGGTACAGTATTGGAGATGAAGAAAATGGACACACTCACCAAAACAAGCCCCATGTATCCTTTTTGTCTCGGAAAGAGTTACGAAAAGTTGATCTTGACTTTTATTAAAAATCCCACACCCAAAACCTTCTGCTATCGTCGCAATTCTTGGCGCTAAATATTAATGTAACGGTGGCAATTACAGGCGAAGGAGATTTCCTCCTTTTCCTTCAAGCCCTCTTCTGTTTTCCCCAACCCATCACCCGTTTGGTCAAATGTGAACGAGTTAAAATTAATTAATTTTGACAAAAAACCTGATACCACACCGGAACTAATTTTGTGCGTGCTGGGAGATCGAAAAAGAAAGGAAGATTGTGTTGTTCGGTTTTATCAAATATAAAACCTTAGAGGGAAATTATCCAGGCAGTGTCTTGCCCTACGCACTCGGACACCCTTCACGGTAGACGAGCCAGCGGGATTTCCCCGGGTCCGGGCTTGTGCGTGAATGGTTATGAAAAATGATAAAACAGGAAAAGAGATAATGTTGTTTTTTTTACTTCTTTATCATCCTTCGGTCTAGTTACGGGTATCGGAACGGTTTCAAGGGACCGTCTGTGTGAGGGAACCGGATCCTTACCGCTGTGACTTTTCCCGTGCAATTGACACGTGACCATAACTGATTTGTTTATATTGAGCTCGTATGAGCTGAACGGATTTGCGGAGGAACTGTTTAATGGAGGGAAGCATTTGAAAGGGGTGTGAAGCGTCTGGTTCGAGCAAAACCGAATTCAGGATTCATTAATGTATATACTTAATTAGTAAAACAATAGATAATAATTGATATTTTTCAAATATTCAATAATAAAATTCTGTTTTTAAAATTAATAATAAATAATCCGGCCATTAATCAACAGCTAATTGTATCAGATTTTATTGCTTTCTAATTGTTTTCAACCACCCCAAACCACGACGGCCATGATAATGGGATACAAATATGTTTGAATCTCCGTGCTGCATTAGGTAAAGCTGCATCACTAATGTTGATCGCCGGGATTGCTCATCCTTTGCGCTCAATATTACGCTTCATTATGCTTCATTAGTCAAGGTATAATTCATTGCATTACAGCCATTCGGATGGACGATGAATAAAGAGCCAAACCGAAGCACGTGGTGTTTGGTAACAGACTAATAAAATCCAGAAAGCATATTTCCATCCTTCCAGCACAGTGTCATCAACTTTTGCTTCGGGGTTTTTTTTTTCTGTACGTTTGATCCTATTCTGCACGGTTTCGGTGTACAGGTTTCCTACTTTTATTATCATCTTTTTTATAAAACATATAATCATCCCTACCACGCGTGCGATCTTCAAACGAGAAGCGTGTGCCACAACGGATCGGTGCAACATCCTTTGCTTCTACACCCTTACACAAATGTCATCTGCAAGCGTCACACTTTCGATTTCACTTCAAACTGTGACCGACCGGTGCAGGAGTGTGGGCAGATGCAGGAAGCGTAAGAAAATAATACACCTCACCCCGAGGGATGGACGAGCAACGGGGGTGACGCCATTGGTCGGTAAGAACTGTTACTGACGTTTATGTTGAACGATGTCGTCCTGACAATTCTGTGCGACGAAGGGACACGGCAAACCGGGGAGACATATTGAAATAAATGACACAGATTTTCATGTGTTCCGGGTAGGACGGTGGCTTTGGTGGAAATGTTTAGGAAAATGCGAACAAACGCACACGTACAAATGTGTCCAAGACAGGATGGTGTTTATTGAGGCCCCTGGAACACAGGAAATCAAACGAATTTTAATTTCTGACGACAATTGATGCGATTTGTTGCCATTTGTGTGTGACAGGATCATTTCCGTCGTGTAGCTTAGGATTGGATCTACCGGCTGCAGCATATGCGTGATGAGACGGGACAGTGTGGGTGTTTCATATTGATGAATATTTTAACTTCATTTATCAATCACTCATGACTGCTGGCGCAACAAGAAAACAGTCAAATCCATCATTACGAGTGTTGCTTTTAACAAGTTTTTTTAAAAATAAACTATCACATTGAAATACTTTGAAATTATTCCATTCAGGACATTTGTGCTCCTGTAACATTTCAGATTTTCTGTATATTGGTCAGGCCAGAAATGGAATTACCAGAAAGGAATAAAAACATTTCGTAAACTTTTACCTCTGGTCACTTGGATATAGTTCTGCAAACCTAGATGCCATGAATAAGATTTAACTCCTGGTCTTTGTATATATCGTTTCGGAACAGATGATTAGATTTTTATTGATAAACTTTGTGGAAAATAAAAAAATGCAAAACGAGTTTTTTGAGTACCAAATGGGCCCTGAAACGGATTAAAATTGTTGCAAGAGCTTTACCAACGTAAAATAGTTAAGCAAATTAATTAATCTTTCAGAGAAAATGAAATAGGTAAAAATAAATTGAGCATAATCTAAATATAATAGTTAAACAAAATTACAAAATGCATTATTAATTATTTTTATTCATTTCCTTTTATGAAGGCCTTGTTGCCGTATTATCATGACATTTACCAACAATTGTTTAAACTTCTTTTTCTATTAAATGTAGAGCGATCCACTATTTTTCATTGATTTATGTTTCAAACAACTTACTCCTCGTACAACCGAAAAAACTCATTCTTTTGGCATACTAATGTGAGTGAATTGCATCACAAATGTGTGAGTCACTAGTTTTTGCACAGAGTGAGTAAGTTGAAATGCGAAAGAATAATTAAGATAATAAAACATATTCATCATGAAAAGTTGAAAGAAGTTGCCGAAGAATTGTTTTGTCGTAGATCTCAATGGATTTAGTACATTATAATTGTTATGCTAGTTATTAACCTATCAGACATACAAAACAAAATTACAAAATATAAAAATAGTAAAAAAAACTCGAATCTCTACCCTTCAATTCTGATTTAAAACACTTATAACACTTAAGAAGGATCATTTTTCTCAACTGGGCACATTTTTATCCAACAAGCCGGTTGTTCAGCCCTCGCTACGTGAGAATCGTCCGAATGAGGTTTTGCTACTGGTCCGTTCGTGTGAAAAACCAGCGCAAGTTTATCCTCATAACTAAGAAGCAAAAAAATCGAATTAACAGCCTCATGTTCAGCATAACTCTACAAACGACACCACCTCACCTTTGCAATTTTCCGATGCAGTTTTGTTTTCTTTTGCGATGCAGAAATCGCACCATACCCGGAAAACCACAAACTACCCCACATTGTGGCCAACACCGGCCGGTCTCATCGCTTTCCCCCGGCACTACCCCCGGGGGCCGCTCATGAACCGAAGGTGCTCACGCTGCATAAAGGTTAACGCACATTTTCAGGCACACGCAGTTTTCGGCATCTTTCCATACTTGCGTGTGTGCTTTTTGTCCATCCTGGCAAAATGCAGATTGCAATGGAGTAGGCCTACTGTTAGTACGGTGAATGCTCACCACTTTTGCAGGAATCATTATCCAAACAAGCGTTCCATCCCACTCGTATGGTTGCAAAGATAACAACGATCGGTATGTAAAAGTGTCTATCGTTGTAGGATATTAACATGAGGTGGGTTACAGACACACCACATTGGAGCTTATTTGTTTTGTGGTAAAAATAAAAAACGAAACGGAATCGTTAAGTGCCGCGATAATATAAGTACTCAATAAAGGAAAGGGAATGGAAGGAAACATACCAATTATAAAAAAATAATTCATTTATTTTTCATAATTTTTTTTTCTGCGATGAATTAATTTTCCAACGTTCTTCCCCATCCCCTTGCCACCAACCACAGACACAGATGCATCGACAAAGAGCCAGTGTTTTATTTGCTCCATTTCGCACCCGATGGCGGGCGAGTATTGAATTTTCATTTCAAACCGATCATTTGCCTGCTGAAAATTTGTCAGGTGGCCAATGGTTTGTGATAGGACTTTTATTCGGTGTTCCTTTTTTTACCTCTTCCCTCTTGTGGTCCCGTTTTCCACCCATACCAGTCTGGCCAAATGTGCAGTGAAGCGTTACCATTTAAGGTACCATTTTTTGGCAGTCCGTCGATTGGATTGCATTCCCGGTTTTGTGGTGTTCCCAATGGTTTTGTTCAACCTGTGCAAATGTTAAAATGATCTTGTTTTTTTTTTCCTGCCCGTTTCAGTACAGTGGCCTTTTTGCAGTGCATTTTTTTATTGTGGTTCAGGTGAGTTTGCGTTTTTTTTTTCGTTTTGGGAAAGACAAACAAATGCACTGAAATATATGGCTGCATATGCGGTTCAATTTAACAGTTCAGTAAATATCGCCCAAAAATGTTTGCTGTTGATTTTTGTGCGATTTTGGTTTTTCGTTCACTTTGATTTTTAATTTCATCGAATCGACTTTCAATTTCGTTTGTCATTCGTTTTATTTTAATTTTTCAACTTTACATCGTTTATATAAATGTGATTGAAGCTATCCGAGAGAATGGTTATGACTTCAACGGTCCTTTTTGTTATTGAATGATTATTTCTTTGAAGAATTATAATTTAATAAAACAAATCGCCCAAATGCAAACAGCAGGTTAATCAATTGTACGTATGATTCATAACAACATATTTCGCTTTTATTCACCCCTAATCGTAAACTGAAACCGTCAATATGTATTACCGATCCGTACGGTTGAGTGCTATTTTCGCACTGAAATATTTATAAACCGATTCCACCTTTGACACCCGGTGCCACCTAACCAACCCGCAAAAACCCGCCCAGAAGCCTGGAGAGAACATTTTTCTGCTGCTTTTTTATTTACTCCATCACTTAGCACTTCTTACGAAACGGCGTCCTCGCTCACAGGGACCCACCTTCCCTTGGGAGTCACTTCACGCCATTTTTCTAATAGGAAGAATCAAAACATACAACTTGTAATTATTTCTTAGAAAATGCTTAAGCTACTGCACGGATCGTTTACTCGCGGTTGGATGTAAATTTCTTATAAATGTGTTACAACACAGGTCATACAGATTGCATTGAACTGTAATAAAAGAAAGAACACAGTACGTGCTAAATCTCGACTTATATCGCGAGGAACTGAGTGTCGGCACGGAGCGCATAAGGTGTGGTACCACACATTGTGCCAACAGCAGCATGTCTGGTGTGTCGTATGCTTCACAAAGTCCAGAATAAGGGTAAGGGACTGTTTTTTCCTTTGATGATTTCCGTCCCATTTGCAGCCGCTGCCGCATCTTCCAGCGACCCTGACAGTGAACCCGAGGTGGCGATCATAATCAACACTCTTCTCGACATCGTGCCAATTTTCTAGTGTACGTGTGCGAGCGTGTGTGTGAGTGCGGAGATATATAAACTCTCCCCGAATCGGTGACGTTGGTGGTGTAACGCTGGAATTACATCCAACATTCGGTGCACAGCGATTACGAGCATCAGGGGTGAACTCTGGGACTCGTGGTCCAGACATCGCCTCATCGCATCGAGACGACAAAAGGGGCATCTGTTACACAGTCATTTAGAGGAAAGCTAATAGATCGCGCCAATTGTACCACGGTTCTTGGTGGAATTGTCCTTTTTATCCCTTGGACAATTTACGCGCACGGCACAGGCAAGGTATGGAGAAAAAGGGCGTAAGGGTGGACCCGGTGGCATTGGAATAAAATGAAGAGCTATGAAAGGAATTATGCGAGTGTGTATGAATGATTTTTCTCTAAATAAAAAAAAAAATCATTTTTTCTCATCCGTTCGGTAATTGAAGCTAATGATCAATTTCCCATCGACTTTCGTAGGTGAAGATAATTAGCTTTTATGAAAAGCGCACCATAGATTGTCGATTGCCGAAGAAAATGCATCATTAACGGCAACGGCTGTCAATCGTGGCGAAATGTGCCGGGAAACTTCGACCACCGCACTAAATTAAGATTCATTTGTGCGCCACCGCATGCGGAGAGTTTTGCGGTACGTTCTTCTCCAAGGATAATTACCCTTCTAAGCACTTTTGCTGTTGAGCTTTTTCTGTGTCTCTGCGTATGATGCGTCTACCACGAGACAGCACAATGTCCTCGAGACTGCGGCCACTGCTACCTTTTTTCACAATCCTTCAGCGGAAAACTCTCTCTCCATCTCACGCGCTCTCTTGCGTTCCTCACGCTCGCGTGGAACGCTAATTAAATGCAAATTTTCAGACGATCAATTTCCATTCAATATCGTGCCCGGGGGGTTTGTTTTCTTCGCCGACCGGTACGACGGGCATCCATCATTTTTGACGTCCGGTCAGACCGGATGTTACCCAGGGAGGTGGGAAAAAGAAACAAAGCCCTACCCAAGCATTTTTTGACCAATTTGCCAATTCCGGTACAACGAACCGTTTTGTCCGGGATGAGATGGATGATACGGACGAGCGTCTTATTAGAATGAAGTGATGAAAGCCACGATGATGGACACGATTTTTGCAATGGACAATAAAGCGGAGGGGGTTGAAAGTGGCAAAGATTGGGTGTTCCCCCGCCCATGTTCAGTCATCGATCATTGACAATTAGAATGCGCACGCTTTAACGCCCAAAAACGACACGATTCGGTTGGATTTCGATTCCAGCGGAATGAATAATTTTTAACGCAGTGTGGACGAGCGGCGGACCTTTTGCTTGATTATTGGTATTAATAAAGCTTTTGAAGGGGTTCCAAGTACAATGGGAAATTACATGCTGCGGCAGTTGTTGCACAATGTTGCACGGTGGGTAATGCGATTGATAATGTAACGGTCGTCTAATTAGAGATGATATACAAGTTGTAGAGATTTATTAATATTTTTTGATAACAACACCGTGAAAATGATTTTTTAAATTGTGGTTCCATTTAAGCGATTTTTTCTTCAATAAGTTACAAGTTATTTTCGTTATTCTCGACACATAACAGGGCTACTTTTATAATTTGATTTCGTATAAGCTAAACTGAGTGTGCTAAAATTTGTGTGCTATAAAGAGCAAAACGCTATGAAGTAATAATTTTTTAGATAATTATACTACCTCATCGTATAGGACAGCATCGAAACAGAATGGGCAACAATATAAATCCATTAAATCTAAGATTATATATTAAAAATACGATTGTATAGATTTTCCAATGTGTAATTGTAAAAAAATACCGAATTGTTATTTCAGTGCGCCCACCATATATGAAGACATTGATGTAAAAATGTTGTAAATATCGTGAATGAAACATCCAGTTATGCTATCTGCTCCGGGTTTTATTAGGATTCGTTAATAAAAAATATTGGAATTTAGAAAATTTGAGGTGAAATGTAGTAAAAGTTGCATTTTTGATCTAATTTTTGTATAAAATTTCAATCTGTGTTTCTTTGTTTTTCGAGTTTCTTTTGTTATTATGCTGATAAACTTTAAAAATATTTAAATAATTAAAAAATTGTGAATCACGGTATTAATGATAGGAAACCATGCGAGCTGCATATGCAAGCTGTATCAAACTTAAAAATAAAATAAAATCCTTTTTGCCCTTTATTGAGAGTATATTGTTAACAGCATACTGTAATATACAGAAAACAATTCTTTTTACTTTTTTTAAAATACAGAATGTGCAATTATAATAAAGGTGTAGATGTGATCACAGCACCGCAGTTTACCAATTTTCGACGGAAACGGATAACTCCTCAGATTTTTTTGTTCGTCTCACTTACAATGTAAGTAGCCTGTAGTAAACTACAATTTTAATGGATGAAAAATAAATCACTGCATCTATCAGGAACCGAAACCCTCCCAAGATTGTGCACAGAAGAAAGGCTCACTTTTATGAAGTTTCGTTTTATGCGACACAATTAATTTCTTCCCGCAGTGTACCCCGATGCCGTCAGTATGTAAAGGTGGGGGTGGGTGGGTTGAAAAAAATTGGAAAACATCTCATTTTATGGATCTGCCAAAGCTCACCGTCAACCTGCACGTAATTTCACGTGCACCAACCCTTACCCCACAGTAGCGCCCACTGGAGGTGAGTTCCTTTTTGCAACCGTGCGTCTTCGCATGAGTGGATGAAAGAAATTCTATTAAAACACGGCTACAGAACTTTTGCTGCACGGGGGTAACAAAAAAACATAAAAACCCAACCTGACAGGAGCTGCCATTTTTTTCTCTCGCTCTTGCGTCCTACCACCCTTTTGGGTGGTTCCTCGGAACGGGTAGCGTCAAGTTCTCGTAAAAGAATCGCGAAAGTGAAATTAAATTATGCTGTTCTTCATCACCATACTCGAGTGACAGTGAATGTTGGAGAACCGGAGAAGAGGGAGAGAGAAGGACGGGTTACACCGGGAGGGGGTGAGGGGGGGATGAAAAAAGGGGAGGTTTGTTTTTCACCAGGTATATAAATTTGCTGTGGAAATTTTTGAATACTTTTTTTTGCTCTGCACATTTTGCTTGCTTACTTGCATGTCAAAGTATGTGGAAAATACGGTGCCACAATTTTTCCGAACAGCACAAATACAGTGGCTAGCAGCAGCGAAAATAAAATGGAAACTTGTACTTGTGTGTATGTGTGTCCGTCTTTTTTTTCCTTCCATACTTTTACTCCAGTAAAAGTAACTTCTCCAACCGAGCGGCAAGCTCAATTTTCTCTTAATGCCATCAGTCAGATCGTTTCCGTACGGTTCTGTGAATTCTACCACCCCACCCACCATTCACCCCCCATCACCCCACCAAAGGCACAAGCGAAGCGGCAGCATGACACACCCGAACGGCAGCAGTAACCGAAAATGCGAACGGGAACGGAACCGAAACGGCAAACGGCGCAACCGGGAAAGATTATACGGGCGACATCTGGTTTAGACATCTTTTAATAAAATTTTCATTTTTATTGCTATTTAAGAGGGATGATAAAATATATTATTATTACAAAAGTTGAAATAATAATAACGTCGTCGGGTACGATGACGATGGCAATAATAATAGGTTGACGAGCTTTCTGCGTTGGTGGTTGGTGGGGGGTGAATGCTGGTATGCTTTCCGGGTTTTCTTTTTCTCTTGTCCTTTCGATCGGGGATGGAAAACCGAGAAAATGTGAACAGGAAAATCACTAACAGGGAAGGGAACGTAACGTGGAAGTAAAGTTTCCGGAATGGAAAATAGAACTGAACTGTTCATTTGCTTTTCTTGGTCTGGTTTTTCGGGGGAAAATAAACACATATCTATTCAATATCCTTCTCGATTGGGCAACTAATCGTGTTTCCTTCTGCCGGGGGTTTATTTATGGTTTAGATACGATTATCGAATAAACATGAGAAAAACGCTTAAGCAACGTTTGAGAGAACTGGATGACTAAAAGGGACCAACTGATGGAGATAAAAATTGGTTGGAAAAGAACTGTCATTCATCCAGGTGTGTTATATAATTTAAATATATTGAATTGATTACGTATGATACTTTTAATGGCATAGTTTAGTGTTTTTATTTAAGGATTTAACGATTAATTTTAGGAATCATTTTTTAAGGAATTTATTTTTTATAATAAAATTATAATAAAAGCGTACGCAAACAAAGGATCCATCCATCAAAGGGGTTGATCTTTTGGGATGCGTTTTTGAAAGAATGGCGCCCAATAATAGCATCGTCACACATCGTTCAAATGCTCTAAACCTTTACTGTCCATTTTATATGCCATGATTGGGCATTGTTATGATTATTTCAATTCCCCATCCAACACACTCAATCCGATGACAATAATGATCGTACGTAGACACAGAGAGAAGTAATACATAAAACTCATATTATCATTCCCCGCACGGTGCTTTGTTCGGCCACGGAAGTGGAATATTCAAAATGTGGGCCACAGCCGTAGGCGAGTGCCTCGGGTAATAAAACATCATGACACCGGTAAGGGAACACTCAATCCTCGATAAATGCTGACAACAACTGTGATAACTTGGATGAGATTACGATATTTCCAAAGTTCCCTTCATCCCCATGCCGTCGCTCTAAATATGCTTGATGATACGGTTTTGTGAGATAAAAATAATAGACATATTTTCTGATTCTATGTATTCCCGAAAAAAAGAACTGATACCAGCAGAAGCACAAGCTCAGATGGGGATGGGAGGATGTGTTGTATGTTATATTTAGTGAACGGGAAAGAGAACGATCCAGTGATCCTATCTCGGGCGGATAAAGTTAAATGAGATTATGCAAAACCCTATCCCGGAGCGTGCTCAAGTGGGCTCGCTGGCATGCTGAAGTGGATGACAATCGAATGTGGAGCGGGCGAGATGGCACGGAAGTCGCTCCTGTTCCGCTAGTATCTTCCGCCGCCACAAAGCATCCGAAAGGATGAATTCTAAGTACATTAGGGTGTGCATGTTGGAGCAGGGGAAAGGGGAGGGTTTAGGGGTGGAAGGAACAACAAAAAAATGGCTCCCAATATCGATGCAACCCACCCTCCCCAAAGCCGACTCCTGGCGCATGTTGTTGTGCGGTCGTGTGTAGGTTTTTGCACTATATTTCATCCCGATTCCATTTCGCCGCTCGCACAAGGACACGCGGACAAAACCACTGCAGCCGTGGATGGAGAACGGCAACAACAGAAAAAAAAAATGGTCCAAAAGAAACACGCTATTTTTGTGAAAAAATTCCTCCAGATAAGGATGGAGTATCTACCCCGTACCGAATTGAAGGTATAATGAGACTACAGGAGGTAAATAAAAGCCACCGACCACCGAAAGAAAGGGAACAAAGATGGCGCCGTTTATGGTTAGGGAGGAAGACGGGAGGGGGGGGGGGGGTTGGTGTTTTTTTCTTGCCCTGCTTCCTTGCACGAGCGTTCGTTTACCAAATTGGACAATGTTGGTGTACGCTCCACCGGGCTGGATTGCTTTCCACATAATCCGAATGGTGGAAAGCACAAGGATACGATCAGCCCATATCGGAATGAAGTCCTTATGGGGATGAAATCTTTTTTTGTGTGTGTGTGTTTCGGTGTTCGGGAAAATGCCAGGCGTTCGTCTTGCGTACGGCCTTAAACGTGTAGAAAATAAAAATGAAATCCTTACAAAAAAGGATATTCGAGCCGATAGCTCCGCCTATTTTCATCCCTTCTGCGTAGTTTTATGTACAGCCAGCGCAAGGATATTCGCCCAGATGAGAGGGATCGGTCGTCCTTTTCATCCCTGTTACGGTGATGCTGCGCCGAGAAAGGAGGTGGGGATTAAACGAATGAATTCTGATGATGATGATGGTGATGACGATGAGGATGAATAAGGATAATGGGTATAGGGGTTTTGTGCATAACGTTTCGGTGGACGGCCGCTTCACAAGGGTGATGAATATGAATTGAGGCGTCCCTTTACGTCCCAGGAGCCACAATCCACGGCGTT
This sequence comes from Anopheles minimus, assembly GCA_000349025.1. Classification (NCBI taxonomy): domain Eukaryota; kingdom Metazoa; phylum Arthropoda; class Insecta; order Diptera; family Culicidae; genus Anopheles; species Anopheles minimus. The sequence goes on from KB663721.1 coordinate 9,930,452, forward strand.
AGACTAACCGTCATCGGCGTCATGATCATTGCGAGCGTCATCGTATTGGTAGCGGCCTGTAGGTACCTTGGTTTCGAGTTGGGAACGAATGCAACCGGTGTGGCCTATAGGGTATTGGTGTTACACAAACCATTCGCTAGCGTGGAGTCGTCCTGTTCGGTGCGCTGTACAATTACGCGAAACGTAGCCGCGCAGTTATTAAACATAGATGGTGATTGATCTGTTGGTGGAAAGAAACAATCTATTTTGTGGGTGAAAGATTTACAGAGATTAGTTTTCATTGTTGTTCTTTACAACAAAATTTTGTGCAATTAAAAAAATGGTGAAAAGAAAGGAAGAATCCTGTTCAACAAAGATCTGAAAGGAGTGTTAAAAAAGGAGAGAAAATTATACAATTTTTAAAGTGCATTTATAAGTGGCATTTTGTGTTCTTGTGAGCAGTGTAGTTCTACGTTTGTTCAATGCGTAACCGCTTGTTAGTATTTTGAATTGGAAATCGAAGTGACACCAGTGATTCCCCAATCATGTCCACTGCCATGTCGACAGCATTCATGGTGGACAGTATCCTGCAGGATAAGGACTCCCCGACCGAACAAGTGACCCGCTGCAGGGAAGGTTCCAGTCCGGTCGGTGTTCCGCCCGGTGCATCCAATGGGGACGCCGGGTCGCTAGCCTCCATCTCGGACAGTGACGAGTTCGACGAGCCGAAAGACTCCAGCAGTCTGTGTGATTCCCCGAAAAGCTTCCACAGTCTGCACCACCATCACGCCCATCTTCATCACCCGGCGGGGGCCGATCATCAGCTGCATCTGCATCATCACCATCACCATCTGCTTGCCCAGCACCATCATCACCATTCGGCGGCGTACTCGGACGACGAGGTACCGGCGGGACCTCCACCGTCCATCAATGGTGGCCATTCGATCGGGAGGCGACCGGCCACATTCCGGCCCCATCCGGACGATGGTGTACCGCTGGAGCAGATGGATTACTGCTGTGCCAAGTGTGGTCACTGTCAGCCGGAACTGAATCCGGGCAGTCGGGGCAGTCCATCCGGTGCTGCCAACGGGGGCAATGGGATGGACAAGCGGAGCGCGGACGGGGAACACAATAACAACAACAATAGTAGTGGTGGCAAGGAGGAACCTGGGCCGGACGGGGACGGTGGGAGTGAGTACGAGTTTCGGTGTGAAAAGTGCGGGTTCGGGGAGTATGTGGTACCGGGCAAGCAGACGATCCTGAAGGAAAGCAGCAAACCCGTGCTCAAGTTTAGTGTGTCCGCCATTCTGGGCGAAAGGAAGGATTGCGTTAAAGTTAGGAATGGTAAGTTGAGAGCGGTGTGAGTTGGATTATCGTTTCACGTTATCGTCGGAAGTGTCGTCTAAATGTATTAAAACGTTCTTGAAGCAAATCTTCAATATTTCAATGTCCTCGTCTAAAAGACTTCAAAGTTTGAGGAGTAATGTGTTCTTTGGAGTATCATGTTTGAACGTTTTACTGTAATAAGAGTGTCGGAAGTATCGTCTAAATGTTTTAAAACGTTAGAACTCATCCGAATCTTTAATTTTCTAATGTCCTCGTCTAAAACGCTTTGAAGCTTCAGAAGTAATGTGTTTTTGGGAATTCCATGTTCGATCTTTTCGAACTCTCCTAATGAAAAAGTTTGGAAAATGGATGAGAGTTACCCAAAACTATGATTAATGAGTGAAATCGTAAAACATAAAAATAGAGCTTAGTTCTTTCGATCACTTGCAGTGCATGTACTGAGCCGTGATAGTACACATTGTTTAACATAAAGTGCAGATTGTGCCTCGTACACCCCGATAATCATCAGCCACTAGTTTGATTTTCCACCCTGTCGCCTGAAAAAGACGCATTTCCTGTACTAGTGTTTTCCACATTGTTCAGCATCCGGATAGAGCCACCGTCAGCTTCAACTCCATATGATTATAGGAACTCAGCTCAATGCGAACCTATCCCAGCGTGGAATGGGGATAGCTCTTTTGTCCCGAGTACATGCCTTGTGCTGGAAATTATCGCCGACGGGTGGGCCGATCGAACCCATTATCCGATTGGCGTGGCGTAATTATTATGATCTGATTTCATTTCCCGTCCAGTGACGTGGCGTCTGTGGTCACGTCCGGTAAAGGATGCACTTTGCTCATCCCATTCAACGTCACGCTACGCGTGTAAGCGTAGCTGACGAACAAGCAGCACACATACCGTCTGGTCTTGCATCAGATTGTGGGCATCCCGTGTTGTCCCATCTCTCCCACAGGGTATGCAGTTGCCTGCTGGAGGCCACTACCACCGGTTGCATCACAACTTCAATCATCCAATCCACCTCGATGCTCATTTGTCGATGCACTACCACTTGAGGTAACGGCTGACCGTTCGGACACTCGTCCTACGGGACGCTACTGGAACAATGCAGCAGTTTATTATCATCCAGCCTGCATTGGTGGACATACCACCCTTTTGCTGACGAGTGTTTGTATATCCCCGTTCAGCGAGAACGCACCGGAGAGTTGTCCGGTTTCGGGACAGGGAATAATTTATATGCAATTAACACCTCATTTATACAAATAGATGAACAGTCGCTGCAGTCGATAATCAGTAGCGTGGTGTGTGTGGTTCTGCCCAACCTGGTCCACGGTTGGTTCGGATGCCGACAATTGGCATCGCGTCAATTGGTGGTACTGGTTTGATTGGTTTGTTTGATTTTTATGGGTTCTTACTCATTTCCTCGAGTACGGTTCGGTACGATGGAAAATATCGAACGGAAGGAGGAATGACAAATGTGGAAGGGCATTTTGTGCAGAATAATTTGCTGTCGTTGTTCAACAACCTGCAGCTTGGGGCAGTGAATGGAGAAACAAAGGGAACACACGACCAACGTCATCCGGAATTTGCGGTTGACGCAACTGTTGTAAACAATTAACAGACATATCCGTTTGCATTGTTACATTGCAATAATTACTTTTGCTTTCGGGTTTTTAGATTGAGTAAGGATTATTGTTACGAGTTTTGTGTTAATGTGGACTTTTGCACTCATGTTCATTGAATTTAATTCGTAAAGTAAAAATATACTTCAAATGAAACTCTTTTGAGCCATTACATACTTAATGGAAGTTTAATTATTGATTGATTGAGTTCAGATTAATAATTTATTTAGGTAAGGAGAAATTCCATTATTGCGGAAATAAGCCGTATTCTAGCATAATAATTTACAGTTATTAATTTAAAGCTTATGAATTGTTTGTAAACTCGAATGCTATCAATTTCCACGTTGTGTTTAACTTATTCTTCGTGAAGAATCATGCACATGATTCTCCAGTGTAGGATCGTTCGAATCTCGTGTTGGTTTTATTAAACTAAACATTCATATTTAAAGATTTTTCTTCCGAAGGTTCATGGTTTAACCTAGAATTATGTTTAACCCTATACAATAATACTTTTCATAGAGAAGATCGATTCATCTGGTGTATTTTATGAGGATCGTTTGCGATTGAATCCTTGTCGTCAAAGTAAGCCATCAATTGTATGAATGATTCCACTGAAGAATTTATCGGAAGAGAGATTAGGAATGTTTGAAAACGGTTTCATATTAAAAAATACAAAACTTTTTCAATAATATTCACCCATATACATTATGTTAAAATATTTAAAATAAACCTTGGCAAGAAGTCAATAATTCTTTGATGGGTTTCTTGATTGAATGGTTATTCCACAAAGTCGAAAAGGCGTATAAAAAGAGCCGCAGGATGCGCCTGCGGCTCATAACGCGAAAAAACACCAACGATATCAAATAAAGACAATTTTTCTGGCAATTTTCTATTCGGTAAAAAAAAGTCCTTTTTTTGAACGACCAAAAAAAAAATTTGGAAAGTCCAAAAAGCAACAACCGAAGGCGGCGTTTTCTAACAAAAATATTATTTTTTTTTTCATTTCATTATTACGCCATTTGATCGTTTCATGATAAAATGTAGCTTACTCCGTATTTTTCCAATTACCATTACCATCATCATGTTTTATTTTATGAAAATTTAATGGATACCAAAGGAAAACTGTTCGTAAAAACCAAACTATCCAAACTGCTGTGATTTATTTGCTGCACACTATTAAACCATACCGTACCGTTCTTATAATAATGTTCGCCAATCGATAAAAATTCATATCCATCACTTACCAGTCCATCAACAATCGATTTTCTCTGCTTGCGATCCAACCGACCGGAGCTGGTGTGCTTTTTGGAATCCGCACACCAACACAAAAATCTATCCCGTCCAGCTAAACATGGCCCCAACATCGCTGCTCCACTCAGGCACTCAGGAAATTGATTATGTGCTACCGATAATTTATACCACACTTATTTGCACCTCCAAGCATCCCGTAGCGACCGGATAGGGATGCCGGTGGTATAGCATTAATTTCTTTACCCCAAAAACCTATCAAAAGTGTCACACCGATCATCCGGTGTTCCCCGGTTGGAGCGGAAAGCTAATTTATATCGCTTTGATTTTCCTCCCGGCACACGCGTGCAAGGTGACGGTTGTTGGATGACGGTTTGCCGTCGGTTTTTTGTTTTTCTTCACGCCAAGCTGTGAGGCTGCTTAGGCGCAGCAAATTTCGTGAGTACGGCAGGTGGGGGCGGAATGCGGATCCAATGATTCTTATGCGCTCGTTTATGATTATACGAACGTCTGCAAGTGACACCTCCGACGAGGCTCGGATGGGATCGATTTTCACAACACACACAAAAGCGGAAGGAAAAACGGAAAAGTGGACGAACGACCATCATCATCTTCGAAGCTGGAGGGTTTTTCGTCGATGGTCTGTACCTTGGCCGTTGGACGCATTTAGCATTCTAGCTGTTCCGGCTGTGGATGTCCAGTCCTGTTTTTTTTTTGGGGGTGAGTGAGAAGGTTTTTCGTACGGAAATGTGTTACATGTGTCCTTAGACGTGATGCTTTTCCGTAGAAGCATTTCCGTGCGTGCACATGAAATTATAAACGCATCGAGCGACGAACCCCTCCGGATGACCACATAATGGCTTCAGTCCGAAATTGAGCACCCAGGGTGGCGTCCTAAAAATGGTCGAAAAATTGCTCACTTCTTGGGCTACAAAAATTCATCCGCACAGACAGTAGAGACGCTAGAGGCTTAAGAAGCGAACGCAACCCGGGTACGGCATTTTAACGGTGCCGTGTAGGGTGTTGGACGAAAGAACGGTGGCAGAAAATCACATCCGGCGTATGAACATGTTCATACTGCTAACGAGCTGTGTGTTTCTCTCTCCACTCTCCTCCCTACTCCTTCCTCGGGGAAGGGAGGTCCTTCGGCAGGAAAAACGCGTTCCTTTCTGTGGCACCGAACACGATGCCAATTTCATCGACAACTCAACTTTCCCGCCATGGACGCATCGAACGATCCTCTAAGTGAGCCGCCAGCTGACGCAAATTATATTATTTTCCACCCTTCAGGAGCGGTCGCCGTTTTGGGGTGGGTGGTGAGTTGGTCGGAACTAAAGGGAAATCTTTGCCGCTTTCGGTCGTTTGTTCTCCGGGGTGTTTTGCCTTTTTTTCTTTATACACTTTCCTTTCCAGCTAGCTTCAGGAAAACCCGAAAGGAGGCTCACAGATTTTCCCCGAAAAACCCCTAACTCTCTACACGTTTTGGGATCGATCATGGCGTGGTGGTACAGGCCGGCGACCGACGTGTTTGCGTGGGGGTATGGTTTGACTTTATGTCTTTTGGACTAGCTGTGCGCTAGACACACACACGCGATGGAACCGATTTTGTGGAGTCGAAATCTGGTACAGTTTACGTGCTAAGTGTTTTTCTCGTTTAACTCAATTTAGGACGAGCATATGTTCCACCCAATGGTCGTGGTGGTGGGTGGAGATTTCACCCTTCCTACCTTCCATCCACAAAAGAGAGAATTTGGTTTGAATATCTAAAGTACGGAGAAGAACTTAAAGCAGAAAACTTGGCAATGGCGGTAATGATTACGATGATCGTTGTTCCTATTTCACTCGCTCTTAGGGCACTTTTGTCACACAATAACGTGCGATGGGCAGCATCGAGTGGAACCGATCGATATTTGGATGAGACACAACCGAGCCGAGGAAAATGGGAAAAGTTTTCTTCTGCCGAGAGGAAACTTTTCTGCATCAAAACAAAATGACAATACACCTATCTGGTGGTGGAGAGAAAGAAAAGTTGTTTTCCTTAAAAAACGGGAGAGTTTTAAATGAGTAAATGATCTGTTTATGACAGTGTAAGACTGTGTGAAGTGTGTTGCCATTTACCGTAAAACGTAAAACTACATAAAAGCAAGCTCATTCCACACTAAACCATCGTATCACGCGAGATAAAGGCTTTAAAACGATATCGAATAGATGATTTAAAATGATACAATTTATCCCCGGACGCGAAACCGATCCTAACCTCAAAAACCGATCCGGGACCGCTGTCCAGTGTTGCGGTTTTTCGCATCCCGGGTTATTTACGGTGGTGTAAACAAATAAAAGGCGGAAAATCAGAAATCCGAAAACTGATGGAATACTGATACAGTGATAAAAAACAGAACTGTAAAGCTGTAAAGGATGAGGTGTGATGCTACGGGACTTCGTGCTACATGGCTGTAATGAATATTTATAACGCGAACGCGCCTGGTTCGGCCACACGGGATGGCACAATATGAGATTGAGCAAAAATAATTCATTTAAATTGTTTCATCCATGGTTTTTATTGAAAAGCGTGAATTTTGGGTGCAGTTTTGTTTCCCTTTTTTCTGTAATTTGTTTTACCACGTTTTTGATGGATTTTGAAGAGTCTTTTATATTTCTATGCTTTTTGTTTTTTGTTCGTTTATTTCGATATTTTTATATTACTTCTTTTGTTCATATTTTTATCTCTGGTATTCAAACATTTTGCTCTACCCTTTACTTTTATGTTTTTCATGTATCATTTCATCATTTTATATTTTATTTTTCAATCACTTTATGTTCTTTTGCAAATTTTCTGTCAACTACACCTTTTTCAGAGATCTTCTCAGTTTTGTGTTCCGTTTTTATAACACTTTTGTATTCTTATTTTTAAATATTTTCCCGTTTTTGCTGTTTTTTAATAGCGAATCTGATTATAAAAACTTTCAAACCCTCTCCCATCTATTTTCCGCCCGTTTGAAGCATTCTGGAAACACTCCAACTTATGCATTTGTTTAACAAGTGCCACAAAGAGGGCACAAAAAAACCATAACAACACTTTGAATGATGTTCTGGGCAGTGGATAACAACGTGGCTGTTTTTTGTTGTTATAATTTTTTGGGAAAAATCATCAAACCCACCCGGTTTCCCCATTTCCCACCGTGTTGCAACAATGGGTAGTTATGTAGGCTGTTGAAGCGTGTTGTTTTCGCTGCGTTGCGATGCATATAAATTATATCACTGTAATTTGTTATTGTAATACACGCTGGTAACCGTTTCCCGGGTGAGGAAAACAGGGAAATGGAGGTAGCATTTATTGTGGGGCGGTGATATGGCACTCGGTGTGGTTTTTCGAAAAGAACACTTTATGGTGGAGAAAACTGGGGTTAAAGGGTAGAACGGCAACGTGCTGTCAATTTTGTCCACGAATGAGCGGCCATTTATTTCGCGGGAAATTCATAAGGGATATAGGGGATGAAGGGAAGGGATGATGTTCGCACGCAAAATGTCTCGTTGTGTAGTTTGTGGTCAACCAGCGATAAAAACACGGTATGATGTGCTTAATTAATTGCATATTAATTATGCTACGAATGTGCGTGTTACGGTGCAAACATTATGCTGGCACGATGTTGAAGTGCTTAATATGTTTAATTTAAGGTTTGCCCATTTGGAGGCGTGTTTCCGTTGCTCCACTTGACGTCAGAGCGATTAATGTTGGTGAGCATTTTTAAACGAGAGCATGTACTTGCTGACCGAGTTTTAGGAATTTGTACATTATTTTCCTAAACAGTTTTTAAGTGCGTTTTAGGTACAAGACATCCTCCGGATCTTTCCTTTTATTTATGGTCATTAAAATGGTGAAATGAATGCAGCACTTCAATTTATCATTCGATGGGATTAAAAAAGTGATTCTACACTGGTATAAAAGCTTCACACAGAGTATTTCCCAATAATATTGAGCCAGCATAAAAAAGGCATAAAAAATCATCAAACTGCACTTCTGGGGCGTTTATCAATTGATCATATAACCGCTTTTAATCATCTCGACACGCCACATTGACAGTTTGAGTCTTTTGAGCCCACTGTTCCGTTTTTCCCTTTGGTGCGATACTTTTCCACGCCCTCCCGAAATAGCTGAGAGGATTTTTTTTTGTTCTTTATTGCATAAATCTGTAAAAACACTAAAGAACAATAAAAAAGTATGCTCCGCACACGGCACATCAAACAACAATAATCGTTAAATCGCTAGAAATGTGCAATAAACCGAAGGTGCAAACGGTCGCTGGGCTTTGCCGAAAATTTGATTGAAGACCTCGAAGGTCCTTCGCCGAGCGGGATCATCGATCGAACCGAAGCGTGCAGTGCAGTTCCCGCCCCGTGTGCGAAAAGCCCTCGGACAATACGCGAAGCACGCCGGTTAATAGCGGGCTCTACACGATCCGAACCCGAGAAACCCGAGAACCGTACAATAATAACATTTCCGCTGCTCAGTACATCCTCGTGCTGGTGCTGCAAAGAGCTAGGAATAACACGCATCCCATGGTTAGGGAGAAAAAGGGAAATCCCTTCGGACAGGGGTGCATATACAGCTGGAAGGACCATCAAGCCGTGTGTGAGCCATCGAGCGAACCGATTGGCAAGTTTCCGGGCAATAGAGACAATAATTTAAACATGATTATAATCCAATGTTTTTACAGCCCAACTTAACCCCCCCGGGTGGGTTGTTCCGCTGGTTCCGCTCACTTGCTTTTATCAGTGGCTGTTGTGGCGTGGTTTTGTGCTCGGTTGCCGATAGGTTGATCGTTTGGTTAGCGGAGGAATATAAAAAAAAAGCTTCCTCACCGAAGGATATTGGCTTTTGTTTTTGTTACAGATTAGGACCAGATGATGAGGGACAATTGAGCAACTTCGGTTAACGATTGCTGAGGTTCAGGCTCAGGATCGTGAAGGCTGACGCTTGAGGGATAAAAAGGTTTTCTTTTTGTGCGGTACTGTGAGACCGGTTAGCTGTCTGAAAGTGATGTGATGTAACATAAATTAATCAGAAGTTTTAAAATTCTCTGGGATTGGACCGACTTGAAACAATACTTGTTTTCTTCGATATAAGCACTGTGTTACATCACAAAGATGACTTAACCCGTGCTCATCGTGCTTAAAATACAGTTCACTGAAAATATTCTCATTATTTTTTTTATAATTCTTATTATAGAGTCCATGTGACGATGATTTAACCCGCTTAAAGTTAATTCATTTTACATTAAAAGACATCACGTAAACTTAGCAATTTAGAGCCATGCTTAACAAATTACGACCAAAATGACGAAATAGCTCTTCTGATACATTTACGGTTTTATTTAAGTTGAAATGATAGTAAAATTCATGAGAAACTTATGTCTTTGGAGTTTGGTTCTTGGAATGCTTATGTTATGTGCTTAAATTGGCCTTATAAATCATTCTAAGTTAAATTTGGCTTATGTCTGTATTTCTTTTGTTTTTGTAAACATTCTTTGCTCTTTAGTGCCCGGTTACTGAAATGTATAATATTTTATTCATCTCTTTTCACAAACTTGTTTTTATTCATCAGTTACGGTCAGGACGTATTGCTTTCCCAAACTTATTATTCACAACTCAATATATATTTTAATGATTTATTTAAATCTTATTTTTTCAATTAAATTATTGATAAACACTCTTTTTTTATTTCTATAAAACATCGTCTTTTTAAATTTTTTGGTCATTAATGTGTGAATAGTTTTGTTTTTCTTATTCCTTTCCAATAGTTGATTGTTACTGTAAGATTGATTCCACTCACTTTTTCATGCTATTCTATTTCTTTTTATACCTCTTATTATGCCAAGGATTTTTCATCGTATACTTAGCATTTTCTAAAACATACTCGGTGATTTAGCAATAAATATGATCATGATTGTTACACAATAGTTTTCCAAAGCTTCTAAGCTTCCACCAATCGCCATCCTGAACGATATTTTACCGCAAAGCTAGTTGAACTTTGGAGGCATTTAATGTAAGGCAGTCGTTACCACAATCAATCCGGACCATTACTCTGAAGCAACGAATGGCTAAATGGGAATATTAAGTCTTGTGAGCCTGCAAAGACTTGTTGCGCCTAATAGATCTTTACGCCAAGAAGGAACAGAGAGTGATCTAATTTTATGTCAGTATGTTAACTCAATCATGAACTAGAACTTAACACGATATTTTATTGCATTAGCCCGTTTTCCCTTCTACCATTACTAAAAAGGATAATACCAAACAATGTTGAACTTATATCAAAAATCCTTGACACCCAGAAGCTCTACAAATTGTAGCAGTTCTCTCCAAACATTACGCCCATTTTGGAGATTTTGAAGCAACTGACACTATCCCGAAGCGTTCGTTTTGTATTTGAAGCATCCGTGTCCGTGTTAATTTCCGCTCATCCCAAAAACCCCATCCAGTTTGACAGTTACGCTCCGAGGGCAATGTAGGTACAGAAGATCGTACCGAGTTCCAGTGCTACCGAACAATGTTTCCAACAAAATCATCTGCCGACGTCAGTCCCGAACCATCACCTTTTGATGGTTGATATATCCCAGCCACTGGCAGACGGGATTGTTACGTTACCTCCAAACCTAACGGACGGGGTTTTTGGTTTCGGAAATTTAGCGTAACATGCAATAACAAAAGTTTGGGTGGGTGGGTAGTGGCACATCCGGCGTTAACCATCCATGTAACTGTCGGGGTGTTAGTGTGGAAAGGATTAAGCAACGTACCGGGGTAGTTCCTTACGCTTCCGAAAGAGGATAATTGGAATGTTTGCAAAACAGAGCGCACTCCACACCTTGCTCGGTGTGGAGCACCAATGGAATCCGTCCGTTTGTTACGCGTTGATTGAGTCCCGAAAGATATGTGAGCATATCAAATTCATAATCTTCCCACACGAGTGCGTATCACGACACGCACGTGCAAATGAGAGTTCTTGACAAACTCACGACCGTCGAGGACCGTCTTCACCGCGCGTAATCTTAAGAATAGGGAAGCCTATTCCGTTAGTAGCGTTTGCTTGCTGCAGCGAAACGGGTTTTTGTTGTGGACTTTGTGTTTCAGACGGTATCATGATGAATCTTCCGTCAGAGGTTTTAGCGCGTCCCCGACAAGGTGTTAACGCGGAAGTTTTTATGTGAAAACTTTCCGCCAGCATTAACGCGTCGCGCATCCAGTACGTGAAGTACGTTTTGGGGGGATTGTTTTTGCTATTGGTCCGGTACCTTCCAGAAGTACTGCTGGCATATGGCCGCTCCGATGGTACAAAAACATGCGCAACATTTCCGGACATTTAACGCAATGGTGGCTGTCGAGGTAAAAGGTAAAGTGATCCGAAAGCAGATGTGTGTCAGATATGTGACTTTGGGTTGTAAAAACTACTGGGGATTTCCTTTATGGAGTTGTTATACGACCCCGACGGAGATTTCAATGCTCTTTGAACCTGCGTGCGTACATTACCGTTTGTCTGTTTGGGGGTTTTGGGGATGGAATCTTCTAGAATGGGAACCTCACCGTGCGTCGTACCTTTTGTTTCGTTTTGCAGAATTTATTCAACCACAGCACCTTTGGCCTTACATTCAGCAGAACCTGATCCAACAGAACCACTTAGCCAACCCGGCATTCCTGGGCGCTCATCCACACCATCCCCATCATCCGCACCAGCAGCATCCCCACCATCACCATCATCCTCATCACCAACACCATCAGGGTGGACCACCTCCTCCACATCCACTATCTCCTCATCACGCGCAACAACAACAGCAGCAGCAGCAGCAGCAGCATCTTGCCGTCGGACCGAACGGCAGCCCAACCGGGCATCCGGTCAGCAGCAATGGGGCCCATCCGCATCACCTTCACAATAGCAGCAGTAACAGTGCGAGCGAGTCCGGCAGCTTACCGAACAGTCCGGAACTGCAGGAACCATCGGCCCAGGTGGTGGTGGCACTACAGCAGCCGAGAGATAATAAAATCATTGCGAAACCACTTCCGAGCCGACCGACACCGTTCCTGCACCACAGTCTCAACCATCCGCATCTTCATTCGCTGTTGGCCCACTGTCGCAATCCGTACATACCGGGTAAGTGTACTGAAAGGAGCTCTCTCGTCCCGAACTGAACGTGCGTCTTATTTCAGGTGGACCACAGGTTTTCCCGCTACCACCGGGGCAAGGTTTTCCGTGGGCACACTCCACCCGAGGGAAACCCCGGCGGGGGATGATGCGCCGGGCAGTGTTTTCCGGTAAGACACAGGACGTCTAATCTTCGGAGAGCAACTTTCAAGCTTTCGAACACTCTTCCTCCCACAGATTCCCAAAGGAAAGGGCTGGAAAAGCGATTTCAGCTGCAGAAGTACATCAGCAAACCGGATCGGAAGAAGCTCGCGGAACGGCTCGGTCTTAAGGACTCTCAGGTAAGCACGGGATCGGTCATGATTTATTCATGCCGGACCGCAGAGAATTTTTGCAAAATCCATATTATTGAAAGTGTCCAACATTTAAGGCCACGTTTTTCCTCTTATCTCAAGTGTTGGGAAATATGTGTGTGACTGCTGAGAGGCATTTTAAGCTCCGCCCTGGTGGGATTTCCCTCCCCAAAACGAAAGCAAAAAAGATGGCAGAATGGCCAGAGCGAAGGGGGACCTTGTTATATACCTTTGGGTTGGATCTTGGGAAAAAGTTTTCCACCAAACAAACAAGAAAAAGAAAAAAGCAAGAGAAATAAAGTGAGCGGGATGAATCTAGAGACAGAAAGAGATGAAGACGTCCATTTGCAGCTCGATTTCCCAGTGCAAGTGCGCAGACGCTATACGACGGAGGATTGTTCGAGGGACTGACTGACTGTTCGTCTTTTATGCTCTCGACTGCACCGAAGCGCAGACGGAACACACCGGGAAACGGGAGTGGGAGACGGAGAAAGAAAAAAACAATTTTCGGGAAAAGTTTAACCAGAAGAGGGTGTTCTGTGGGTCCCAACTTGAGGGCACTGATTAATGGACAATGGCGTACGTTTGTGGTTGGTTGTTAATGGGATTTTATAACTTAATGGATTTTTTTTAAATAAATATTTTTTGTGTAATTATATAATTTATTATAATCGATATTTCCCGCTTAAGACTGCATATATGATTGATAAATGATAAATGATTAATGACACACATTTCGGTGGTCACTTTTCTTCCGTTCCTTTAAGTCTGGTAAAGACTTTTCCTGAAAAATGAACCTCCTTCAAGGAAAAGTCAAGCGCATGACCACATTCGGAGAAAGGAGGCTGAAAAAACAAATTCCTTATAGGGGCAGGAAAATTATCCCACTTGCTGTTTTTTCGCCCCCATATCCAAACCCCTCATCTCCTTCCTACCCTTGCACCACTCCCCTTCCTCCCTTGGTGATAATCTGCACCGTAATTCGGTTGCCACTCGACTGGAAAAAGACCAGAAAACCAAAAGCCATTAACTTCATGCACCGAGTACACGGTGGAATTGAAAAGTTTTGGGGAAAATGGGAAAACCATGCTAAAGGGGAACGGAATGAAGGGGGAGAGGGAGAGAGAGAGAGGGAGAGAAGGAAAAAAAACAATCAACCAGTGTACGACATGACAAATAAAGAAGCGATTATTTCCTACTTCGCTTGTACGGTGCGGATAAATCTCGTTTGTTAGGAACAAAAACCCCGGGAACAGAGAGATTTTCTTTTACTAACACATATAGCCCCAGCACACATACAAGCACGCACGCCGTGCGCACGCTTCCGGAGACTCACACACACACGCACGCACGCACGGACACACACTCCAAACGTCTGGAGATGACATTTTTCCAACTTTGATAATGCTTTTCCCTACTGTTTTTTTTTTTGGTTGCTCTCCGTTTTGCCACCTCCTTCACTTCTGGGGGAGGGTAAAATCCCATCCCCACAGCCCACATCAAGCGGCGTGTCTTTATGTGCTCGAGCAAGGTTCAGAGAAAATTGATTTAATCCGATTGTTATCGGAACGGAAGCGTAATGAATATTTTCCACATTGTGTGTGTGTGGGTGAGTGCGAGGAAGGATGATCTTTCGTCTGCTCTCTTTCTTACACACTGTATGAGAGGGTTGGGTGAAGGGAAAATGAGGGTGGGAAATGAAATAATCTCATTGATGATCATGATCCGTGAAATGATGCCAGGAGTGGCCGTCCTTTTTACTCCTTCGGAGACGAACTTTCACCAATCTTATGGTCAAAAGAAGAAAAAAATAAGCACCTTGCGGGCAGATGAAGATGAAGGAATGTTTCAATAAATTCATGAATATCTGCCCTTTCCGGGGATGGTTTGCGGCTGTACGGAAGCGACGGAAATTAATCGTTCATTAATTTTCCAATCGCTAACGCTTTATCGGTTCCTTAGTATCTCGGTTTTTTTTGACGGGGGGAAAGAAAGTTTTCTTTCGAAGGAAGGGGGATATTCTTTTAAATAATCATCGGTGCAAATTGATTTCTTTTAATTTAATCGTCACAGGTGGTAGATTGATTTGAACATCACGGAAGGTGGAGGAAAAGTTTTCCCACTTGTACAATTTTTGTGTAAAATTAAGATATATTAGGGAATAAATATACTTTTCCGTTAATACGTTTCTACAGCGTATGCCGTAATTTTTTGATAACGATTTACTAGAACTCTAGAAGAGTATAATAAAAAAAATGAAATTTTTTATACTTTCGTAATTTTTTATATCATTTAATAATTATTGATCCAAAACTAAGCTAAATAAATACTTTGGAAAAGTAATGCTATCGCATTAAATAACTTATCTCGAAATCGTTGAAATTATAGTTAAATTCACGTTAGAGTCAAGTAAAATATATTTTTCAATGTCGACTTTACATTAAATGTTTTGTATAAAACATTAATACTGTTTTGTATAAATATTAAATATATTTTTGGCTTTATATACTTTTAAAAACATTAACAAATGTTATTTATTGCGTTTTAAATTTCAATCTTGAAATTTTCAGCTAGTTTCTTTTGTTTTATTTGTTTGTAATGCTCAAAAAAAGTATTAATGTTAGCAGTAAATGTTCTAATACTTTTTTTATTAAAAATACAACCAGATGCATTAACTTATATAACTATTGGATGAACCTAGATAAGAGATATGAAGCGGCAAAATCAGTCAACAAATTGAATGATTAAAAAAACTTAAAATTGCATTTTGCAAAAAAAGGTACCAATATTGTTATTATCAATCTCTTGAATCTCTGAAGTAATTTAAAAAATACGAAATATTATCGTTCGTTTGTTAATTATTTTGAGACTTTTCCTCTGTCTGAGGGAATTTTAATTATTTGAGGTGTTGGATCAGTTTCTTGATCATGTTTTCTTGTAAGTTTTTGATCATTTTCCAATTCAAACATAAGTGCAAGGAGTTTAACAATTATTTACGTTTATTATCGACTATAAAAAATATGAAAATATATAATGAAAATCTGGAATATTTCTATTAGAAGATTCCAAAAGATATGTTCAAAGATGCCCCTAATTGTATAAGAATCCCATGCTTCTTACCATTCATGAGCAAGTTATCTTAATCCAATCGAGTTATTCAATGATTTAATCTACCGTTTAAATAAATCCAAACCACACGCACACTAAAACAACTGTTTGTCGATTAACACACCACTGGCAAATAGTTTGCTAACAAGCGTTTGTCTAACCCGGGGACAGATTAGCCACTCCGCAAATCTCCCCCGATCGACAACATACGTTTCTGGCATAACAAATTTATGCTTAATGGACCATTTCCACAGGCAGTACACGTGGCGTCAAAACGAGCCGTTTCTTGGTAAGAAGCACCAACAAAAAAAAACGAAGAAAAACAACCACAAACGTCTGTCTGGATGAGGATAAGCATCACTGCAATTGATTACCACCCTCGGCAATGGGAAATCTTCGCCCACACTGGAGGGTCCCAGTTTGTTAGAGTAGGGTAGCAGAATTCTCAAATATTTACTTGTCATTGCCGTCGGGCGACGACGTTCCGGCTGTTCGGTTTCGATTGTTTTCCACACCACCCTTAAGTGAAAGTTTGGAATTTTCACCACCACAACACGCCACCTCATCCCGAGAGGGTGTTGTGTTGCGTTGCGTGTGTTTATTTACAAGCGTAAACCCTAAAGAATGGTTGGAAATGTAAATTTGACGAGCGGTAAAGTGCTCCCGAGATTATCTGATTATCCTTTTCGAGTGGAAGGTTCCTTAGCAATTCCCTTTTGTGGTCCCTGTGTCAATCCCTGTGGGAAACGGAAACGCTTTGGAATCGTTTATGCAATGATTGATTGGCTTGATGAAACGATGCAGAAGCGCACCGAATTGCAACACAGTCCGCTTTCCGAGTGACTCCGTGGAACGAATGTAATTGATTTTCTCCAACTTTCTGACGCACGATGACAAATGAGACCACAAGGTGCTGTGACATTAGGGCCGGCAGGCTGATAGAAAGGATGCAGCTGAAGAAGGCTGCTGCAATCACGCGGTGGGCACGATAACCACGATGACATTGCAGAGGACATCCTTTCCATTTTTTTTTTTTCGAATTTCACTCCATATGATACATCTGTTTCCTTGTGTATGTGAGATATTTGAAAAATTCATGTCATCAGTACCATTAACAGAAAGGGGGGTTTCACCTTAAACAAAACATTAAATGTTGTCAAAATTCATCGATCACATTGGTACCTTTCATGCTTCAGTCTGGGGACCTTTGTTTCACGGTTACGGTTGGAAAGTGTTGGTAATTGGGCCGTTAGAGCGGTTACCATTTTCGTCACACATTTTATTCCACTCGGATGCATTTGAATGGCAACTACTGATCAATGGTCATGAACGGGATGGTTGATAAATTGAGTTGTATGCGAGGTGTGTGGAGTGAAGTGTCATCGTTTTTTTTCCTTGAATGATTTAAGCTCTAAATTTTGGAACCTTTGTATACCTGTGCTTGAATACAAATATCAGCTGATGGCGAAGGTTTTTGTGTCATGTAGACTTAAAACTTAAAAGACACTTAATAACTTGCTTACGATTAGTATAACTATATAAAGTCTAGCATAACTTTCCATGGTTCCACTTTAATCTTTTACAAAATACGAAAACAGTAATCTTTTAAACACAAAAATCCCAGTTTGGTAGAAGTTAAGTTAAGGACACTATCTTAATTATTTGCAATTTTTTCATTATTGGCACTATTGTTGTTTTTTTAATGTGTTATTTTTCGATAAGTTTTAATATCGAAAACGCATTTCATAACTAATATGACAGTTTTTGAAGTCTGCAATTGTTACACGATGTTGAAAATAACTGTAATATGCTTCTTAGACACTGTATAGAGTGTGAACAATAAAAATGTAAACGTTTAAGAGTTAAAAGTATCGTTTTTCGTTAGTAACATGACAAAAATAATAAAATAAATTTAGACAAACCATAATATTGGACTGATTTATTAGTAGGGGGAACAGGTTGACGCTATGGACTTCATCGGCTGTAGGGCCTCGAAAAAGGGATAAACATTCTTCGCACCTTACTCATCTTCACTATTCTACGATGAAGATCATCACATGATCTTCAGACTAGCTACAAAATCCCAATCACTAATCCGACCACACGAAATTCCCCTTTAAAACAGCTTTTTTACGTGCGTAATAAGACCACCGAACCTATTAGGGACAAATTTCTCCCCCAGACAACGATGAGGCGATGGTCAAGCTTCTGCAGAGCAAATATTATCGCCACCATCAACATCAAGCGCATCATTTATCGTGACGACAGCGGCTTGAAGTGGAAAGTTTGCCGGTTAATTCGTTGTACAATTTGTCAAAAAGGTTCGGTGAAATCGGTAAGGCATTTGCGTCAGCTGACCATTGCAGCCGCTTCCGTGCCGAGTGACTTAAGAAGAAGTCCCGGGTGACGTATGCTAAAGCCAGAAAGGTTCGCTAGAGAGCAAAGGTTAGGAGAGTTGATTGATTTTAAGCGTTGCTTATTTCGATGCATGCTAATTAAATCATTCTCGATCGATGGGGGAAGGCGTGCGTACATGTTTGGCTGCTAATTGAATCGCATTAATGATTCTCACGCTTTTAACCGATTCGTCAAAACAAACACCGTGCGTGAAGGAGTGTTGTGGGCGCTGTGTTCCGCGGGTTCTTAAGCGTGCAAATATTGTTAATTTAGGGTTTTTTGCAGTTTTTTTGAATTCATTTGTTAGAGGAGAAGGTTTTAATATAAGCATTTGGTAGAAATTAATACTCCCAAATAAGTTGTTAGTAATTACTATCACTTCACAGCGAAATTTTTATTTTGAAAAGAAAACAGGCACTTGTACGTAGCGGAAGCATTTTACTCAAATTATATTTAATTTCAATTTTGTTCATTGTGAATTAATCGTATTCGAAGACGAAATTTTAATTTTAAAGACGAATCGTTAACTACCAGATTGTTATCCTGGCCTTCCAAGTGGACGTCATTAACGTCATAACTGCTCTTCAAGTTTGGTCCTACAATGCCTCCTCTATCCTTGTGGACAGCTTAAGAGAACTGTACAATATGGGTCGTTCGGTGTCATTTTAGTAACATGACCCAACTATGAAAACCGTCATGTTTTCTGTTCTGGCAAACTAATAAGTAAGCCTACATAAGGGAAACAACATTATGTAGTGCTATCCTTTGTCTCAGAGGTGTATGTGAGTACTGGAACTACATATGATCTATATAATCCCAGCTTCGACCTTCGAAACATGTGTTTAGAGAGGAGAAGAGAGATACTATAGGATGACGGGTTCGTTACCAGCATTCTAGCACGTACCTAAACATAAATTTTATTAATATTTTAGCTGTCTACGTACGTTCGAGAGTACGTTCACCAACCTATATGTTTGATGTCACCAATTTGTTTGTTGATGAAAAATTCATTATTCTTTTCCATTATTTTTTCTAAAGAAACTATAAGTCTTAAAATTATGTTACGAACTGTATTTTTATGAAGGTAAAGAACGAATTAACAACCTAACTTCAAACAAATCTTGTTTCGATCCTTTCACTATTCCCTCGATATAGACTAGACTATTTCTTGAGCTTTAAGCAATTAGCGACAGAAATAGCCACATATGTATGAGCACTGATTATCCAATAAATAGTCATTGTATGCCCACATGTCCAGACAGGTTGTTAGACCAGAAGTGGTCGATTGGAGAGGTTAATAAAGAAGCATAAAGCTCAGCATTGTATAATGATGTTAGCAATCTTAATTATTATCGTTTCAAAAATCATCTCAACTACATACATCTTTAAATATTTCCAACATCCAATAAATTCGACAATAATCCAAGCCCCTAAAGTTAAATCCCCCTGGTCATTAGTAACCGAACAAACAAATACAAGCTAAACTCTCGTTTATGATCCTTCTCTCCCTAAAATATCCGGCGCATCAACATTGAAATTCACCAAAAACCGTACAGCTATTCTCTGGGAATGCCCTCTGGTGAGGCGCTCCGGAAAAGCGTAATTGTCACCCGGCGTAAGTGTCTGCCGGTGACAGTTACGAGAAAAGGCGGGAATGTATTGCTTTGAATTATATGCGGCACGCACGCATTTACACCTCACACATCCACCCCGTCCCAAAATTCCCCCCCGCGTTGTAGAAAAGTGTCGCCCTCCTGCATCCGGATGGTACGACAGTGGACATCCTCTGGTTGCCTGCAGCCCTTTTTCGACCAGCGTAGTGGCGGCAATGTTTTTCTACACTGTATCCGTTCGCACCTCGAAGACCGACCGTTCGGTTTGCTGGCGGAGTTGGAGTTGGTGTTTGTCTTTGCTGTTGCTGTCGTTTGACTGCGTGCGAAACGCCAAACTGGGAGATCCTTCTCGGAGGACACTGCCGGAGCAACCCGAGCCGAGTCCCAGAGTTCCGGATCTGTTTATGAGTAATTGCAATTTCCTTCACCCCTTCGGTCGCACATCCATGGGGAAGCGATGTTTTGCTGGAAGTTTTTCGATGCACAACAGAAGGGACTGTGTTACAAAGTGTAAGATAGTGGACACAGTGTCGACATAGTAGAATTGTTGGGTTTTTTTTTTAGATATGCACTCCTCCACAACCGGAAAAGCATTTTAGTAAACAAGCTTGCTGCACTCAAGTATCTCACCAGCAGCGTGGAAGAGCAAGAAGCCTAGAAGCGAGAAGAGAGCAAAACAAAGATCGATAAACGCCAGATACATAAACCCAACCTTATAACCTCTTCGCAAATGCCCTAAAATGTGAAAAAGTTTCAAGTGTGTGTGTGTGCGGAAACCAAACCCGTGTGTGTGCGGAGTTTTGATTTTGACATTCGCAAAGGGCAACTCTTGATTGAATTTCTCGCAAAAATGTAAACGAACGAACATATCCATCCATCCAGTGGCTGTGGCTTAATGGAACGGACAAATAGAATCCAGAAAGAATGAAAAAACCGCCTTGCACATTGCCACATGAAATTTGAGCATGATTAAACAAGGCCACGCGGTGGCAGTGGAAACAAATACGAATCCGTTACACGACTGTGCACGAATTGGCGATGGTAGATTCGCCGTGTTGGCACACAATTTGCCATGAAATTTGATGACTTATGGGCAGCGATCGATAATGGCAAAGTCAAATACACTTAAAGCGCATACACACACGTTCCCGGGTTGAAAGTTTGTCTAACAGTATGATGCCTCGCAATTGGGCGAGATTTGTTCTAATTTGTTCTCTGCGGAGTTGGCTTTGTTGTATGGAACAAAATGAAATTGTTTTAAAATGTCACATATTATTGTTGGATATTTAACACATCTTCAAATTATTTTTGATTATTCATGAGGAACGGCCAGGCAGTATAGCTTATAAACAGAGCTTGTAATCTAAACTTAATCACAAATTGGAATTCACGTTGGTTTGGAGACATTTCTTTCTCCAAACCGTGAAAGGGCACCTTATCCCGGGTGTGCTCGGTTGATATTTTCAAATAATTGTGCCATCCATATTGACGGTGACAGATGACCATTTTCACTCCACAGTTATTTAAATAAGTTAAATTACTAAATACAAAGACCCTTAGATGTTCAAACATTTTTCATATTTCCCTTCAGATTCTTTAAGTTAAGTTGAAGTTCTTTTAGGAAGGAAATAATTTTATAATAAAAATGGAAAGGAAAAATTATTCAACGTACTGTTACAACCAATATTGCAGAGGGAAATAACGGATCTTTCGAAAAAATGCCGTACGTACAAGCGATCTCATACAACGCCATTACATCTTCAATGGAGAGTTGGTAGAGCACAGTTGCATCATCCAAGAACTTGACGTTGTCTTGGATGTAAATCTGACTTTTGACTTACAGGCTGAAGAAGCAGCTACTGGGGTTTGTGCTTCTTAATACCAAGAACTTTAAGAACGGAATCTCCTCAAAGTCCGAGTACTTCAGCGCTCATCAGCTCAGTATTCGACTCACTGAAACTTCTGGTATACGTTACACCAACTACCTTGCGACCTGGTCCACTTCAAGGATATCATGGATCTACAGACCTTTTCACTGGAATGTTCAAGACTTTTAAAAAAGACTATAATCTATTTGACTTCTAGAGAGTGAGTGTTTGAAGATGGAAAAGTTATTCATTGTTATAACAAATTGGAGAACTTCTTAAGAGTATATTTTTTGTAATTTCAACTATTTGTAGTTTGGTTTGCGTCCTGAAGTAAGCAGTAATCAGCAAATATTATTTTTAATGTCCTTTTCCATGTCCAATAATATATAAAATATTATCATTAACCATCTAACTGACTAAAAACCCGATAAAAAATGTGTAAAATAGATTACGACCCACTATAACAAAGCACTAACAAAAATCTTCCACTGCTCTTATCATTTCTTCTTCTGATCAGGTGAAAATATGGTTTCAGAACCGACGCATGAAGTGGCGCAACTCGAAGGAACGCGAACTGCTAGCGAACGGTGGCTCCCGGGATCAAACGCTACCCAACAAGAACAATCCCAACCCGGACCTTTCCGATGCGCGTACCGACCGACAGACCTCGCTTTCGCCTCCCCCACCCGGATCACCTTCCCAAGGGTCTAACCCGCTCGATGGTCAACCACCACCGCCCGCCCATCCACCACCATCCACCACACCGTCAGGCTCACCCAAACCTGCCCCACCCCCGATGCTTACCTTCAAATCGAAGTTCGAGCTATTAAAACCATCCGCCGTCGCAGGCACTGGTGGTGGAGATTTTAAGTTCGATTTTGAAGAGCAAACGCCGGGAAATCGTCCCGCCGGTACGGGTGGACATTTCCCAATGGGTGGGTTCTATCCACCGGTCGGGGGGGAACGGGGTGATGCGGGTGGCATTGGAGGTTCGGGACGGTCGAACAGTAGCGCATCGTCGGATCTCCAGCCGGGAACGGCCATGTACTACGATGAGTACGAATCGGCCGGCGACTCGGACGATAGTGACGAGGAAATCAATGTCACGTGACCTGATACGAGCGAGGACGAGCTAACGATCGATTGCGAGAAGATGTAAATAGAGGGAAAGAATTTGCATAAAATGTATGGATGGTGAGGTGTATCATAGGAAATCTGAGTGCAGGGTTAGCTGACATTACACAGTGGCAGTGAAGGTGCCTGGACGAGGGAAGGAAGCTGTCAGCCGGTATCCTAAGAACCGGTCTCTTAATTGCTAAGTATTTATTACGATCCTTAAACAAAATTGTACATGGTTGGAAACTACTTTCAACCAATTCAATCAATCACAGCATTCACCACTCGGAGATCGGTTTATTACCCGATGGAAAGAAACACACAGTCAAATAAATGTAATTCCTGCACTAATGCGAAAAACACGTAACGCTATCAATCGTCGTTTTCTTTGAAAGAAACTTGATAAAATTCTTCGATTGTACAATTTAAAAATATTCTTTTGGCTTTATTTAAGTGGAATTGCACTTAGTTTGTGTATTCGATGACACAAGGTGGTCCGAAAAAAATATATTTGTACCTTATTTCTCCAAATAAATCTTTTTAATGAATAAGCAATAATTAAATAATTATTTACCGTAAAAAGAAGCGATAAATTTAAAAGATTAAAATAAATCTCACTAATAGATGGCGCTAGCTGCAGCGCAACATAACTGAAACATAGATGGCGCTATCGTGAATGTCGAACTACGGTGATTTATAAGAACAGGAATGAGATGTTCTAAAACGTTAATTTTAGCATACCATACGTAAACCGCTGAATTGTAAAAATTATTGTTAATTACTAGGTAGTGCATAATGCTGTACCTGTGACGTAAAGTAGTTTTATTGCTTGTTAAAAAATAGATACACATGAACCATTCCTAACTTTCCTGCATTTCTGAATGACTCTTCAAAAAGTCTTTTTTTTCTTGTGTTTGCTTTTAGTCTTTCCTTCAACGCAAAACGAACCAAAATAACTTCCATGGCATGAATTTGTAAATTAAACATAACATGGTCAAACTGTTTACCTTTATTGCTTACGTATTGTGTTGTGG
The DNA here is from genome assembly GCA_000349025.1 of Anopheles minimus. Taxonomy (NCBI): domain Eukaryota; kingdom Metazoa; phylum Arthropoda; class Insecta; order Diptera; family Culicidae; genus Anopheles; species Anopheles minimus. The sequence continues at coordinate 9,954,265 of KB663721.1, forward strand.
TTTATCGAACAAAAAAAGCATGCAATAATTTCCCTAATCAAGTGTTATTCCTTTTGGTTCTACTATTGTATTCTACTACTATCGTTGCTTTCCCTTTTGTGATCGTTCAACGTACACACACTCACTTTGGCTTAAATGCAAAACGAGGACAGAAACCACATGAACATGCAACACCGTTGCACTGATAAATTATACCAGAACAATAAATTCAGACGCAAGACACTTTTCTGCTACTACATGAAACGAATATATGCGTGTATCGACGCACAACAGAAAATGGTGGAACGTAACATCAATAAAGAACAAAGAAAAAAAAACAACATAACAGACAAACAAACGATTGTTAAGTACCTACTATTGTACTACCACACATAAATGGCACGCCTTCATCGTGTCCCTTTCATTGCTGCTTGCGATGAAATCGTCGTCTTTTCGTTTTTTTAAGCTCGCTCGAACGTCGTAAACAACTCACTGCTGTTCCTGCTGTTTCAGATAGGTCGATATAGCGTCAAGATCACGCTTCATCCAGTCCGCGTTTAGTCGAATGGTTTCGATCGACTGCGACACGGTTCGCTCGGTGCCGGGGAATTCATGATCGCGGAAGAACTGCTCCACTTCCAAGGCTCGCTCCTCGGTGGAGAAATTCTCCGTCAGGTACTTGATCAGACGGGCCAGCAGGAAACCACCCTCGTACTGGTTTAGCAGCACCTGCCAGTGTTCGCAGAAATAGTCCCACGCCATATCGCGACCCTTCGGGTTGAGGGCAACCGATACGATTACGAACACCGCGTCCTGGGCTCGCACTTCCTCCGACATAGCGAAATCGATCACCTTTCGCAGGATGTCGACATTGCCGATTGAACCGAGGGCGCGTGAAATGCGATCCTTTTCCTCGTGCAGATCGGTCGCCCGGTACAGTCGCAACATTTCGTCGTACGTGGCGAGGTCTCCGTTTTGTAATACTGCCCTGTAGCAGGTGCTGCGCAGATCCGCTGGCAGAACGCGCTTGTTCTGTGCGTGTTCGTCGAATCTGTGGAGGGAGAGAAAACAAGTGAGTTTAACAAAGTTCATAACAAAGGTTCATTAAATTGATTTGGCACTACTTCAATTACCTTCTCTTAGCTTCTGCAACAGTTTTAGTACATCCGAACGATACCAGCCGACCGAGAACGAGCGAACGAAGCAGCGTATCGAGATGACTCTCACCGGGCTTCACATCCCAGCCAAGTTTCTCAGCGACCGGTTGATAAAGACGCACGCCGTACTCGCCGAACTGCTTCTCGGCAGGTGTGTGGGCCAGCAGTAGCTGCAGCTTTGACAAACAGTTCGAAATCGATGACCACACAGTGTAATTGCTTTCGTTCCGGTACGCATCGATTACCTTCAAGGCCTGAAAGGAGCAAAACAAAACAAATGTAATTCGTCCGCACTGATGCAATGCGTTATCTTAACTTACATCAACGGTAGCACTCTTGCCGGCTTGCACCAAAGCAAACAGATCGTCAATCAATCCCAACCGATCGAGCGGTGGCAGTGTCATGTTCTTAATTGCAGGTAGAAACTGTTCGAGCATCTCGGCTGGATATTGCGTGCGGTAGTATCCGATCGTGCCGGGGTTGATCTTCACCCAGTCTTTCTCACCAACGCCTTCTACCGTGATTTCCGCTTTGGACGATTCCAACACCGTTGAGACCGCATTAACCGATGACGGTGTGGAAATGTTGATCGGGATAAGCCAAAGTGACTGCTCCGGAGATTCACATCCATCAGCGCAGAACTTCGATTGAGCGATTTGTAACAGCCGACGGTTGCCATCCAGTTGTTTCGAGGACTGCACTTGCACCACCGGGAATCCCATACGCTGGATCCAGGTGGACATGACGGCACCGACCGGTTTACTGCTCACCTCCTGCAGGGCGTTCCACAGATCTTCGGTTTTAGTATTGCTGTACTGATGACGCGTAAGGTACAGATGCATGCCCCGCTTGAAATCCTCGTCCCCGATGTAGTGGTGCAGCATGCGTATCACACTAGCACCCTTGTTGTAGCTGATCTCGTCGAAGATCTCGTCTATCTCGGATGGATGCCCTACCGGCACTTCGATTGGGTGCGAGTTCCTCAAACAGTCGTGTTCGAGCGCCCGCGTATACATGTCCGTCACGAACTGCGTCCAGATGTCGTAGTCCGGGAAGAGATGGTCCACACACAGGAACTCAACAAAGGAAGCGTACCCTTCGTTCAACCACAAGTGTGTCCACCATTCCATCGTGACCAGATTACCGAACCACTGATGCGCTATTTCGTGTCCCACAGTTAGTGCGATCGATTGCTTCCGGATAAGGGATGTATTTTCCGGATCAACCAAAACGAACGTTTCACGATAGGTAATCAATCCCCAATTTTCCATCGCACCCGCAGAAAAGTCCGATATCGCGATCAGATCCATTTTAGGCAGTGGGTACGCGATGTTGAAGTAATCCTTGTAGTACGGCAACACCTTGGTCGCTACGTCCAGCGCAAAACGGCCCTGTTCCCGCTTGCCAACCGGTGTGTACACCCGCACCAACACACCATCCGCCGACTTATCCTCGACGTAATCGTATTCTCCCACTACCACCGCCACCAGATAGGTGGACATGATGGGTGTCCGATCGAAGGCTACCAGCACGGAATCGTCCGCGTCTTCGGAGGGTTGCTCCCGTACCACAGGCATGTTTGACAGGGCTACCAGGTTTTTAGGTACTACCAGCGAAATGTCAAAGGTGGCCTTAATAGCCGGTTCATCCCAGCACGGAAAGCATCTGCGTGCGTCGGTGGCCTCGAATTGCGTTACACCTGCGTATCGTTCCTCACCAGTTGGGGAGAAGTATTTGCTGCGATAGAAACCCTTCATCTTGTCGTTCAATTCGCCACTAAATTCAACGGCCAGCTTGGCCGTCCCGACCGGTATTTCCGTACCGAACACGAAACATGCCGTTTCCTGGTCCGCATTGAACTGTATGTCCTGTGCGGTAAGTTTCTGTTCCTTGAAACTAACGCTCGCCGAGGTGATCTTCAGATCCAGTGCATTTAGCGTGATGCGATCCGTTGCCGATAGAATCTGTGAAAGGGGAGAAAAATATAAAAAGTCATTAATATGTTTGATTGATATACTATTTAATTTATTAAATTCTATGCAATTATCGAATAGGAATCGTCTTTTGTGCCATCTAAGCACAATCGAGCTATTGACAAATTTCAAACTCAATGCGGTATATTAATCACGTTCAAACCAGTAAAAATACTTATGAGAGGTTGTGGTTGGGGAGGTTCTTATACCCATTTATAAGAGACCTCCTATTTTCTACGCATCTAAATTGAGTAATTGAGAGTGGTTCGTCGACCGAGGAGATAGTCGTGCCGGTCTTCATATGGCTGGCTGGACCGGAGATCGAATCCCATTCAGACCGTTCCCTCGTAGGCGAACTGACTATCGTGTTACTGGTAAATTCAAGTCGCGGAAGCCAGAAATGCTAGGCCAAGAAAACATCTCTAGATGTTGTTAGTGCCATAGAAGAAGGAAACAAAATTCAGGTACAGAGGTTTAGGTATACTAGCTTAATTAGTATTTTTATACAGGAGAAGGAAAAACGTCTTGAAGAAGAAAGACTTTTTACCTTCACCTTGCACCTTGGTGGATTGCTAAACAACGACACCGACCCCAAGGAGACACTAGATTTGACGTGTAAACACTAAAACGGTACTTGCCGTAAACAAACCGTCCAAAACAGTTATCACTCTATCACCATATGGTAGGGAAGAGAAGAAAAAAAAAAACATTCCTACTCAGCAAAGCAACTTAATACCGACATTAAAAAGGGCCATTCCTACGTGTGCATTGAAAGGAAGGAAAAAAAAGACCCAGATAACAAACGATCCCGCATTTTCTTTCATTCTGCACGGTGCATGCATATGGTGTAGTGGCAAGTCAACAATTTATTTTCGTCCGTAGCGTTTCAGCAGCACCCTGGCAGAGCTACGCCGGCTGGTCAAATGTTTGCCGTTGTCTGACAAGGTCGTTTACCTTGCCGATTGGCTCCACCGACGCAACGTATCCGAAAAACCCTCCCGGCGAAAGGTTAAGCGTCCATGCCGTCGCCCGTAAGCTGACGAAGGAAAATGGCGTTCTGTAATGTGCAATCGGAAAATGCATATTAAACAGCAAAACAAAAATCTCCTGTTTCATTTAATGCCAAATGTACACATGTTTGGAACTTATTGAACATCGTTTAAATAAGAATAGGAAAAAAAATCTTTCATAACGAATTATTGTTCTAATGGAATAATGGAGCAGTACTTATTTTTCAACCCAACGTACGCGCCGCCGGTCTGCATCAGGTTGGTTGGTCACGGTGTACTTTTGCTTTCGTTTCATTCATTTAACGTTTTTTTTTTCGTGTTTGTTCTCTTGGCTACACTGTTCCTCAACTTTAGCACAGTTGTTCTTGCCGTTCCTGGCCGTTAAGTCGAGGGACTACAAGAAGCATTTCCAAATTTATTGTCCCCCGTTTTTGTGTTGTGTCGGCTGCTTAATATCGACAATACACACACAAACTAAGGCACATGGCAACTGCTTCATTATACCCGATTCACCTCATCTCGTCTGATTATTCGCGGCCAATCGCCACAATCGCCAATAATATTACAGAAAAACCTGTTTCGGAGCAAGCCTCCTCCGTCGTAATGCCACCCCATCGGTTGGCGTTTTTCAACACGTCGCTGCGAACCGATAGTGTGCACGGTTCTGTGAGAAGAATCGTCAACAATCGATTAAAATGCTGCTTATTCTTTTCATTGATAATCCGATCATAAGTGTTTTAGGGGATGATAACCTGCAAATTAATTTTTTATCTCAAATTTTTGATAAACATTTTTTTCTAATCCAAATATATTCAATTAAAAATAAAACTCGATGATCGCTAACAAAATCCTCATACTCTCACGGTATTCACATAAGATCGAAGATCACTGATCCCAGGAGGAGAACCATAATTTAATATCGCAAAGGTTGCCTCCATCCTCTAGAGGTTCACGATTCAAGAAGCATCAGAAACATTGGTGAAAGTAAAAGAAGGAGAAAGGTCTGATGGATCTTGCCATGCCTAACAGGAAGTGATCTTTGCTAGAAATTTGCCATTTGCCAACGATGGATCACCATCACCGCACGTTAGACACATTATTGTTAATAGACCAATAAAGGAAGCTTTATTGGCTCAACAAATGTGATTGTGGGGAAGACTATTCAATTTTGTTGGAAATTTTACAATTGCTAAATTGATGCTTATGCTTTAATGTTTCCCCCTGATTATATTTTACGCAATGGAAGGCTATTCCTCCTTAGAGGTTTTTGATACTTGAGATACGTGTAAATTTCCAAGGAACCATGCGTTTTGCTTTACGTATCTCTATAAGAGAGTAATTTATATAAACCATATATAATTTTTATGATTTTTATATGACGGATGATATCAGTGACTGGGCTATTCCATCTGTTCAAAGATTTTTATTTCAGAATCTGTAGAAAGATATTTAAAATCTATTCATGAAGTGATTGATAAATGAATCTAGAATGATTTTCCAGAATAGAGATCAAGCATTATTTACATTCAAAACAATAACATAACAAAAATATAAAAATATCTTTTTTTAAATAAATCATACACGATGTAAAAGATACACACGCTCTAATGAGGCAGGTTCATTAATTTTCGAGGCAATGGTTGACCTAAAATTATTGCTGACTGTCTCATTAGTAAAAAAAATTCCAAGAAACTAATCCCAAAGATCCCAAATACGGATATTAATGAGCGAAACTTTGCAAATTTCAATATTAGTGAGTGTCCGTTTATCGTCACAAATTCACGATCATCTAATTCGCCATCACGGGATGGGTGAGATGAGAACGACTAATAATAAACAGGGTCGGAAGCGAAACCAGGGACTGGACGTTCCAAGAAAACATAATGATCTACCGAAGAAAGATATATCCATCCGTCGTCCAGGAAGCCCTATCTCTGGCTAATTGTTCCTGTTAGTTATTCCTTCGTCGCCGACACACGGTTGAGAGGTGGATTAATTTGCTACACTACCGGACATCGGTTTTATCCGCCAGCCACGCGCGTTGGAGTCACGAAGGTACCGGCAAAACCCACCCCTTGTAATCCGAAAGCGAACGGTTGGGACCGCTCGTTCTTTTGTGGAACATTTTTCTACACCCCCACGGACGGTTGTGACGAGGGTTGAACGTGGTTGTGGTTTGATTTATGTTGAACAATCTCTTCCTGTCCCGCAGATCTGGGACCCGGCGGTGGGCTAATTTCGCTAAACCGCAAACTATGCGGAACACCTTAGTAACAGCTGTATCTGCTCGTCGCACCAATTACCATTCTCTATCAGATCGTCAAACAGTGACACTAGTGGGAAAACGGCTTTAAACAGGACAAACGAAACAAAAAAGTGGCACCTATCCCACGCAACAGTGTGGTCATGGAACATGTCGGTATGTTGGTGAGAAATAACATCAACGATGCCGCTAGGTTCAGAACCGGACCTGAGTAAATACACGTGATATACAGAATGTATGTTTAAAACATAAAAGCTAATTAATAAAAAGATACATTCAAGTATTCTCCACCAAAACAGCGATGGCTGTTTAATGTTGTGTAGCAATGCAATTCTTCCCTTCCGACATCAGCAGCTATGTTGCACTAGGGGAAGGCGATCGCGATCGCGGTGGTGCCTTAAATGTCACTTTGCAACAATGTTTTCGGTGCGATCCGCGATGGGGTGAGAAAATACATTCACAATCCAATCCGAACCCACCACCATTTGTATGCAACCCGACCATCCCACCACACGTACATATGCCAACCATATGATCGAATCCGTTCGCGGCTCGTTGCATCATCGTGTACGCGCTTCCCAACTCCACTCCCTTTCTTTTATTTTCGCCTGAACGTTTCTTCGCAAATACTTCTGTTTTGCCTTTCCCTCCCTATAGGCATGTGGTGTTTTCTCTGTCCTCGACAAGAGCGGAGCATACATGCTGTTTCGTTATGCTAATGTGCACTACTGCTTCGAACCGGTACCGTTATGTTGTTTTATTTACGACCATTTACCGTTGCAAGTCCCTCGTCATGAGTATTGGCGTGCCGCGTACACCGATTTCGCGATTATGTGTGCGTGGGTGCGTGAACTAATGTTGCATTTGTTTATTTTTGCGATTTTCCGCATTTTTCGCTTTACGCTTACCCCCGACTGGGGGTAATCGACGATCGGTTAAGGTGTATTAAGCGTATTGGATGGGGAGCCTACCATGAAGGCCAATTCCATATGTTCTGAGGTCGTGCGGGAAAACTTGACACTCGTGCTTAGTACGAAACAGCTTAAAGGTTAAAACATTTTCAAGTGGTCAAGATTTTTTCATTTTATTAATTTTTGTACGAGATCTATGATAGACACGTTAAGTTCTCTTGTTCAAGATAGTTCTATAAGTATATATTGATCTTTGTTTGCAGCCTATATCAGACAGATAAGGATTTATTGTTTAAGAAAGTTCTCTGACATAATTTTGACCACATGAATTAAACAGTATGTTCCGAAAGTTGATCATAGTACTTGTTATACCATCATAAAAGTATTCGTTAATGTCACTTATGTTTGTGATAAATTTTGAAGTTAAGTAGCATGTTTCTATTTGAAGATGTAGACACTTTATAGTATTTCCCTTGTACTCTCAATCATTGAGTGTAGTGAAAGTGATTTTTGAAAGTGAGTTAACCGTTTATGTTTTCTCCAACCCGACCTCCTGCTATCCAATATAGATTATGGTGGGTTTCGTGTTAATTTTTAATGGAGTACCTGAAATTAATCGCCACGTCAAAGAATCTAATATTCAACCACCCACAGCCACCATCCATTACTCATTTCCTAGAGGGACAACTTTTCCACCCCGGCGATCGCTAAGGGGTAAGCTGTATCGTTTCGGTTTGGCCTTTGCTTTTCCGCCGTTCGCTACACACCAAACGGTCATAACGGTCACACGACGTTCGAAAGGGGGTAAAATTGTTTACGATTGGTTTGTGCATGGTGTGGGCTAACGAGAGGGGCTTGTTTTTTTTCTTTCGCTGAGTAAAAGTGCAGGACGAAGCGTTTGTTTGCAGTAAGCGGCAAAACAGGAGCAATCATATGCCACTGCATTGCGTTTGCCTCTAGACTGACCGTATTTGAAGGTCGATGAACTAATACGAAACAGGTCCGATGAAGAGAAATTCTATCGATTTTCAATTCAGCCTGGCAAGGGAGTGTTTTGATAGTTAAAAAGCGAAGGAAAAGAACCACAGTTGTTTGTATTAGAATATATGTAGTCATTGAAGAAGATAAAAATGCAAGAATAATTTCATTACATAAAAGGTTTAAATAAACTGATTACAGGAAGAAAAATAATCTGTTTCAGAAGAAAATCCATATAACGAAACCTAAAGTGTACGTCAATGTAATTTTCCCTCAAAATTGTCTATGAGCTCATTGTAACAATCAGCTATCAGCATTAACGGTTCACTTCCTTTAGCAAATATTGTCGGCAATAAGAGTAGATAGCACAATAAAAATAACCATTTCCCACCTTATCTAACACGCCGGATAGGAACAGAGTACATTCGTTCGTAATAAAATACAGCCGAATGCTTAAGGCCCTGTAGTTCAGACTTTGTCTTTCACGCAGTGGAGCACGTTTTGCGTTTCGTTCCATCGCCGCTGATATTAAAACATGTGCATTTGGATAAAAAATGGCTGCTCTGTGTGAAACTTTACAGTACGTGTCTACCACTCAACTAAGAGTTTAGTCGATGATAAGATGGTTCCCTTCATCTCTCGCTTGCCCTCTCCCGCAAAACACTTACCTTCAGGTCCACCGTAGTGGAGCCCTCGAACGTTAGCGCCGTCAGGTTGGGTTTCAGCCGCAGCTCGTAGTGCTCCGGTACTACATTGGTTGGCAGGCGTTGGAATTCGGGCTTCCCGCCGGTACCGGTGGTTGCGGACATTTTGTATTCACTTTTTTCGGACACGTCACTGATGCTGCTACTGTTTGTCGTAGTGGTGTTGGTGGTGATGTTTCGTCGTTGGTACAGATTATGTGCCGGATACACTAGCGAACCCGTAGAAAGGACAACACTTGGCTTATCACACCCGACAGCAAATGAAACCGGGCGGGTAGAATGATTCACCACAGGCACCACCGTTACAGCTACAGCCGGAGAAAACACTCGCGAGCCAGAAATAACAAAACAACCGTTGCCTGTTGACCGACCGACTGGCGGTGATTGGTGCCACGAGGTGACGACGGACGCACGATGCACGCACGGTATGGAGCGGGCGTTACGTTCACGCAATCGGTACCGCTGCCACGCCGACGTTCGGCTTGGTGACGTGACCGACAATGACGATAGGAGATTGCACTGTTTCACGGTGACGGAATCGTTCCGTCGAGCACTGGTGCCGCTTTGACACGCCGCTGTGAGATGGGAAAAGGGACACAATCGTTGTACTGCAGCCGGTTGGGACAGAAAGGGGAAAAGTACGGGTTCGAGCTGATCGAGCGTGCAAAGGGTGGACAATGGTAGACCAGAATGAATTTATCGAGGAATTGTACGGAGCACGAAGGGAAAACAAGACCGAGAAACACCAGCCAACACTTCTTCAGCGTTCGATACAGTCTGCACAACACAGTCGCACTAGCGCACTGTCAAACTTGTGCTGAGAGAGAGAAACCCAACAAGAGAGTATGTGAGAGAGAGTTCGCATTGTACAGTGATATACGTACCAACTCATCGCAAAAACCTTGTGCAATTTGCATAACATTTTTTATGTAACAAACAAATGAAGAAAGTTATTAAAATTAATAAAATATAAAACAAATTCAATCAGGAATTCCAACACACTTGGGCAATACTAAATAATTGCTAGAAATTTTGCCCTAACGTCAGTGTTTTGTTTTTTAAATCATATTATCAAAATGCATATCAAGTGTAAATATACCTTAATATAGTAACGAAGAGAATGCGAGCGAGGAACGCACTAGCGAAATATTGCACGAGAGAGGATTTTTCGCTCAGCTGTCAAAGTCGGAGTTGTTTTTTTGGTTTGTTTACACGGAGAGTGATCCATGTGATTTTTGTTGGATAGATGAAACTAAACATTAACGAACCCTAATTACAACAGACCAGCTGTGGAATCACACACAATTCCAGTTCCATTCAGTGTGAATGTTGTTACCAGAGTCGTGAACGAAGGGAAAATCTATTCAAACATCATACGCACCTGAAGCAAGCCGTTCAGTTGTTGAAGCGAGTCGGAACGCTTTCGGACGCGATACGTGATGAAGGCAAAACATTTGCAGTATCAAGCTACAAAAGCCAATGACAAACGTTAAAAAACAGGTATTAAACTATTAAAAACACAGAAATAAAGAAAAATGAGTCAGGTTTTGTACCGATAGACAGAGGAGCAGCAGCACGAAACTTGCCTCAATTGTTTACGAAGCCCGACAAAAACGTTTTCAAATTGACAGCAAATGTCAATACGACCGCAAGCATCGGACAACGTTGAATGAACAGAAATAAAAGATTGTGAACAAGATTCGATTAAAATTAATAATGAAAATCGTCTTCTTTGCATAGGAACAGTGGTGGATCAAGGTCCTTTGTGGCCCCGAGCGGAATGGCAGTGGAGGCACCTGTATGATGGACTCGATGCGCAAAGACTGACAAGGGGGAGGGATGGCGAGGCCCCGAGCGGCCGGTCCCTCCGCTCCTAGGTTGATCCGCCACTGCATAGGAAGATGTTAAAATAAAAGATTATTAAGACATTCAATTAAATAAATCACACCAGAAAACGTTCATTGAATTGTTCGTATTTATTTCATTCATTTAATTACTTATTCACTTCGCCTTGTTAGTTCCTGCCTCAATCCCGACAGGACTCCATTCGCATCATCCTCAAATGGATTTTAGTCGTCATATATATACTTTTGTTTTCATTTAAAGTTTCATAAATAAACAATATTTGCCTGTTTTGTTTCCTTTTGCTTCTCTGCTGCTGCCGCCTTCTATTCTGCTGCTTGTATTCCCTCCTTTCTTCACTATCATTTCCTGTTTCCAGTGCTTTGTATTTCACCTTCCGTTGCTCATTTCCGCCTCTGTTTTCGGTTTTGCATGTATTAAAAACTATTTACAAAAATATGTGAAACTTTCATCCAGGTTTTGCCATTCTTCTTCTTAGATGTTTAAACTGATTGATACATCCAATGCGTTTTGCTTCGCTTCATTCAGTGGCCGTGTGAGTTGGCATGTGCTACCAGTTGCGCAGCTGGAGAGAACGTTAGAAGAACGTGGCGAAAACAATATTTCAGCCCCACAATTTGCTAGACCAACCAAACGAAATCGCGATTTTTACTTATGTTCTAGCGGAAAGGCTGTGGAGACTCGTCGCCTGACTCTCGTTCGTATTCGCGAGCCAGATTTTTGTTAAACAATAGCGATATCCTCAGCAGCAGCACGCTGTTAGTGCTCCCACGTGGCCGGTTACAGTGATCGTTCCCGACACACGCGTGTATAACGCAGGCGCGTGTGCTGAGAGAATAATATAAGCTGCCCTCTGCTTGTGAGACACTTGTGTTTTCAGTAAAACTATGGACGAAATTTGTGGGATGGGACGTGCATACTTATGTGTGTGTATTTTGCGTTGACTTCTGCCGTTGTCGTGTGTTTGCGTTAAAAAATTGTTTCCCTTACAAGCGTGCTAATGTTGCGCCAGTGATGGATAGGGGACAGCCTTTAACACCTTGATCGGGTTTCTTGCCATTCCACCCAACTAGCTAGCGCATGCTTTACAGTCAATAAGGCTCCTTCGAACGTGGTTAAGAAACGTGGTAGGTGCGTAAAAGCAAGTGGCGCGATTAGCTTTCACCAACAATCGATCGCTTCTTTCCGGGGACGGTATTGAGAGCGTTTGGGGATATTACGAACAAAACAGCAACCAAGAAACCAAAGTGGAGAGGTTGTGGGTAGGATGAGCTAAACAAGTGTAAAGGTTTGGCAGCGTGCTTGGAAGCTAATCCCTTTCATCACTCATCATCTCTGTTCCCGCTCTTACCCTTTGTATCATCAGCTACGGTTCTAATGTACTTTTGTCACTAATTTACGAAGCGCTTGCGCAAATTGAGAGTTCGATTACCGCTGTCGAAGGGAATCAGTCAAACTGTCTACTAAAGATTGATTATTTCGCTACCTCTATTGTATTGTTGCTGTTTGCGAGTTGCGCGTATCCTTGTGGAAGATTTCTCTAAGTGCAGCTGGAGACTACGGTCAGAATCGTGAATAGACGGTACTGTAACTCTTGCTTTGGGGTTTGGATTTGTTTAGATTATTCATCATTACCTTTCTGCTGGCTAGGTCGGAATGCTACATAACTGTATATCTCTGCTGTGAACCTACTCTGCTAGTTGTTACTATTATCATGAAACTCGAGAGAAGATTTCTCAGGAACAATAAACGAAACGGCACTAGAGTGGAGGCCATTCATGTGCCCACCGTGTTTTGTTAGTTTAGATCTACTACTGCTTGCTGTACTGCGCATTACTTGCACACCGTTCAAAACGTACAAATTCCAGGCATTAACACTATTTCAAATTCCTGTCAAACTATTTCAGGTGTGACTTCACACGCGAGTGAACATAATAAGTGAAAAATAAGGATGGTTTTGTTCTTTCCTTCAATTTTTAGTGCCTCTTTCTTCGTTACCAATTTGTAAAAATCAAAAGAACGAAAACAAAATGCTTCATTTTGCAAGCTTTCCGTTTTCGTATGCTTCTGTCGGTTCGCTTTTGCAAAAGTTCATCGACATAGCTTTTCCTTGTACACTATATTATTACTAATTTGTTTTGTTCTGTTCATTCCTTTCTTCTTCGTAGAGTAAACTTGCGTACAATCACACACACACTTTTTAAAGTCACTTTTTACGACAAAAGGGATGGCGTCTCGTGTGTGACTGCGAAGGGTAAGGAAATGTAATGGACCGACAAAACAAAGTCACCTCAACTTGCCACAGTCTCAAAACACGGCGGTACACGCTCACTCATACGGATGACTCTCTTACACGGCGGTGAAAAACATGAACGAATTATTGGTTTCCCCCTTACCTAACGCCAAAAGGTCGGAAAAATACAAATGCTTCACAGTCCGCATTTTCACACATTCGCTACACCGCGGTACTGCCCACTCGATTCACTCAATATGCGCTCTGGTATCGCGTAAATACTTATAAACTTGTCTGCTTCCTTTCACGCGTGTGTGTTTTGTATTTGATTACTTATGCTTACTCAAAATCCTCCACCGTCGTACCGTCCGCCACTGTCACGTATCTTTTGCTTCAATATCACATTTACTTCAGAACCAAATCAATCTTATTAAACTATCAAAAATTCAAACATTCATACATCTAAAGTCGGTTTAGTTCTGTTATTCGGATTATTCGTCTCTATTCGTAAAAGAGTACGCGATTTTAGCCCGGTTGGCGGGTGTGTCTGTGTGGTTTGCTTCTAGTTCTACACCTACGGAAAAATGTGTGCATCTAGAACCACCATTTGATCGGGTTTGATTTGAAACTCCTAGCTGCACCCTTCGCAAACGGCTATGCGAATTATTTTATGTTCATCGACACTATGAGGTGTTTAGCTTGTAGCGCTACAAACTGTTGCAGATTTTTTTATTCCACACAGTCACATTTGTTTCTATCGTGTTTATTTTCTTCTGCATTGTACGCTATGTATGGTTGGAGTATTTTTCCCGCCGGAATTTGAAAACGGTACAAACGATTTTTAGGTAAGAAAAATCTTCCACGAAAGAGGAATTACACGCAAGGTTCGAGAAATCGAAATTAACTGTAGTTTTCTGTTTTGTTTAGCTGCTTCTATTCGGGGAGTTTATAGCGTCCGTAGGACGATGCGTTGATTTAATCATTTTGTTTTATCTATAGAATGATGATGGCAAACCTACATTCCTACGTTTTAATTGGATTTGTTTTCTTTAAGAATTTCATTTTGTTACATGCACTAAGAACCATTACGGTTCATTTACAACTAGTTCTGTTTTCTTGTTTTTTACCAATGAGCAGTCAGTAATCATTACGCTAACGGTCTATTCTACGCTTTTATCTACTTTTAAAGTACCCTTTTTGCTTATGGTTCTGCTCTATTTGTTTCTCCTTTTTTGTTCACCTTTATTCCAACTACGTGAAATTTGATTTGCGTTTATTGTTTTAGAAGTGTTTTTCAATCAAGTTTTGCTACTCTATCGATCTGCCACTGACTGTGTTCGACGAGAATTTCTATTACGGGCAATACTTAACAAACGGCTCAAATAACGGCTCACACAGAATTAGGACAACAATGAAGACGTTAAATACTACCACCAGAACTACCGATTTGCCGATTCCATCCACCATTTTCCGGATGTTCATCAGTGTGTTGGTTTTACTTGTATTACAATTTTCATAAAGTCAATACCAGCCAAATTCCCAAAAAACGAAGTAGTATCGCACTCGAACTCAAGCTAAAGGATAGTGTTTTACTTTGGAGGGGTATATATATGGTATTCACCATTGTTTTGATTATCTTTTATGATTGAACAGTACCAACAATGGGGTGGAAATGACTCTAACATCATGTATCTGCATCCGTTTCACCATTGGATCCCTGAGAGGAAACGAATTTTCTCTTGCCTCTTTGAACATACGTGCACATTAGCAGAAACAGGAATGAGAGGTTAATACAAAAGCATAAACTATATAAAACGAAAATCGAGAAAAATCCAAATTAAAGTTAAACTTAAATCTAACATGCTGAATAAAATAAAAAATGGATACAAAAGAAAGTTCTGCTTCATATAGTTTAAAGATTGTTTATTTCGTGTCTGCGTGTGTGTTTTTGTGTTGTTTTGTCTATCTCCAATAACGTCTAGCTCACAATAGCTCGCATCTTTCAGTACATCATTTAATAATAAACATGTTTTTTTTTTCTTAACTTAATCATAACTCAAGCCCATAAAACAAATTTTCTACGCGTTATATCAATACTTTTTTCCATTGATTTACTTCTAATCTTCCACGATTATTTATTACCAGGAAAGGTGGAAAAACAAATCTACATGTGAATGCTAGCCAAATAATACCGGTGATCTGTACGAGGCGCTATAGATTTGAAATGGTTGCATCCGGACTACACGCTGAAGATGAGTAATAAAAACAGAAAAAGAAACGGATGAACCAACTTAAGCTATACGCTTTGCAATCGAACAAATACGTTGGATGTATGTTAAAAAATACAGAACATAATAATTGATTGCTTAACACCAAGGCTAACTGAATTGGGGGACTCTTTAATGTGTAGCTTTTGTGGATTAACGAACCCACCACCCACTCGTCCATACATCGCTTAACTTGGTGATAAGTTCCACTAAATGCAGCAAACTGTGTAAATGGTGTGTCGGTGGAAATATTGCCCGCGTGTAGGATTCGGGATTTATTTCATACATCCGCTTTTAGGCCTACCAGAGTTCATCGAACGTTTGTGATGGGTATGATAGGGATGCGAACAAGGTTGTTTTCACCTTGTCTACCGACAAAACAGTTGTACCTAATCGTATGGATCGCTGGATTCACAGCCTGCGGAAGCGCAGAACAACTACGAAAGTACAAGCAATTGTTTGTTTTCTCCGAATATCAGCCGGGATTTCCAGATAACAAAAATGGAAAATTGAACGAGCGTGTATGGATGTTGGTTACATCAAGTCTGTAACACAGATGAGGTTTAAAATAATGTTTCCACAAAAATACGTTTGAGTCGATAAAAGGATACAACTGATGTAGGCATAATATCGCGATTGGCAGACAATATCCTCAACGTGGGCTATATCATCTGTAATAGAGCTATTGTTTTGTACATCGTGCGGTGTAAACTAAAATGGTACTAAAAAAATGTTGTAATTAACCGATATTGCGTTTTGGAACACTTTATAATCCCTATGCAAAACAAACAAACAGAAAAATACAAAATTCGGCTTCCTCTCTGCCGCCTCTTCCCTTCCGACGGCGCACACAGGACGGGAAGGAACCAAAAACCACATGCAGTGGCGGGGGAGGGACAAAGGTGAAACATCAATTTGCGATGGTGCGGGCGTATTGAATGAATTGATCACATCCTTTAGCTTCACTTTGGTTCCCGAGGACAGCAATTTGTTTGCGTGGCGCACCTTTTTTCTTGGCACTCGACCAGTGCCGCGCACAGCAGTGGTGAGAGGCTGCCCTTGTTCGCTTTGTCTGCGCGCCTGTGCATCATTTAGCCAAAATGCAACAATTTGAGGATATCTACTGTGTTTTTGATTTTACTTTCACTATGTTCCGGCATGGCATCTCTGTTCCCTTCACTAACCCATTCCGTTATACGTTGCGATGGACACGAACCATACCTACATTTCATGTATCGCAGTATTTGCTATAAGACTTTTGGCCTTCTTGGCTTTACGTTTCCATCTCACCTTTGCTTGAAATATCCACCCGCCCAAAATGGCTGTGTGCTGGTGGTGATGGTGGATAGCGCCTATCCGTGCATTGTGTCGGTGACTGCACTGCACGCCCACCACGCCCGGGCTGTGTGGATGGTGTGTGTTTGTGTAATTCATCTTCTGTCACTGCGTCTTCTGCTAACCAGCGACGCAGGTAATCACATTAACTACTAACAATAATAACGTATTGCATCTAGGGTTTTACTTTGTCTTAACTCTCATGCTCGGTGCCCATGGTGGCGGTTCGGTTCCGGATGCAAGTAAATACCTTCCACGGTGAAGATGGATAGTTCTAAAAAAAAACAGAGACAAACACATTTGAAATATTCTGGAAGGTAAGGAGAAATATGTTATTAATCTAATAGCACACGTGTGACATACCATCCGGCAGTTCGTATAGCTTTTTTGGCAACGACGCGAAGTATCGATGGCGCAGCGCCTCATCCGCGCTTATCCGGTTGTCCGGATTGAGCTGCAGGAACGAGGTAGCCATCGTTTCGCCCTCGTTGATGTCGTACAACCGGGGAAAGCTCAGTCCCAATTTGCGGGGTTTGAAGAAGCCTATAATAACGAACATAAATAAGATTACATCAGTATTGGGAACACTGCACTTGGTGGGAGGACAACCATACCTAGCATTTGTAGCTTATACCCCGGTAAATGCGTTACCCCTGGCCACGTATCCTCCGTCGGTGTGCCGAGAATTTTGAAGATCTTATCCAACTGATCGTAGGTATCGCGAATGCCGGGGAAGGTCGGCATACCGGTGATCATCTCCACAAAGATGCATCCCACACCCCAGATGTCGAGTGAGGTGGAGTACTCTGTGCTACCGAGCAGAACATCTGCAAAAGAAAGAGATCAGGATTCAGTAACGAATCATTTCTTGAAAGCAATTCTTCGTAACAGTACTCACCTGGAGGCCGGTACCACAGTGTGACGACTTCGTGCGAGTAGGTATGACTTGGAACACTCTTAGCACGGGCCAGCCCGAAATCGGCCAGCTTTAGCTCACCCATCTCACTGATGAGGAGGTTTTGAGGCTTCACGTCGCGATGCAGCACCCTTCGCTTATGGCAATAGGAAAGCCCTCGCAACAGCTGGAACAGGAACAGCCGCACGTTTCGGTGATCGAGTCCACCCGGGTGTCGTTCCATGTACTGCGACAAATCCGTATTCTAGAAGGTGAAAGGCCAGCCACAGATAATTGTTAGCAATGTAAACAAATCCAACCGGTAGGCAGTGGGGGAAAAGACGGTTCACGTCCCCATTCTATTTGCCTGCCATGTACTAATTAGCATGAATAATTAAAACAAAACCTAATGCGCCTGAATTACCGCGAGTGAACACGTTTGCCTTCGGCTGCGACGGTATGATCAGGAGTCGGGCTGCTCCTGCTTGAAACCATAAATTACACTTTCCATCGAAGCCAGGGAAAGCGAACGATTGGTATCGAATACCTGGAAGTGCGCCGTTGTCTTAATTATTAATTTAATTCAATAAATTGTCGTTGCCGCTACTCGTGGCGTTCGTGTTCAACGCTTAGCGCCCATACATTCAACGTGCGAGGGGAATACAGCAAGTGTTTTCTAGTTCCAGGATTTTGGTGTCAGTTTCTTCCGTTCCCGGCGATGTCCCGGGGCGAAATCTTTCCAAACCGCTCGAACTCACAAGTACGCTCATTTGAACAGGATGTTAAAATCAATAAGGGAAACAATTGGGAAGGAAGAACAGGTGCGTGATAAATGGTGTGTATCAGTACACATGCACTGAAGAAGAGAGCGAAAATATGCCGGGTCTTTCGCTTTATAGTAGTTGGAGCTGACAATGTAACAGGAGGAAGAAATACTTGATGCAATCTTGTTGTTCTATCCCCATATCCTGTTTCTCTTTGTTTCCAGCCGAAGCTGAAGTTGTAATTTATGTACTCGTTTCCACCTTTGCAGCAACTGCTGGGGCTAGGACTTTGGGTAGAACTTGTGCATAAGCTCCACCGCTGAGCAAGATGTACACAAACCAACAGGCCCATTGTTACCGTCGGGATGGCGATGCTACAGCTTACTCACGATGCTTTTGTTCCAGGCATCTTGGGAATGGAGGAGAGTCATAAAAAAAAATCGGAAAAACCTATTGCAATCAGTCCGAAGCAAACCTAATGCAAGCGCGTTGAACAATCGGAAGGGTCGGGCGGGGTACTTGGTTTCAACGATGAGTTATGGGTGCGCTTGTTTCGGCATGTATGTGGGGCATCCAAATTGTTCGGTTTGTACCAGTCTCGATAAACATACCACCCCAACAAGCACGACAGGACACGACGGTGCTGGGAGTGTGCCATGTGGTGTAAACAATTTATACTTTTTTCCGGTTGCTTTTTTCCACTGACACTGTTTTAGATGATTTATTGCGGACAGGAAAACAAACCAATCTGTCAACCGCAGAAATTGAGCAATGAATGTGATAATAGTTGATGTTAAAAAGAGGGCTGAATATAGTTAAAAGCAAGAATATTTTAAAATTCATTTTACCAAGCGATTAAAATACAAGGGATTATTATTTTTTATTGAATATTTTCAATACTTTGTTCAAGTAATTTTTGATCTGCAGTTATTCATTTCTTCGTTCGTCTACTTTTATAGGGAATTGTAAATACGGACTTTGTCCAGATTAATTAATAAAAAATTAACAAATTTTAAATAAAAATTCTCATAAAAAGGCAAATTAGTATATTAGCTAATCTTCGATTCAACGTTAATAAAATTTTTGGGAACTTTTGATAATTACTTGTATTATAGTATCATATTAAATATATCAGTTACTTTGTAAGCCTTATGTCAATCATTGGAAATGATTTGTGGCCAAACAGTATAAAACGCAGTAGCTCAATCAGTTCAGACACGCCTCTATCCTTGTTTTTTCACAATTCTACTGATAATGATCACAAAATGGAAAGAAAAAGGTGAAACAATAGACAGTGCTCCGTTGGGCAATCGCTCACGGTCTCAAACGGCCCGAGAGCCTCGTCTGCCATTGTGAAACACCAAACACGCAGCACCGGCAGACAATAAATCACACCCGGAAAGGAGAGGAAAATTGATGCTGAGCTGAGAAACCGGAGAATGTCCGCGCTGCCAGAGCAAGGTGCTTAGAAATTCATGACGAATTCCCATCCCGACCCGATATTCTGCACCATCCGGACGCCACACACTGTTGCTGCTGGCAAGCTTCCCTCGAGTTTTGCCGACTAGCCAGTTAGACATTCCCACACCAACGCGGGCAGGCAATAAATAAAATGTACTGAACGTTCTGCCCGATGGTGCTCCATCCGTGTGGCGCTATTCCCTCCAGTGTGGAGAACCCATCATGCATTCCCGACATACTTTACCCCGTCCCCCGTCCATCAGGCGGAAAACACGCAACCGAGAAACACGTCTCGCTGCCGTGGCCTGACAGAGGGCAGCTTTAGTGAAACGAATGACTTCAACAACTAATAAAAGGTAATAAATAAGTACTAAACCATGGCGAGGTTAGAAAATGATCAAATAATACGCCGGGTGCTTCAAGTCACTGGACAACTAACTCCTTATGCCACCTTGGACATTCGAGGCAAGTGCTTGCGACTCGAAATATACTCACCACAAACTCGAAGACGAACGTGAGCGTTTCGCGCGTGTGCACGATGTCGTGCAGGGTCACGATGTTCGAATGTTTCAGTTCCTTCAGCAGGGATGCTTCGCGTATGGCCGTGAACGGTGCACCTTCCTCTTCCTGTAACCTGATTTCCTTTAATGCTACCACTTGATTTGTTAAACTGAAAGGAAAGAGGTAAGAACGATACGAGAAGGTTAAATTAGCTTCCATTTTGATGCAATGGTGGATGTATAGTGAAGATGAATTAATGTTCACCACTGGCGGACAATAAGTTACGTGTGTTGGACAGAAAACAGAAGAAAAAACGAACACAAAAACGTGCCCAAAAGGCATTCCGGTTTCCGTGTGCAGAACGCGGTGGTGTCGTTATCCTTTATCCGACCTAAATTCGATTAGAACGCTTCAAGATTGATTGCAGCCGCTTTGGAGATAAATGACGATCACTTTATTCTGCAAAGTGTATGATATTTCCCTCACTGCCGGGGCAACAACATTGCTGGTACCGAAATTCTTCGGCCGGACATACAACAAATGTTCGTATCCCTTTTTTTTCTGTCAAATTTTACAGCTTCACTCGGAAATGGTATAAGTTTCCGAATTTTGTATCCCCAGCAGGACAGCAGGGTGGGTTTCTGTCAAATACAATCCACCAGAAAATTAGTTCTTCATTGTAGTTGGTGTGCTACCCATCGGACCCGCACTGCTATTCCAATTCCATCCTAACTTTTGTCGTCTTATGAATTTGGAAACTTTTGACAGAAATGTCTGCGTAACGACCAAATTCTCGCTCCCCTGTCGCAAAGTTTATTGCTCGAGGAATGCCTGAAAAAATGTCCTGTCCACACAAGACGCTGGTTAAAGTTCGGTGGAAAAGGTTAGAAAAAAAAACTCACTCCATCCCCAAAAGAAAGTACAAAACAGCAGACCAGAAACCAGTTAAGCTGAAGAATTCCGACCAAGTGCAAAACACCCGCACACAAAGAAATGCACAAAATGACGAACCAAAAATTCATCCCACCCAAAAGAAAAGCAGACTAAGCAGCATCTCGAGCAGCAGGTTAAAACGTATCGATTTTCACACAGCCTTGGGCGCACGGCGTAGGAAAAACAAGCAGTCCGGACCGAAACAACGGGCATGTGGGGGGTGGGGCAAAACAATTTCACGAATGTTTGGTCGCCGTGTGTACGAAAGGGAACAAAATGAGAGCAGAAAATGAAGGGATTATACGGTACAACGTTCGGTGCACCATTTGGCAGCATTCCTCGGCAGCTAACGGCGGCGGCATGAAAGAAGTTTTCCAGTGGCATCTCGAAGTGTGTCATCAGGGCTAGTAGCTTGACATTGGGCGATACATACACACACACTTCGACTGGGGGCGGGTAAAATACATTCCGGTGCAAAAGTGTCTCCATCGGAACCCGAGCCCAGCCATCAATGGCGTATACCGTTTGTGGAGATTGCTGCGGAAAATGGCGATGGGGAATTGGGGGGATCGAAATGCGAAACTTGATTGAAACGGTCAAGGGTGTGTAAAAAAAACCTGAAACCGATTCTCAATAACTAGGTCACTAGAGTACGATGGAAAATTATTCCATTCTTCGATAAAAAGATAAGAAAAAGATAAAGTTACATAATAACAAAATGACACTATATGATTGCGAAGAAAAGAGAAATCTAGAAAAAATATTATAAGTGAAGAATGAAAAGCAAAGTAAGTAGATTTCGAGATAATATTGACCGAAACTTCCAGGAGTATCACAAACAATTTATACAAATATTCTTAAATACGAATAACCTTGTCCAACAGGTGAAAAAAAAAACAAAGCGATTCAGAATTTCGATCAACACCAACCTCATTTACTGGTCTAATCATTTAATACCCTCTTTGCTTTCATTTCCAATTAATCCTACCTTCCTTATAATACACTGGACGACTCGAACGCCACCTTCATTGACGTAGTCAATTCGTACCATTGGATGGACTAATAATCATTGATTAAAAGCATCAGCAGTGAGAAGCTGGATGGAGCGGAAGTAACAAACAATGCACAAATAACTTCGATTTTCCAAAGATAAACTTGAGCCAAAGCCGCACACCTTGCTGTGGAGAAATTTTCCCCCAAAAAGCCAATTCTTTGGATTTCTATGAGAATCAGACAAATGTCATTGGAGGATTAGGCGACTTATTGTTGCTTTCATTCGGACGGCCGGACGAGCTGTGATCGACGTTAAAGCAACGATCAACTCCCGGGCTCACTATTGTTTATGATCCATTCGTTCACTAATCCTGCGAGAACGTTCGTCGAGTGCTAAAGGCAGGATTAAGGCAGCTTCCCGTTTCACTGCGTCTACGAACGATCGGGTTTGTGGAAGTAATCAACAGGAACGCATCCGTCGGTAGGCTTTTCGGGAGCCAACAGGCCTTAGCGCCGTTGTAGTGGGATACGACGCTATCACGATGCCGGTGTCTTACTGATGGCTTCATTGGCTAGCGAGCTGTAGGGAGAGTTCGCAACAAACAGATTGCGAGGAGTTGACAAGCCATTATCATCCAACCGTTACGATTCGATGACTTTCCGCTAGTTCGAAAGATGCTTATGGGAATGGAGGAACGAGAAATGATTCTTTTGTTTCTCCATTCGTCGTCTTTGTGTTTGGTTTCGGTGCTGATCATAACAACGACAGCGAGAAAGTGCTGTCATCTTGGTGCACGAACAGCACGTAACGTAGGCAACAAAATTAATTTGAACCGTCCTCGGACGATGGTTGGAGTTGTTTTTGTTATTTTCTCCACCGATTACGACCCAGCTCCTATTGTTGACGCATGGGAAGGTATAGACATTCTGCGAGCCGTCAATGTCCTTCACTGGCTTGAAACAAGAGGCTGTCCTTTTCCAATAATGAAGTTCACGATTTGATGTGCTATTATGAGTGGAAATAATAATTCCCAAATTCGTCGCATATTTTTATGGCAAATCATTTTCTATCGTTAAACAATAAGGAAGTGTCTGCCCTTCCTTTGCTCAAATTCTTAATGAACAATCAAGATTCTTAATGATGGGGTTCCGTCTTTAAGCGAATGGTTACTTGGAAGTGAGAGTTAAATTTTCAGTACAAATTTTCTTAGAATTTTCCCATGCTATCTCGAGAAAGCATTGCATATTTTTGCACGATTCTCAAATTAAAACACTTATCCGTCCTCCCGTCTTTCAACGTGAGAGTAATGATGCGTTGAACGGCGTTAATCATCAAGGACATGCGGAGTGGGTAGCGACGATAAATTCGTCCAGCCAATGGAACTGTCATTAATCACTTCGACTAAGCTCGTTATAAAACCGGTTTCATACTACAATTCATTCCATCTTTCTTCAAGAATGTCGGTTCGCACATTGGACAAATGTAGGAGAATATCGATCGATACGTGATTACTACCGGATAGCATAGGATCCAGTGATGGCGAGAGAAAAACAATGAAACAATCTTTGTTTTACTGGTGAACGGTTCGAGAAGGTCCTCCCATAAAAAAAAATATATTCCTTTATAATGTTATATATAAACTATGTTTGTCCTCTTTAAACCGCACTGTGCAACCTCTGATAAGTGTTGTGTTTAGCATACATTCAGGCGTAAAACGCACAATACTGCGCTAATTTTCTGGTGTCTTTAATCGTTTTCTTCTTAAAGAAAGACTGTAAAAACACCTTGAAAGCAATAAATTTGAGTTTATGACTAATAAGCATAATATTATGTGTAATACTTGTAACAGCTCTAAGGACAGTTTATGTATCTAATTTCTGAAACAAGACAGCAAATTCGATTCATCCACACCATCTTAAAATGCGTATCATAAAAATGAACCTTTTATCTTTCGCAGTAGCTCAAACAGTCGCACGTCGCACGAAAAAATACCTCTCTCCTGTTAAGTTTCGATCAAAAGTTCCATTTCGAAACGAAGCAAAAGAATACTATAAAACAGTGGCAATCTTACGAACAGTGCCGCTACGGCGTTTCTGGGCAAAGTTTCTGCAAGCCCCAACCTCGCTAGAACAATGCTTACTTTCGTTGTTGCTCGCTTCCTTTAAACACAATAAACTTTATCACTCGCAAAACGACCAAACCCGCCAATGGTGGATGGAAGCGTGTTTTTGGTGGAGAACTGAAGGAGAAACCGGGGAAGCCAATTTCAACATTATGCGGTTTGTTGCAGCAGCAAACTTTGGCAGCTTTTTGCCATGATTGTGCTGCTCCGTTCATCCGTGTCATCAGGCTGCGGGTGACCTTTTCTGCGTGAGGAATATCAAACAAATGCTAACGCAAAACTAAACTCGTTGATAAAAACGCTGGCCGTGGTGAAGGGACGAACTACGAATACGGAATGTCTCTTCGGATGAAGATTGACGTTGATAATGGGGTCGTTCTTGGCAGGGAGAACCACACTACACAACATACACACTTTGGAACGTTGCTTTGTTCTTGTCTATATGGTTTTTAGATATTTCGTTTGTTGATGAAACTGATTTGAAGAAAAATGCAAAAATTAATCAATGAAAAAGCGCAAAGGTCAACGCAGTTTCTATCGCTGGAACAATAAAATTGGGAAAACAGCATAACCTTCACACCCACTAACTTTGATTCGAACGTTTCAGATCGATCATAAAACTGGACGCACGGTATGCACCGTCGATGGACGTGCTTCTGCTTGACAAAACGAATATTTATCGTTCTTTGAAACGTGCTGTGTGTTGAGATGATTGCAAAACGTTCTCAGTTTTATTGATCTTTTCACTCAATCGAACAAAACGGTAGAAAGTTGAAAGGCTCTCCAGTGGACTTACACGGTAGGAAATTCTTCAAAGAACTTGCATCACAAAAAAAAAACGTTTCGTAATAAAACTTTTTTCTTTCTTGTAGTGAAACAGCTCTTTAATGTACAGTGAAGAACATTGTTTTCCTTATGGTACTCTGCTCAAATTTATGCGCCTTGAATAAAGATTTATTGTTTGTTTTTCTTCTCGAATATTGCGAGATGCTCGCAGTTCGGGGAAAACTCTTCTCTATGGCGTAGTATTCATTCCATTAGCTACTACGGCACATAACCAGATAAAATAGCAGGCAAGATACATGAAATGATACTCATGAGAATAGAATACAAAGCATTAAACACGAAAAATGGACATAGCACAAAATGTAGGCATAATTTATTAAGTTCCTTCGAAACAAGCGATACTTTACGACTCATCAAACAGCTTTTGCACAAGAATATGAAGTTATCTAGGTAAAGAAATTACCCAAAATGCAAGCATACGAGTTTTCACGAGGAATTTTTAAGTAAACAATTTAATATTTGTACGATTGTCCTGTCCTTTCAACCGAATTCCACGTCAATATTGGAACATTGTGTACCACAATTTTTCATACACAAAACAATCCATTTAAATGGCACACAGAATGACATTCTTTCAATCGACATGTTTTCGAAAATGTTGTCAAGAAAGTAAAAACAAAAAAAAACTCATCTCCTCAGTACCAGTATTGACACACGCATGGCAGTATCCGAGCCAAGCAGCGTCTTCTGTAGCCTTCGTTTTATGGAGGTCGATTTTCATAAATAATGCAATAAAATTTAAATTTCTTTATGACCGCTTTCACTGCTCGCTGGGTACCGGTGGTATTGGCTCGCCCTATCGTTCCGTGTTAGTTTTTTTATATTCTCGATTGCCCTCACCAAATGCCCATGGGGAGTATTCCGGGTGGACAAATATCGTTGGCAAATTGTCCAGGATTAGGCCGGGATACGTGTTCATGTCACCGTGAACGACGGTATAGCTACTAGCCTTTGGGACTTTAGGCCACGGAAAAGATTGGTTGTTATGCGTGTGAAGATGGTAGAACGGATGACAAAATGTGAACGCATGATATTTTTTTTTTTCATTGTATTTTATCGATCAATGAACGGGGAGAAAAGGATGACAAAAACCCGTGGTATTTTTAAGAGGTAATTGATTTTCCATTAAACTGAATCAAAATCAGGACGACTTTTTTCCTCTTGATATGATGGAATTTCAGTCTAGTGTTGTTTTTAGTAACAGTTTCTGTTTTTTTCTCATTTATATTCAACACAAAATTGGGTAGATAAAAGAAGAGCATACGCACACAATGAAATATACAGTAGTAAATTTGCAGCATACTTACTTGCTATAACCCTTAAATACCGTTGCGTAGGATCCTTCACCGAGTTGCTCTAGTTTAATGTAAGCATCTGATTTGCCGAATGGCGAGTCCCCCTGAAAAAGACAAAAATAAATAACTTTTATTTTAAAACATAACATAACATTTGTCACAATCTCTTAAGCAATAAGTTTAAAAACACAAAAAAATGAGATGCCACATGGAGTCCATGGAGACGCCTGGTATTTCATGTATGATAAGAAAAGAACACATTTTCTTGGGACAAAGGTCATAGTTGAAAACATGGGGCAATAGTTACGCATTTCTTATGTTGCGAAAGAAAACGGAATCCTTACAGTATGGTCAGCGGTTGTGAAGATACATAAAAAATGTAAAGTTAAATTTCCAGCGGACCGTGGCATGATGAAACTTTTAACACTATTCGTTCGGACAGAAATGTTTAAGACGGAAACGGTTGGAACGTTTGCGAAAGAAACATCACGTAAAGCTTCATGCAGAACGGTTGAAACTGTTTCATTCTTACTGACCCGAAACGATACGGTCCGTTGGATCTACGAAAGCGATGCGTTAAGAGTGCTAAATCCAAATACTGAACAGCTTTAACCATTTATCCTTCGCAGACAGGCTTGCGTACATCGTAGGCTGAGAAAGGATGGCCAAAGTTGGGTAGGATTTTATTTAGGCATTTAACTAGCGTTTAGAAACCAAAACCTTACAGAGGAAATATGTTAAATGTGATGTTTGGCAAAGCGTTTCATAAAAAAGTAAGAAAGTTCATCAGTCACAGAAAAGGTGAAAAAACGAGTGATTTACTTTTCATGATTATGTGTAAGAATGTTATATTATTCATTATCGTTGAAAGATGAAAAATGAGGGGCATATAAAACGTGTTTATGAGACGGATCCAACAGAATCCATAAAAGCCATTTGTAGTACAACCATTCTTACTTGACCATCAATTCTTGTACAGTGAATCTGTCACAAAGAACACTTTTCACCTAAAATACAAAATTTCGACGAGATTGAGACCATGCACCATCATCCCTACCTTCCATCCAACAGTGGAGTTAGTCAATCGTGCCATTCGCTCGTTACTTTGTTGCAACGAAATTACTTCCGCTTTTCGGTAGTTGAGTAAACAAACGGAAGAATGGTAAACTCTCCAAAAGCCAACTGCACCGTCCGATCGGCAGTAAGGTTACTATGAACAAAATAAAAATGGCAAAACATCTCCAACAAAGTACACCGCATTTTCTCACCACTCTAAAACGAAGCGGTTCCTTGGGGGTTCGTCAGACCGTCTCCAAAAGTGGTTTACCCTTTGTGGCCCAGCAGGACACATATTGGAACATGACGGGGGTCAGTACCAAATGCAGTAGGTAAATAAAAAGGAATTCTAAAGCGAAGCAAACAGTAATGCATGTCACGGAGAAAATGCACTATAACGTAAAATAAACAAAATAAGCTTCTGCCACAACTTAAGATCAGCAATTGGTTTATAAATAAACAATATATTCAAATTATATTAAAATCTTATAATAAAATCTTTCAAACGATTCTTCCTGCTTTTTCAATTTCGATTCAATAAATCTCAAATACATTAAAATATGGATCTAACCAGGAATAGTTTGTTCCAAATATTCATAAAATGGATATTTTATCCATTTTCTTCCATCCCACTGTACGATTTGCTTTGCTTTGGCAAAGATTTACTGTTTGACACTTTTTGGTGGCGAAACGTTGTTGTTGAGTACCTGCACCAAATGCATCGCCGCACCAATAACATCGTCAAGTCACGTTATCCATTCGAACCCACCCAGCTATCGAAAGGAACCGAAGAAAGAAACCTTCTCTCCGGTCCGTTAGGATTGTGGCGTGATCGGTAAATATTTACGTTGTAAAACTTATTCCATCGCCCGCTGTAAACTTCCGCCTCACTGAAAGCCCCGGTCGTGCCCCGGACTAAACATCAGCCGAGCTGTAGTGTACGGCTAAAGAAAAATAGATTTTCTTTACCCTCTGCAGAACTGCGGTGGGTTCAGAGTTCGGGCACTAGAAAGCTTTAGGAAAACGTTTTCATTTCCGTACCGAGCGCAAAGTGGTGGGTTGCAAAATTGGATCCTTTTAACAATGAACCAGTGGACTGGGCGGAGTGTAAAAAGGCGCCGTATGAAGCGAAACTGCATCCGTTGCAATCCTGCTGTTGCCACATAAAGGAGCAAGATCATGACCAGCACCGGTCACGGACAGATAGAGATCTCCGGGCTGGTAATATCTTTCTGGCAAAAGATATATTACCGCTGTGAACCTCTTCCAAAAAAAAAAGGGTTAAAAAAGCTCTTCATTGCTGCTTGGCTGTATGTTACACACCACCACTTACAACACAGTACACGACGTAATACGTTGGCGACGACAATATGTGTTGACACAATTCTGTTGGCAGAAACGGAGTGTCGTGTCGACGGTGGTGCACTGTTTGTTCGTATATTAACGCCCCAGGATAAGCAACGAATGTTAGCGCATTTCGAGTTCGGGACAAGTGAAAGCGAAGCATTTTACTGTTATGGTGTTTGGTCAGTAAATTTTGCTCACAAGTTAGCATGTTTGTATGGGAACGGATTGAGTTTCACTATGATTTTATTCCTCGACCGTGTGGTGTTTCTTTTGAGTGGATAGTAAAATAGTATTACACACATTTTTATCTTCGTTACACATTAAATGGGAAAATTTACATACTATTTTAAAACCAGAAAACATTACTTAAAAAAATTAGTAATACATTAAAAAAATAATATTTTAAAGGGGTTTTTTTCCTTAAATATTGAAATTTTGAAACATTTTTTTTATTTGAAATTCGTTTTCAAAATTCGTCCATTTTCTTCACACAAAACTAATACAATTTTTAATCAAAACTTCGAACAAACAGCTAGCTCTTGTAACTCCCCTTGTACTGCTCCATTCAAAAGCACTTGCCAAAGTTATGCAAAATAATATTACACTCAGTCGCTGGTGTTTTTACATTCCATTGGAAGCACGAACGGAGACGAAACGGACATGGAACCACCAACCAGTGCTCTGTTCCACGGTTGATGACTAGAGTTTTTCCGTGGCCGGACATGGAAATACATCCCCCCGGGCCCGAACCATGGACTTTCGTTTCGGGAGAATGATTTTTCCATTTTCACTTTTCCACAGTAGCAATACAGCGGGACCGAAACCATTTCCAGCTTTTTCCCAGTCACCCCGTGAGAGTGGACGAAACGAGAAGCTGGAGTGCTAATAATGGACGCTAAAATTAGCAACAAAATGGAACAGTAATGAATATGCTAATACTGTGCACATAACTGAGGGGTGAGCTTTTTTGGGATAAATTCCATTAAGATCTCTTGCTATTCCCCACCGAAAAGAGAGCTTTTGCATGGTTGGTTGTAATTTAGATTTCCGCAAAAATTCCCGTTTCGTTATATCTATACGTGTTACCAGTGAAATACGTGAAAATGGATAATTGAAAAATTAATTTGTGAAAAGAAATTATTATCACGGTTGACCACATGAATAGCCCTTGAGCTCGGATGGAATGAATAAAATAAACGAAAGCTATTCGAAATTGTCGTGCCACATTTCAACATATATTTTTAGACTGAATTCAATCTAAATTCATTCATTCAGTTTCGTATGCACAAAACAAAGCATGAATGTTTGCACCATATACCTTCACAGAAGCAAAGCCACAAATACATCCACTGAAAAGGTCCATAAATTGATGGGAACGAATATGATCCACCGTTGAGTTTTTTTCTCAGATGGATATCAAATTAAAAGGTCACCATTTGAAGCGTCATTGGAACGGGAATCACCATTCACAGGTGTTGTGTGTACGTGTGTTCTATATCGTTTTAATAACACATGACCACCACCACGAGCAGGTCCATCATTCCGGGTAAGAGACAGTTTAGGGGAGAAAAGTTCACTAGCGACAGCTGGGATTAGCAATTTGATTGCTGTGCGAAGAACGGCCCGTGGAAAACCGGCCCATGCAAGCAACGAGAAAGTTTGTTTCATCATCGTCAGCATCATCATCATCAGTGCGCGGAAGTGAAATTTAATTTCCTCACGCATCACCAGCAGGCCGTTTCACTCCCAATCCTAACACAGCCAAACTAAAGCCAATCGTTGGCGGAAACCGCAAAACCCCGAAAGGACTCGGTAAGGTCGTTAAGATCAGTCGAGCTTGAAGTGTGACTTCTGGGTGTGCTCTGGTGCAGGGTGCTCGTATGCGTGTGCATGGATAAATCGTCCACTTAAGGGCCATGAAATAGGTCACGAGCTCGTGTTGTACCGGGGAAACATGTGCTCGGCGGAAGGAAGGGATACCATGGTAGAGTGGATTTGATTGAAAATGATGCGGTTGTCTCCCATCCCCAACCTTCATGGATGGGGGGCGCCCTTTCATAAGTGTGGGTGGCGTACCGAAAACGCCTGCGGCAATTTTGAACGCCTGTTTTTACTATTATTATTATTATTAGAGACCAAGCTATCCCACTTACCCATGAAGCGCATAAAATTATGCATAAAATAAGTATTACCGCCACTGCTGGTACTACCATTATTCAAGGGATCTGTTTTGATAAGTGTAAGGGCAAGGTACCGTGTGGTTGTGCTTTCTCGCGTAAGGTTCTTCATATCCCCCCAGGTGGGGAAAACTTTCTCTTTGTTGCCAACGAAACATTTCCACTCTGACACCATTGATTGTCAAGAGAATTGTGCGAGGTTTATGGAGTCCTCTAATTGCGTGTGATGGCTTTCGGAGCAGGGAGAGAAAAATGAGGCAGTGTGCAGCTAATGACGCTAATACGCAGAGTTTTATAAAATAATGCTCTCGAAAAAACAGTATTGTTTCACTGCATTTGGAAATCATATTAGATGAAACACCAGGCGTCTCCATGGAAATTTATACGTAAACTTATTTAAAATATCGCTTCCAAAGAAAGTTAATTGTTTCAGCGTATTTAGCATTTAGCAATATTATCCGCAATTTTATACACATTCCAGTTACCAATTCAATATGCAATGAAGGACCAGGCGTCTCCATGATTTTTTTTTATTTTCATAAGTTTAGTTCTAAAAAACTGTTTGAGTTATAAAAAATATATATTCCAAACCGAACTGCTTACAGAAAACGATTCCCATTCGGTTCACCATATTATTCGTCATTCATATTGAAAGCAGCTTTGCAATCCATTCTTCGTTTGCCTCGTGAACTTTTCTACTTTGGTTTGTTATCAAAAAGCATTCCGCTCCAGGTTTTACCCCACCAACAGTATTTTGGTGGGCAATGAAATTCAATTTTTCCCTTCCCGAAGATACATTCTGATTGCAAAGCATATTCAAATATTTTTCCCACTATCACATCCCGCAGGATTGCACGATCGGCAGTTGATGTTGATTCCGGTTCGTCGAACGACGGTGCGAGCGGCTCTTACAGCTTGAACCGTTGAAAGGTTTGTGCGAGCTTTCCATCGCGTTGCGCCAAGCGTCTGCGAATGTGTTCATGAAAATCACATTCCACTAAAGCTTCTTTAAGTGAGCCCTTTATGCTCGTTGGGTGACGGTGGAGCAAAGTTTCCTTAAGGGGAACTTTGCTCCGTCTTTGTTAACGTACGGTTTTTGGGTTGCATTTACTTCAGCTTTTTTATGTTTTTTTTTTTTTGCTTTGTGATGTGGCTATCCGGAAACAGTTGCAAGCAACGATGAAGGAGGAAATAGTAACTTTCCGTTTGCAGGAACTGGTGCGTGGGTAACGGAGAGCAAATAAAAATCGGTAGAGATGGAATGAAAGAATTGCCAAGTACGGATGCGAATATACCATACAGACTAACGAAACGAAAATGGTAAACGAACTGGAAAACTTTCCCAACCACTCAAAGTAAATGTAAGAAAGTTAAGCACTTTTACTGAATGCATTTCATTTGCCGCACAATCAACCATAGGTTGGCACCTTCAAACAGTTGTAGGTGATTGAACTGTATCCAATGCAAAGAATGCATTGTGGAAACTCTTACAATATAGTTTATAAACTTTCACAATGAAACAAACTGCTCAGTTATCGGGAGTTAACTAAGTATAAATTACCATATCAGGATGAAACCGTTTATATTATTTATTAGTTTTATAACAATTAAAAGAATCAGGTCTTATATAAGATTTAAATATTAAAACAAAAAAATAATATTATTACAATAGTTTAAAAGCACCTCCACATGTATACTTATTTTTTCTACTCTACTAAAAAGTTCAATCAATGCAAAGTACACCTATCTTACCTAAACTAACAACACTCTACACAACCAGGATTGTTTGTGCAAAACTGGAAGTCAGATAACGCAAAAATGAAAGTCAGTTTGGGAGCGTTGTTATGCATCATTTATGAGACAAGATTCGTGCCCATGCATAACTACCTTCACGTTTCCATTTTCTGTTGAGATATGCTGCTGTTCTTCCTGTGTTGTTTTTTTTTGTTTTATATATTACGTACACTTGTTCATAGTTTATGATGATTTTCCTCCAGTTGAGCTATCATTATGAATTGTGTGCTTTGTGGAGCAAATGTTATACATATTGTGTGTTCAGGGCATTTACTTTACGCGCAGCAAACCAAAAAGAAGACTGCTTAAGAACAATATAATTGGTGAGGAGATTTTCAATAAAAAAATGCCTCAAACTAAAACTTTATATGAACTGTTAGAGCATGTTCACATTGGTTTAACACATTTAACAAACGAACACTCAAAATAACATACCACGCAAAGACAATAAGAGTTTGAATTTTCTCTTAACAAAACAAAGAACCCAGATGCACCATTTTTATCAACTTTTAGTAGCATTATACTGTTTGCCTGTCGGTTATAAAATCCCTATCATCAGCTATGCAGCCACCCAGTAATGCCGTAAACCAACAAAAGCGAAAAATAAAATGATAGTCACAAACAGACCTACTGCAGACAAACTTTCGGTTGCTTTCGTATGCAAATGAACGAAGGGGGCCAGAAAACGTCAAAATGAATGAACGAGATTTTTCCCATTTTTCATCACTAGAGCCCTTTGCCACATATAAAAAGGTGTTGTAGAGCGAGAGAGGATTTTCCCTGGACGGATAGATCGTCATTTGTCGTGCCATCATTTTCAAACCGGAACGTGTGGAGAGGATTTAAAACAGAACGAATGTTTACTTATTTTTCAAAAAAGACCAGTCTGAAACTGTTCACAAAGTAAGGCACATAACCTTCTGTCGGTGTGTAGTGGAAAGTTTTGCACATTGGTTTAGTGTTGGCGTCTCTGGAAGTACATTATCGTGTCGAGACCAGTACCTTAGTTGAGCAACACATACAGTGTGCATTTTTAACCATTCCAAACACACTTTGCGACAACCACAATGTTTCAAAACATATTCTACCCAGTTGGAAAGTTGTATTTTTGAATGTGAATGATTAATAGTGCCTTTCTGCAGTATTTTGTATAAACATTTTGAAGGGGCCCATAAGCGTTTCTTCACATACATCATGTCTAAATAGATTGACGCACATAAATGGTCCTTCCATTCGAGTGTCGAGAAAATGGCATCCAACTGTTAGAGTGTGAAACTTACCCCGAATGCACTAAACCGTTTTCTTCTCGGGTGCGGGTCATGCTTGTTCAAGAACACTTCGGATTTCGGCCGGGGTGGCTTCTTAGGTCGCATTATCACACGTGTTTCCTCCCGGATGTCGTCGTCCAGCAGCTTGCTGTCGGACGATACCGATAGCTGCCTATGGACACGTTCGTGGTCGCTTACTCTGTTCCAATCTGCAAGATAAAGAAGAAAGAAAATCGTATGAATTACTATTCAGCTCAATTAATCTTTCCAGAAGAGTGATTCACATGAATCTTCATCAATAAGTTATTCAAATCGTTAGTCGGGTATTTAAAGATATGATTTTGAATTGAGTCAAAACTAATGAGATAAACTGAATTTTTGAAGAGGTATTCCTTCGTAAAAATAATCCTCGCAATTACACAGGTATTTTCGCGGGTTAAATACGTTTATTTGACTCAGGATTTAAAACTCTTAGCAGTGGTTATTAACTCACTCACAGTGAGTGAATTATAGCACTCATGAGTGAGATGGTACTAACAACTGATTGATGAGTGATTTGATGGTTGCCATCAATAATTATGATTTGAACGTTAATTAACTCACACGAGAATTAAATCTTTGCGACCATGAATTATGAGAAGTCTTTGTGGAGATCTGAATTAAGTCACTTATTAATAAGATTTACGTAACTCAATCATTCTTACTCGGTATGCCCATCTTTAAATGAACGTGTGTCGGTACACCCTTTCGAACGGTCGAACTTTTCACTGAATTATGATGGTTTGATTACTTCATCAATTTCCAACTTCATGTAACTGATTCCATCCCACGACAAACAAACTTCCCACGCTATTATTTACTCTTCACTAGACGCTGGCTGCTTTTGCCGCTGAGCTGTAAAGTATACGCAGTTAAACAATTTGCCAACTCGAATGTACAAGTTGCACGTTGCTCAAACACTATCGATACAGTACGTTCGAAACACCAAGACACGGCAGCAGTTCATCAAAGACGCAACACACCAACCAAACGCATTTGCATTACGAAATACGGCAGCATAATGTATCTTTGGCCGTCCAAGAAAGTGAAGCGGTTGAATTTTGCAATACCTCCTTCACTATTTCCAAGCCCAACCCACCAACCGGTAGGACAAATATTTATCTTATAACCTCGCTTGAAATTCACTCAGCTTAATTTGTTTGCAGTATCAACTACCAACGCAGTAAGGTACTGATGGTTCCCGATAGAGGGTACCAAGGCTCTGGAGTTATCTCAAGAACTGGATTATAACAACATTTGCCTCGTTCGCCCACCTTCCCCCTGTAAACTCATCCGCACGAACCAACAAAAGTTCAAGTCTAAGAAAGCTCCCGTACCGTGGTGTAGCAGAAAAGACGTTGCCGAGTGCATTTTACTAC
Source organism: Anopheles minimus (assembly GCA_000349025.1). Lineage (NCBI taxonomy): Eukaryota > Metazoa > Arthropoda > Insecta > Diptera > Culicidae > Anopheles > Anopheles minimus. The sequence continues at coordinate 9,989,809 of KB663721.1, forward strand.
GCTCACCAGCGGATTTATGTTACCAATCAGGGGGGTTGGGGTGGGTTCGAGTGGGAAATTGTAACGGGAGCTAAATTTAATTCGCACCGTTGCCGGAAGTGATTTTTCCCTCTGCCGCTATTTCTGTTGGGCGGCCAAGGAAATATTCGCTTCGCTACGATACCGGATTATGATAGCACGTGGTGGATGATGGAAATTGAATACTGGAAGGTACAATCTGTTAGCAAGTGGCATTCAGCAAGCTTTCGAAATTGAGAGCTTTTTCTTGGAAGGAATTATTCATCGACAAAAATGGAAATTAATTCACTGGAAACGGGACGGTTCAGCGCAAAAGAAAATGGTTGAAAGGAGGTCGAATTTTTTAATTGTTTTTCGGATAAGTTCTCCGGGAATTTATTTTTTGCTTTAATATTTTCAACAATTTGATTGTCCCGTGTAATGTACACCCTTGTACACCCTTGTTATGGATTTAATTTAATAACAAAAAATAAAACATCCCTTTACCAAGATTTAACATCTGATTTCCAATTGACCGCGGGAAAAACTGATTCCCAATTGAGTGTGAAATTAATCGAAACGGGCGGTAGGAGATTCTACGGTTTCCACCCGGTAAAATCCACCCAAACCTTTCACGTACGCTAACGTACTAAACCGCTAACGAACAGCAATCCCATAAATCACCATAAACATGGGAAACATACTGAGCGACCAACCGAACATGCCCAACGCCACCATCGCCGGGACTTTGGTGGTCATGATATTGTGCAACCTAAAATACAGAAGCGGGAAAAAAGTTCTCTCCAACCCAGCACATTCCGACAAATCAATTTCACTGCCCATTTGGCTTCAAATATAGCGGCCACGGTTTCAATGGTGCGGCGTTCCGGCCATTGCGAGCTCTCTATTTGTGTACCGATCCGCAATAAATTTCCATTACCGTGGATTATTGATTAATTTTTAATGCTTCCCGCGACTCGTGGCAGGAGGTATTGCGATTCCGTTTGCCGGTTCTTTCGTTTTTCTTTCCTGATTCGCCATGGCAAAAGAGAGAAAGAAGGTACGCTTCTTAATGTGTTTGGCAATCGATAATACGACCGAAAATAGAAGAACAATTTCCCTGCATGGGAAGAGATATAATTTTCACCTTTTAATAAACTTGCTGGAAAACTGTACCATAGGTTGTGGGAGGATTTTACAAACGATAAATAATTTAATAGAGGAGCTTTAGTGCTTTCGTTTCGTTGGGCAGATAAGTGTAAAGATAAACGCTCCATAATGAACAAAGCGTAGCAAATTAAATTTTACAGACTCTTGAGTGATAATCGATCGATGGAGGAGGTCATCACCTAGAATGATGTGTTGCAGATAAGCATCCCAATCCATTAAAAAAAACCCCTCAACGGGAAGAAATAATCTCGCAACGAATTCTCAAGTAAATACCGTCAGCTTGTGAGATTCCAAAACACAGGAAATGAAGAACGATGGCTGCTATAAAAATTACAATTAATTCGTACACGCTTGATTCACCATTTTGTCCTTTATCCGTTCCTTTTTCACCATACTGCTGTAATGGAAAATTGCCGTGCTGACGAGTTATAAGCTCAGCGCACAGGTAAACGATTCAAATGACCTATTTACCTCGCGGCGAGGTGTTTATAGGTAGAATGAGCATTTTTAACAGACACATTTTACTTTGTGGATGGAAAATTAGCTATTCCGAAAGGGACGAACTTAACAAAAAAAACTAATACCATCGAGAAAAAGCATAAAAGGTGTCAGCAGGGGTACTAAGTGGAGTGAAAATGTTCCTTCAAATGGTTCCAATAAACCGAATGGGCATCGTTTCCTGTTTGCCTTTCGCGTATCTTTTCTACTGTTTAGGATCACCTTTTTTTTAGCTTTTAGGTTAAAGGAAATCATCGTAAAGTCAGGACGATTCGTCCGTCAGAGGTAGTAGCATCTGTTTCGAAGACGAAATGATGCTTTTTTCGGATCTGTTTTGAATCATTTTTATTTCGGGCATGAGAACGAAAGCAGCCCGAACCTTTGAAATTTTACCACTATGACATTTTTTAATGGCTTGATGGGTTTCAATCGACAGAGTGGTAGGTGTATCTGAATAGCGTCGTTAAAATTAAATAAACATTAAACACAAATCCCATAACCATAGTCTGATAGCTTTTAAAAAGCATACAGAAAGGCATCAGGTTGAATAAAATAAAAAAGGATAGTTTTTTTAACTTTCTTTACCGAACTGTGGGATTAGCAAACGCTAAGCCAATTTAATTACATTTTAATAAACAAACTTATCTTTTATAACAGAAGGGATTTTTTTGTGCGATTCATGTTTTAGTAATTTAAGATATTATTAAATTTTTCCAATATTTTAGTATTGTATAGATATTTATCTAAATAAAGTTTTTCAGATACTTCATACTAAAACAATTTAATGCATAACACTCCGTTTGACGTGAAAGGATTGTGTCGGGAAACATTATGTCTGCGTTCCCATTTGCTTCTTCAATTCCCGATTAACTCGTCCGTAAGACGAACCTTAATGCCGTCCGTACAGCAACACGAACCAGATCATTTGGTCACAGATGACGGACACTTTTGGCCAACCGTTTCCCAGCAACGGTTCCATCGTAAAGGTCGGGATCGGACGCTAGTGAGACCATTCCCATTGGCTGCGGCATTGTAAAAAATAATGACCATTCACAAAATGATCCTTCCGTTTCTGTATTCCTTCCTGGGGTATTTTTTTCCTTCTTCCCATCGCTTCCCGTACAAAGACGGAAGCCCCCTTAGGGGAGGGATTTCACTCGAAAGGATCACCATTTCCACCACCTTTGTAGCACAAAGCAGAGACACACTGGACCATGGCCGCTTGACGATTTGGTCCGTTATGTGGTTTTTCTATGCCAGTTCTCATCCAACGCCGCACCGTTGTTGTGAGGGGTTTTGTGACTTTTTTGTTGTTCGCTCGCTGTTCATCCTTAAATGCTACTGCAGGGGATGACTATCATCTTCACACATCATTCCCCGGTTGGCCGTCGGGCATCAGTGCCATTCGGAACCGAATGCGTTCGTTTCGCGCCTCATCGATAGTCCTGCCCCATTTCCTTGCGCTTCTCCAGGATGTTCCTCCTCCGCGTGAATGCTTTTTTCTCATTTTCTATCCACTACCATCTGGGACAATGGGCTGGATCTGGGATGACCGCTGAGCGGATAGATGCAACCAATGTCTGTAGATGGTGAGTAGTCTCCTCTCTCCAACCTCTGCTACAGGTCAAAAGACCGAGAAAACATTCATCTACACTCGACCCCATTTCCGACGGCCATATTGTTTCGGCAAGCAACACATTTCTGGTGCTGGAACCGAAAGGAACCCCCATCCCGATTGTCATGAGAAGTGGTAACCATTTTCACCAATCTCACCATAAAAAGGGGCCATTTTCTTTACAGTGTCTGGGTCGTTTTATACTGTCAACCTTTGATGAGGTGTACAACAACGGGATTGTTGTTCGGTTCAGCGAATAACGAAGCCTGACACCGTTCACCGAAAACAATGTGCTCTGTGAGTGGAGTATGATACACTATTCACAATTTAAAGTTGTTAAACATCTCGAGGTAACTCATCGACGTGAAAAGTTCGTGCAAAATAGGCAAAACTTGAAGTACTATGAGGTTGAAAGATAATAGTTTATGAATATGTTTTTTAGAAACAAATTATAAAAAACGTACATACAGTATTAGAAATTATTCTTGAAAAAATATTGAAACAATTAACTCCTGCCTGATAACTTCAAAATCGAAAAAAAAAACTTTTATTATGGAACTCCAGAAAATTTTTGCGGATATTGGTGTTATAACACACACACACAGCCTCTGACCCCGAAAAACTTTCTCCAAAAAAATGAAAGTGGAAAACTTTTACCCAAAAAGCACATAAAGTACACCCAGTGTTTACCGTATATCAATCCCTTGCGTTTTTCTTGTTCAATTCTGAAATCCTTTTAACCAACCTAATGGCAACCCGCGGCACTAACACCCGTGTTCTTTTGTGGGTAAATAAAACAATAAAAAAAGCTGTAGAAACGTGTAACCTCCACTGAATGGAAGAGAAAAGCTTACACATTCTTTCAACAGCAAAAACACAAAAAATCCTTCTCACCATGTGCGAGATGAGGCCACACATAAAACGAGGAGCGTTAAACTCAATAACGCTACTCCATCAGACTGGGATCGTGGAGCTTCTGCTGGCTGCACATTGTCCGGACAGAGTACGGCAGTTTTAAGGTTCATAACGTCATAAAGGGTATGATTTATTCATACAAATTGTTTCACTCGCCGCGAAGAATGCAGGACCACCGAAAATTGGGCGACTCCCGCGCGGAAAATCAGAGAACCTAGGGCTAGGCTAAATGGTGGAAAAATTCCCTACCAACCATAAGTAAAACGACGTAAAATATAATGTACTACACCGAACGCAGCTACCAAAGTTAACGACCTTCATTCACATGTGTTTCTAGAACCCGGGATCCACAAAGTGTTACCGTGTGGGCAAAGCTGTTTCAAAACTTGAGCGAAGAATTTAACTGTGTCATGATTTATTTAATTTTTTTTACATGCTTCCTGGAGCCCTTTTTTAATCCTTGGTCTTGAGAGTGGAGGTGGCGAACCTAATTTACATGGGAAATTCATCGCCAGTTCTTTACGAGATACAAAAAACCCAGCAATCGTCCAGAGCAGACAGAGTTCTTGCCACCGAGAAATTAGGTCACTAACGCCATTTCCGCGTTCTATTATCCCCGACAGTTCGCATCAAGTTGTTCCGCTTTTCAACTGCGCGGGTGCTTTCTGTTTTATTTCTCGTTTGCACACTACTGCCCTCCAAAGGCAATGTGGTGCATATTTAAACAGAGCTTAACTTACGTCCATCGGTGCGAGACACCCTTTCGGCGAGCCTGCGACACGCCATTCTGGAGCAACCAACTGTACCGACGTAAAGTACGAAAACTACCCACCCGCGTTCATCGTGTCGCATAAAGTTGGGACATTTTATTGTAGCGAGGCCGTGGAAATGGAAGGAAAAACAGGAACTCTCCCCACGCACAATATCAGCACCATCCGGAAGTGAACCGAACCGGAAGTGTCTGACTCAGGCTTGCAATGAGTCTGTTTTTTTTTTGTTCCTCTTAGACAAACGGCATAAACCCACCGCTCGCTGATTCCCTGATCGTTGTCGGTGGGTTTTTTTTCGCTTTCTCTCTCACGTTTGCATCGCCGTTGCATTGAATGCACCGTGTAACAATGCAATTTTGCACAATGGTTAGAAGGAAAGTGATGTCATTGCATCCGGGAGTGTGCCCGCGTTAGGCATACCATTTCCCCAGTGGGCGCGTGCTCGTCTGCTGCCAGTGTGCCGGTATTGTGTTCTTTTCCTAGTACGGTACGATACGGTGAGGTAGAATGAATAACGCAAAAAAAGATGGTGGAAACTACACGAACTGCACACAGTACGATTTAATGTGCGCCACGAGAAAGGGTTAGTATTTTTGCATTCTCCAAGAAGGTTTGATAATAAAAGAGTTTTTTTATAAGCATAAAGATAGTGAAGAATACGACTGTTGTCTGATGAGAATTCAAGTCACCATTATGGCGGATGCAAAGTTTGTGGAGTTCAGGTTTTGTAATAAGTGTTATAAGCGTAACAAATTGAAATGTTTAGGTAAATAAAAATATTTTTAGTATCCATAGTACGTTAAAGAAACAGAATATTCAGAACATATTCTACAATTATACATACTCTACATAAATCTCCAATGAATTTCTTAATCAGAGTCGTGTATGTAGAGGTTCTGGCTACTGATGGAGAAACTCGAACTTCCAGGAACTTATCAAGCATTCAAAACTCAACTGCAGCTCGTCGGATATCCTGCCACACGCCCGAAGGCGCCACCCTCCCGAAGGATAGTGCGGCGCCGGTTTTAATTTCCACGGATGCATCCGTCGTCCCAGAACGTTGCAACTCGTAAAGTGGCTTGATGTACGATTGTTTCCACAGTCGGTACTTTCATTCGTACGGTTCTCTTCCGAGCAGCGAAATTGTTTTTATTAAACTTTTTCACTTCCAAGTAAACATAGTTGTTCTCTGTTGCTTGACTCTAACTACACACGTTCGCGGGAACAAAACGCCACTTGCAGTTGTTGACTTTATTTGCCAATTTTGCTAGAATTTGTTCCACTTCCATTCTGCGACAGTGAAATGGGTTAATTTATAGGGTTCTGTTCTAAGAAAAACAAAGTTTATTCTGGTCTAATGTAAATTAGACGAGAGAGCTGTTTACTATGCACTTTTTATTGGAAAGGTTTCTGAGTGCATTCGTTACAATGTAACCTTAATTACGCGCTTCAAATGTATTGCATTATTTTCCAAATATCTAAATTGACCAATCCCACATTGTAGACGACTTACGTCAACATTTTCGTATGAAACTACTCAAACCAATAGCCAAAATCGATTGATCTTATCGGGACACACAATCTTATTTGCATGGACAACTACGCAGCAAGGAAAACAAACCTTCACCGCCGAAGGACGCTTACCAAACACGCCAATAACAAATTATGGTAAACACGAAGTCATATCGAATGAACGTTTTCAGCATCACTGTCGACGCGCTGGGATTCGTGAAAGGCTGTCATAATATATTTTGTCAAAATATCGCTCAAATCATTGAGAAAATCCGACCACATGAAAGACTTTCCAGTGCTTGTACTTTCCACTATCTTTGATGGAGTTTTGCCGCTCGTTACCAGCATGAAAATCGATAGCTTTGAAATCCATACACAATGTTATGGACATCCGAGTGTACCAACTGTCAAGGCGAGGTTGACCTCCAACATCGTGTTGTCCCCGAGTCGGTTCGTTCGTCTAATCGAGAATGTTCTGGCAGCGATTGGATATCATCCATTTCAATCTTAATGATGCTGACAGGCTATGCTGCTATGGCACGATTGTCGAAGAACGTATTTTTCCAGGAGTGTTCCACCGTGCAGATCGGATAATTTGAAAGGAATGAAAATTTATATTACTGTAATTCATAAGTATGTGCACATTCCGCCGTTCGCTACCATCGATGATGGTGGTCCCGAGAGACTTTCGTGCCAGACAATTGCAGCTTGCTTGATGTTCGGTAGGAGGAGTAATAAATGGATGAAAGCCACCATTTCCGTAGAATAACGAAGCCGGGCAAAGGTTGTTATAATTCCGTAAACCATGATCACGTCTCGGTTGGCCGATAAAACCATCATCATAAAGCTTGTGGTGATATTACGATGTACTTTGCTACATGGTGCTAGTTATTATTCGATTTTATAAAAAAATAAAAAATAATAGGTTTTCAATGTATTGCGGAAGCTTCATGTGCAAATCTTAACAATAATAAAGATGTTAAGTAATTCCGTTCAATTTGCTCTTATTAAAACAATGATTAAAATCCCTGAAGTTGTGTTCTCTTCATAACGATAGATCACACAGTACTTCCACTAAAACGCTCATCCTATTCTTCCTTTCAATCAGAACCTTTATTGATTGTTGCAGCCGGTACGGATAACACGGCACTGATTAGATTATGTACAAACTAATGTAGAAACATGCACACGCGTACAAGCAACATGCGGCAGAGAGACATATCCAACCCCCGAAATCGGCGTTGCATGCATCGCAAAGCCCGAAATCAATTCAATTGAGTGATCGATTCCTGTGGGAGCTCATCCGGGAACTGTCCCAGGGAAAGTTTGCCAAAGTGGAAAACCATAGAGTGCTCGCCTCACATTTCGGTCGGGGGGAAAAAATATATTTCCCATCCAATCAAAACGAGCCAGGAAAACATGCCTTCGGTGAATTGGCGAAGGATTCCTCCAGCTACCGTGGGGTACAGGTAAATTGGGGTTCGCGTATAAAGGAGAAAAAAAACCTCCAGCCCAAACCCTAAGGAACTGTTGTCTTCTAGGAATGGAATTGAATTTGAACAACCGAACCTATCAGTCACACCCGCGCCACCACGTCAATGGCGCGTGCGGAAACCGAACATAAGCGTCCGGTATCACTCCTGGGACAAAAGGTTTGGGCCGTGCGCTAGGGCATTCCGTATCGATTCAGCGAAGGGGCTGCGATTTCGAATCGATTTTTCGATTTCATTTCCCGGCAACCCCATGCAACCATCTCACCTGTCTTCAAGTTAGATTGTAGAGAGCGTGAGAGTGCGGGAATAAAACCTGCTCAATCTGCTACAAAGAAAGCCGCACGTGAGACTTAAGATGGGAAGGGCAAATGTTGGATCCACCATTCAAAGAGGTTCCGCATCACGTGCCAAAGCCAATCACGGCACTGTCTTGTTCGTTTCGCAAATCACGTGTCAAAAAGTGCGTATTAATAAAGATTGATCCGATGAATAATTGATGTCTGGGGTAAATTTTAGGCGGTTCTACTGGATAGATGAAGGATGGACAGTCTCGACGACATGTCTGGGTTGTGTTTTTATGTTGTTTGAATTAGTAGCATGTTGTCACATATTACAGATAAGAGTGAGCTGATAGTAGACAGAAAAAAAGATCCTGCTCTGTTCCAAATGAAGAGGAAATTGAAATAAACCATTTATCATTCCATTAAGTAGTTGCTGTGAAATGTTTAATTCTCAAGACTAAACACAAAGGCTGAGCAGATGTAACAAAAAACATGCGAGAGCCTTCGGGGATTACAGGAAGAATAAGTTTCCAAGGATGCAGCAAAGTCAAGCTACCGTCAGCTTTCGGCCCAACTTCTGTAACTATTGTGGAGATCATAGCGCACTTAATGCTCTTAACTTTCACACCGTTTCCTATGCATATAAATTTGCGCATTCAAAGTGGAGCCCCCAAAGTTTGCCTTCGCTTACGGAAACTTCACACCAGCTACGCTTAACAAACTACACCCGACTTTAGGCTTAACCTTGCCCGTGTCCTCTGTCTGTTTGGATTTTGTCGCCAGCATCTTGAACACCAACTTACAATATTAAACTTGGCTCACGTTGTCCCACGGGGTAACTTTTGCTACAACGTTTCCCTCTTCCAGCGCTTCCAGTGTGCGACTGCCACAGCGGGATTACTTAGTACTTACGTAATAACTTTTCTCCCGGAGCAGCGGCCGAAAATGATATTTAAGAGATGTGCTTTTGAAGTGTAACGACCGAACCAGTTTTGTCGAGTGTCCTGCAGTCGACCCACTGGAAGTATGTGGCTGACAGAACGTCAAGTGGCAGGTTAAAGATGAAGTAAGATGTTGGCGAATATGAAAATGGAATCGTCCCAACGACCCTCTCTCGAGCAGGAACTTTAATCAAGCGACGGCAAAAAGGTACAAACAACTTCTGATTTTCATTACAGGACAGCAGAATATTGCATTACGATACGATCGTAGGCATGGAACCGACGGTTCACCGAAGCGCACGGAAATTCTAGTGAACTTCACAACATTAAACCAGTCTAGACCGGTTTTATGCCTCCGTCCTACAGTGTCTCCATGATGCGAGAGGGAAATAGGTGGAAAAGTGAGGTGGAAACCCAGGTTTTTGGAAATCTTGTTTGAAGTACCACTGTTGCTCACTCGCTGTCCCGCAACCATTCTCTTCGGGCGATTTAGAACATTTTAACAGGGTAAGGTTTTGTTTTTCCGATTTTTGGCCTTTCTGCCAGTCGATGTTGTTACGGCAAACGAGGAAAAATGTCTATTTAACGAGTTTTGGCACGAGGCGCTACCGATTTCTTCTTTTTTAAGGGCTGAAACTCCAAAACACGTTAAGAATCAGATGAACTTTTTTTCTTCACCACCGGGGTGTTGTTGGTTCTCTACCCACGGAAAGACAACCATTGATGCGATTAGTGTTTACATGCTCCGGAACCGTTCATTTCTAGTTAGCTTTTTTCCAGGAATTCAAAGCATCAAAGCAGAACGTACGTGCTGCTGGGAGCACGGGAAAACTTTTTTTCCCCGTCCCCCAGAACCAGCGATTGCATGATAAAACTTTCACGTAAAATTCGCAGCGACATCGCCCAACCCAGACAGACAGACACGCTCACACACGTCGTAATACAAATTCTAATTTGAAAATGGCATCGAGCAATAACAGTGCCAAACGACGACGATATCACCGGCCAGTGAGGCAGTGAGGCCGTTTGTTTTAATGTTCGATCGGTAACGAAAATAAATGTTGCACTAATGGAATGGTTTCCCTGTGATTCGTGTGTTTGCTAAAAATTAAAATTAATGATTGGAAGCATGGGAAGAAACTTTCGCCAACACATACAACCATTTCTTTGCGTTAAAAATGTAGAAAAAACGTGTATTTGCTATAATGTGTTTTCGCCGTAGTGTGTTTTCATAAACCAATTGTAATATATTAAAGCAAAACATTTGATTACGGTGAACATGACCGAGCGAAATGAATTGAATGCAAAATTAATGAACACACGAAGCACTTAACGTGCTTCCAATTAGATTGCGGACCAACCGCCACCAGGCGCCTCCATTCGCAAGCGTCCATGCGTCGTCGTCGTGTGCTTTAGCTTTCGTGGATATACTTTCGAAAGCCATACGCTTCTCGGGAACGCGGCCAAACTACCACCTGGTGATTAATTTAAATTAATGAAACGGGAAACCATTGAGCGGCGTGGCAAAATTGAGTCGTTACCGGGCGCGTGACATCTAAAACTTTACAAACCGCGAGTGAAATGAATCTTTTGCAGAATCTTTCCCACGGTCGTCGGCGTGGATTTGGGAAATGCGATTTCAGTAGCACAGTGCCACCGTGTTGCGCCGTGTTGATAAAAGATAACCTTTCTTACCAGACTTAAGAAAGGATCAGTTTTGTTCTCTTTTTTGGGTCAGGAAAATGGACCATTAAATCGGGCGTTTACTAACTTGTTGAGCGGAGCGTGCCAGAAACAACCACCATCTTTTAACGGTTAAGCTCGGATTCGAGAATGTGCGTGACACGCCTTCGCATACGCCGGTAGCAGAGCACAGCGTTGCGGAAAGCTGTACAACCTGACGCACCGTGTGAAAAGTTGTTCAAAACAACCATAAATAAAATTCCACCTAAACGACGCACCGTAAATCTGACGACCTTCCCGCCCGAGTTGCCGGCACATTTCCCCGTGTAACGCGCGTCCGTCGCAGAAAAGACCTTTTAACACTGGACTAGTGTAACTTCACCCGTGCGAGGGGGTGAACCACAGTTTACGAAAATTATATACATTCTCAAGCAAAACGTCCATCGGCCGGTAGAAAAGAAGCTCTAGAACGCCGATGGCAAAGTTCTTTAGTTATGACTTGAGGAGATACTCAAAAACGTCACAATGGAAGTAACAACTTCTTGCATAAAAAGTTTAGTGTTTATGGAAAGGCTAGCGAAATGACCCGTTCCGGTGCGCTCGGGTAAAATAAAAATAGATGTTTTATATTCAAAGCAAAAAATCGAACATTTGGTTCAAAAAATTATAGCCAACGGTAAATGCTTAATGCAAACCAGTCACCCATTAAATGTTAACGACACTTTTCAACTGCTTCATCTTGGTTATGGAACGAAGCCCAACATTGATATTTTACACAGGTTTTTTATTATCTTTCTAGCTTCTCGTACATTTTAAGGGAACCACAAAAGCTCCCACAACTTCAATCATTGTGAATTGCGTAGAAAGGGACTAGGACTTTCCTTTTTTTAAGGATTCACGGTGACATAACATTGGAGCCTTGTTGCCGGAATGCTGGTAGGGGAGGGCTTGATAAACAGGGTTTAATTAATTCCTCCCACAAAAAAGTCGACGCAAATTTTGTGGTTTATTTTTTCTCCACCATCGAGCGAACAAAACAACAAGGTGCCAAAAACATGCATAACGTTCAAGCAAGAACCGTTCGCGAACGATCGCTCGTTTTACACGCACGGCACAGCAACGCAAAAAATGATAAGACCGCTTTGCTAAGAAAGGCCTTCGCTTCTCTAGGGTGGAAATGAAAGTTTATTGCTCAGTGGCAACACCGTCCGTTTCCGGTGGTTGGGAAATAATTCTTCACCTCGCCTTAGCCAGCGGGTGCGTAGTTACGTTAAGTTTCCGCTCACGTAGATGTCGTTTGAATCAAATTGATTAGTTACCGTTCAGTAGGCCAGATGGTGTGCTTTTCGGGAGGTGCTAATAAAGCGTAATAACTTTAATTAGAGTATACAATAAACACATGAAACAAATCAATTTCCAGAAAGGCAGTTGCTATTGTATTGTGGAAAAGAATTATGATTACTTGAGATTTAATAGTAGCCATTTTTTGCGAATGTTCTAGGGAGGAAGAAAATAAATAGCTTCAAGCTTTTACATAAAGCTTTCTGAGCTACAGCTATCCTGGTGATATAAATTGAATATTTAGGAATATATTTTAGTCTGCCTCTTTTCGGGACATTTATCAGATAAAATCTAAAAAGAAGAACAACAAAAATCGGAAGCCCAACACAATGTCGGCGTATCAGCGACAATAAATGACGGGACAACTAGACGCCAGTTATTTACTGGATCGTTGTGACTTACAACTCCTAGCGACATCCGCGCACTCAATGGTCGCAAGGTCTTCGATGGATGCCGTTCTGTGCGACGGTGTAGCAGAATGAAATATTGTCACCCATTCACTTTCATTAGATTCAGTTAGCCGACCATATAGCCGTCCTTGGCGTCTGGAGTTTTTTTTTCTTCTGTTATTGTGCTTCTCTGGACCAGGACAACAGTTTTCCAGGCACCCTTTCTCGGTGACGCAAAACCTGAACTACTTTGCACATGTAGTTTGTTGGCTCCATATCAATGTGGCCTGATGCCTAGAACGTTCTTAGCATGCATACAGCCACAAAACTCGGGGTTGCTGCTGCTTTCGCCATGTTTACGGTTTCTATATTGTTGGCGCGCTGTGCTGCGATAAAGTTATGCGACTTGAGCCATAATCATAAATTTATTTGCCCGGATAAAAATATCCTGATGGCTGAAAGTCGTTCAAGCCGCTGTGTGTGGATGCCATTGTGATGGCGTTTCGTGTATCGATATCGAAACGCAAAAGAACTAGAAATCACTCAAATGGCTGACTTTTGTTGGGTTCCGAATCTGGGAAAAAACTCTGCCCCGAAGCAGAGTAGTCGTTCGAATGTTATGGTGGGGATAATATACAACTTTATGCATAACATTTCTAGGGATATTGAGAACAAAGGGTTGCTTACATAATCCAATATACTTTGACATATTTTAATAGGAATAAAAGGGATTTTTGCATGCTTTAATTAACTAAGAAAATATATGTTCACAAAAAAGGGAAAAATGCAATCATTTTCAACACTGCCGCTATTCGAAATAGTCGTTATTACAGCTATAACCGGTGAAAAATCAATGCAGAACTTCCCTACCATTGGTCTTCGTCATATTTGTGATAAAACTACGCCATGTTTCTTTTGTGACGAAACTTTTGTCTGGAAACAGAGACAGACACGTGACCATTTTTTTTATTATTACTTTTGTTATTTCAAAGTGTTATTATTGGCCCCCTTTCGACGACTAGGGTGACCCAAGAATCTGACGCGTGTACGAGAGCGCCAAGAGTTTTCGTTTCGTAATCGTGATTGTAATTTGTTCGCCACAACGAACCTGAAACAAAAGCGAAAGCCCGATGCAATCCCAAAAGAATCCCCAAAACTCTGCATGCATGGGTGTGAGTATGATGAAGTTTGGAAGAAGTCTGCGTTACGTAGTAATTTTGGACAGAATTTCAAAGAAGCTAACCGGCATCACACACCGATGAAAAAAACTTGGAAAACCATTAGCACTTCCTCAGCAGAGCATCGTCACCTTCTTGCGAGCGAAACATGGCTATCAGCGATGTATTTTCCTTTCCCCCCAGTAACGTAAGACACCTCACGACATTGCTGCCCTGTTCGAAACCTGCGCGCAGATAATAGTGGTGTATGGGAAAACTTTTACCCGACGGGCCTCTGGTTTTCGCTTTGTGTTCAGGCCGAAAATGGTTCCGCAAACAAAAACCTGTGTGTTTAAGCAGGAAAACAGATTAGTGTGACAGGCCATTTTTTCCGGCACACCATCATCAGCGCGCGAACAGGAAGTTTGTCCTGCCGGTGCAGAGACATCGATGGTGATTGTCTGTGGGGTGGTGATGAAAATCCTTCAAATATTCGGTCTTGGTGAAAAAAATCTTGAAAGTGAAAGGGAGCGAACGATTCTTTTTCGATGGTGTCAAGTTTTCTTACTAAAAATCGAAAGCTCCGTACACGAATCTGATTTGTTCGGTCATTTTTCATTTTGTTTTCCCGGCGACTTGAGTGGTTGGAAAACCATTTTTTTTTCGAGTTTTGCTGCCAGGTAAGTTGTCCTATCGCGCTCTCTTCCTGCTGAGACAACACACGGCTTACGGATACTTACGTTTGCTGTAAGACTTATCGGCCGGGATGTTGCCGTTTGGTTCCAGTCGGTCGAGGTACTCCTCGGATGTGTAACCGTTGAAGGGCACTTTACCGCCACGATTGTGACCATGTCCGTGGTGATGATGGTGATGATGCGGATGGTGATGGTGGTTGTTTTGTTGCGTGGATTCGTCGCTTTCCTCGCGCGATATCGCTGTAAAAGACAAGAACATAACAATCAGTACAAGAGAAATTCATCATTACATAGACGGTAACCTGTATCCATCGCAACTTCGAAATCTTTGTTTGATAACTTTACTTGAAGATGTTTGTTTTTAATTTTAGATTGTTGTCATAAACAGATTTGAGAAGATCTTACATAACAGAAATCAATGATAATCGGAAATATGTAGGTCTATGTCTATGAAACATCAGAGATTAATGTGCAAAGAACAACGGGAGTTACAGACATTTATAAACTAAAATTTCAAAATAAAAAATTAACCAACGGAGCAACATAAACAAAACAGAAGCCATGGTTCATGAGACCTCTCTTGTAAATTAAACCCTTGAGGATTTCAACTCATGAAGAAACCATAACACACAGTCCCGCATAACGCATAACTGCATATAATGGCAAGTGCCATTACAAAAAGCACCCTCCGATTAGCCATTTAGCAAGTACTTTGGATTTTGAAACACAGAAGAGCGAATGAGGAGGCGAGTAGAAAAAAAAGTAAATAATTGTCACCAAGAGCGTCAGCGGTACAATTCGTGGTATAACGATACAAACTGGGGTCATAAAAAATAACAACATTCCCATTGCAAGGACGCACAACGAGCGAAGGCTCTGTCCTCCTAGACTTTGTTTTTTGTTGGTTTGCGCTTTTGTTACTGTTTCTCCTTCTTCCAGTAGGTTGAACCACTTTTCACTTCACGCGTGGAAGACTTCATCAGCATTCATCAACGGGAGCGCTACGGTCTTCGGCAAGCATGGATTTTCTGTCAACCCACCGTCGTCGTGACGCCTCGGGTTTGGAACGTTGATTAATGACACTTCCTTATGCGCTGTGGTGCAAAAATAATGTCCCCCGCCATTTTTACTACACATCCCTTTGCTTGTGTTTAAGTGTCCGTTTTCGTTAGTACGGTTGGTTTGTCTCGTTCTTTTGGTTTTTGCATCTAAATTGCGAGTAAATGACATGGAAATGTTGATATAACTGTTTTAGATTTTGGAACAGTTTAAAAAAATAAATATGAAGTTCCCAATTAAAATACTTTGTAATGGTTATGATCTATCAAAGTAAAAGAGATATTTGTTTCCCAAAAAATGGCGAAAAGTGACAGAATATCTTAAACGAATCTAGAGTTAACTCACTTCAACTTAGAAATGTAAATAATAACTCAACAATTTAGTACGGCCTCTATAACGGACTATAACATTTTCTTAAGGATACTAAATAAACAAACACTTGACCTTATGATGCAGTTTTTTGCTTTTATTACTCGATAATTTTACTCCATCTCACTCCATCTCTGAGTCCTTGAACATCGCTAAGGCCGTGTAACGCACCTGCATTCAACAGTGACGAGACACGACCAACGTCTATTATACGTAACTTCACTAACAAGAACAGAAAAAGGAGAAAAAGGCCATATCTCGCTTTATGTTAACCCACGAGGACACGCGGAAAATCAACATGGAAGCAAGATCCTGGAACTGGGACACGTTGGGATATCTCCCAAACCACAAGCAGCAGGTAGGCAGTACGGAGAAAGAAAACTGCATGAATGAATAATCGTCTCCACGGGGCAATCGAGAACCGCGCGTTTTCATAGCAAACAGGGTTCATGGTCCGGCGTTTCCGGGAACTGTGGTTCAGAAGATGACAGCATGATACGGCAGGATCGAGCCAAATTGGCCTATCAGGGATTTCACGGGCTGGTGTAATGCCCCGTGTGTCCTTAGTTATCTATCTAACGAGCTCTGGTGTGTTGGTGGACCATTGCCCTGACAACGAGGTACCCGAGAACTCTGGCTCAGTTCTGGGCGTGACCAAGCGGAAACCAAAAACTGGGTCAATTACTGGCCGACAACCTGGGCCCGCAAATGGGTAGAAGTCCTAGGAGATGGACGGAGTTTGCAGTGTCATCGAACACCTACCCGTCCCGAGTGCATTTCCCGGCGATGTGCCCGGGATATAATCCAGGCAGATGTCGACGTGGCGGTATTAGGATGATGGAAATTTAAATTTAAATGGATTTACACCACCTTCGCTACGGTGTGGGATCTCGCTGTCACTGGTAGGTAATCTACGGTACCAGGACTCGATTACTGCCATTGGGCGAAACACGTCCTGAGTATGAGTGTAACCGTTTCCGGTGCTAACGATCGCACCGGTTACTGAAGTCCCCCCCACCAATACACGGAACCGAGCACAACGAAGTAATGAACTTTCTCTTTCTCCTTTCGTGCGGATGTGTTAAATGGCGCAGCCGTTTCTGGTTTGTATGCAGTTCATTTTCAACACTTCACTGGTCCTTGACATAGAAACCCGACCCGGGACCGAGCGGCATCCAAACGGATGTGGACGATATACCATCAATCCGGCTGTACTGAACCAACAAAAATAGGACGCGTGTACACATCCCACAACGTCGACCATTACAGCGAAAAACGAGTAAACAAGAACGAACCCAGGACGCAGTATCGACCATGTGAAGGATGCTGCTGAAATCAGCACAGAACCTATGCAAACATCGTCAGCTTTACTGTGGAACGGCCACTTTGAACCAGTGAAACTGCATAGAAAGAGAAAAGCATCTGCGGAACGTATGAAGTGTATGTGGAAAAATTTATTCAAATGGATATACTAGAAAATAGCTACAGCCACATCGTACCAAGCTTCTCAGTTCTTCTCATGCTCAGCAAAAGGTCATCACGGGGAAAACTTTCGAAAACCAAACATTATTAGTAAGCGTTTCTGCCTGGCAGTGTAATCCAATATTCCGCTGCACAAAAACGGACGAAACAACACTAAAACAAAATTGGGCTCTGATTGGCTTCACTCACTAGACTATCCTTCCTTCTTCCAAAGTCTTTTCCATGTTATCCCTTAACAACACATGCGTTAACCATTTTGGGGACGATGTTTCTATTTCAGGAACTGTGAGGTGAAACAAGAAAATCAAATTTTCAAATGACCATTCCATAGCTTTTCGGTGCTCTAATACGATGAATTCGGCCCCAAAACATTGAACGACTCCGAAGGTTTTGAACCAGTTGATTAGTTTATAGCCATTGTTGCGCAAACCAAAGGTTTCCCCAACCCTGCGTGTGTATGTTTGTATGTTTGAAGCATTGATCCAAACTCCTCCGACCAGGGACATCAAAATCAAAGAAAATCTTCTATTAAATTACTGTCGACTCTATTGATGTCTCCTGAGCTGTACTAATTTGACCAGGCTCTTCACGGTGGTTGTCTATATTCTCGTTCCTTTTTTCCATCTTCTTTATCGCTCCATCAAACCTGCAAGCTAGTTAAACCATTCAAGGATAACGTCAGTAGCAGGGCGTTCCGAACGATGGCAGTGATTCGTAGAAGAAATTGCACGTGGCATTTCTTCCTCTCTCGCACGGTGGCATATTATTGCTGGAGAGTTTCATTCGTCAGGAGGACTTTCATCTTAACTTTCCATGACAAACTTTATTAGAACTTTGTACTTGTTCCTACCAGCTCATGAACCGTTGTTCGTTATGGCGTTGTTTTCGAGTCGGTGCCTCTGTTAATTGCGGAATATTGTGAATAAAACATTCTCCACAAGTTGAATCCATTAAATCCGCACTCTTGGATTCAGTTTTTGCTCGGTTTCTTGAAGCTGGTATCTGGTTGTTTGATAAGAATTCCATTGTCCACCAGCAAGCTGCAGGCATGCTAACAACTATAAGACTGTAAATAAACAATCGTATTCGAATCAGCAATATTGTCTTTCTACACAGCGGATGATTGGTGCCGAGACGAACAGTTGTTTTATGAATTCATTTTTGAAAAAGTAATTCCAACCAACCCTTGGGACCTGAAAGCGCCTGGGGCAATGGTATGGCTCCGCCTGCCAATCGAACAGTTAGGGCAGCTTTGTCTGGTACGTGATCGACTCCTCCCGACTGGGCAGAAGTAATTGGTGGTCTACAAATTACTCTCATTTCGGCACTGCATGCCTTCCGGATTGGATCGAGTTTTTTCTCATTTCGTCCTATATTATGACAGCCAGAGAGAGAACCCAGGAGAATGGCCGAGTGGATATATTTTCTTAGGATCTCATTTTGTTCGGACGCTTAAGGCAGATTGAGGCTGATGGTGGCGCTAGGATTCAAATCCCTACCATAAATAGCCGGCAGCCTAACCATTCGATTACATTTTCTGCCGGTTGCTGCCCAAACTGCAATAAGCATTCCCACCAGAGCTCAACGGTTTGGCAGGCAAAGTTGGTTTCCTTTGTTTCCTGAACGAAACGTGATCCAACTTGACAACGAGTACCAGACCAATGCCATCCATCGCGTACCGCTGCTATCATCTAACGACAGAGATGTCAGACGAAAGTCAAATGAACGGTGAAAATCATCTCCTTGCACGTCTAGCGCTGGATGGACGCAATGAATAAACCAGTACTGCCGATTATGTCTGAAGTAACGCCACAAACATCTTCATAAATCACGAACAACACGGTCATGTTCACGGTTTGTGCTCCGCTGGCGAAAACTTGTCATACTCCTCAATTCTGTGAGACATTTGGCGTTGTGTTGGAATGTCTATTATGTCGCTTTGCTCTCGCGCGCATCATCTCCCAAACACCCCCCCCAGGCTCCGGCGGAAAATGTTTAATTGAAAAGTGGAAAATTAACTTCACAAACTGCTGTCAAACGATTGTATTTTAATTAACCACTCACTCGGAATCGTTTGCCAGCGATGGTTGCTCCCAGAGCGGATCTTTTGCGGTTTGACGTTTCGGAAGTTTCCGTAGCCCGTAACGGAGGCGGTGGCAACAATACACCGTCCGTTGGGTAAACGCGCGAACGCGGGTATCAAGAGCCATCATTGCGGACGTTTAGGCGAACAACTCTTTCGCCCGGTTGCCACCGTTTTTGCCGGCTTAGCGTACAAGATCCATCTTTTCTGCTTCCACGAACCCGCGGAAGCGACTGTGACGGAGAGTACCATGTTTTCCAAGATGTAATACTACTTAGAAGGAAGTTAGTGGCAGCACTTAGCGGCAACGAAAGTCGAGCGTTATTGCATGATTTCATTCGATCTCCTTCCCAACCATCAGGCACCACACCACGATTGTTTCTTGCCTGTGCTACTGTAGTACTGTGAAGATGTAGAGCAGGAGCATTATGAGTGGGAAATAATTTTCCAGACGGAAAATTCAATAACTAACAAACATTGTTCAAACCCCACCCCGAAACGTGAGGTGATGTAAAATGAGGCGTTATGTCGAAGCTGTGAAAGTTTGTCGTTGAAGCTTAATGGCTGTGAAGAGCGCATAAATTGGTAAACAAACCGTTGTCATCGGATGACAATTATAGTTTATGATTCAAGCATGGCAAAAGCCATCTTACTACCGGTTGGTTGGTGATGGTACTTTGGTCTTCAATTACTTGATTGACGTAGACGAACGTCTTGCACAACTTTTTGAATTCCACAATCAATAAAATCCCAATATCCTCTCAGAAAAAATATCAAAGAAACAGATTCAATTAGTCAATCACTTGGAATTAATGTTTTGATGCGCATTCATTTGTCTTCTCAAACAAACGCTTCGAAGATCTACCCGAGCCTAAGTAATCGCACAGCTTTGAGAGGTTTAAAATATCATTAATTTCCACAATAAATAATGACTTCATATGCTAACCCAGCTAATATACTATGTGTCCAAATTGAGCATGAAACAATGACACAGCGGAGAGGATGAGACGATTAAATTACCATTTCATCGTACCATCAGCTCAATACAAATCCTAATGCTAAATTCAATCCTGCTGCCACATTTGCTGACTCACATTCATTTGTACGCCACAAATGGCTGTTGCTTCCTGTTGTCCATCGTCACGCGTACGCCCGGTGCACACATACACATACATCGGCGGATTACCCCGTGTAACGTAATTGCAAAAAGTAATTAAACTAATTGCAATTAGTCTAATTGCTGTGAATCAATTTATTTATGTCACACGTTGACAATGGCAACACGGTTCAAGGGCCCGTGGAGTGTTCCTTTTATGAACCGTTTCGCTTTTGCGCTATTATTTTGCTGTCCTGTTGGCTGACAACTGTTTCCTTTCCGAATATGGAACCATCGCGCACGGTTCATCTATTATTTTGATACTAAACGAATCGGCTCGTGTTGGGACAGGCAAGAAAATCGAGTCAAACAGTCTTTGCATATAATTGTGCAGACATTAATTATCGTTCATAATTAAATGTTTGTGTAGATTATGATATTTTTATCATAAGAGCTCACAAAAAAGGGAAGATGTTGAAAATTTCATAATTCCGTAGAATGAAAACGAACTCCATAAAAGAGATTTGAAAAATATCACAAATTATAATGTTAATTCCAACAGGAAAGAAGAACAGGAATGAAAGCAACTTAATTAAAAAAAATAATCGCTTAAATCACTCTATAACTCACCAGACAAATTTCTATCATTGCGGTTTAATAACTTCCGCGTCGGTTGGTAAATGAAGCAGTACAACAAACGAGAATGTGACGCAAAAAGCGTTCTGCAAACGCTTCCCAATATGCTACCATTGAAAGAATCTAGATCTATAAGCCAATCTGAATGACGTTGGGACTATGCAGATTGCCACCAAATATTTCCCTCTAATGTGTGTGTTGATTTCGAGTTATTGATATGGAATTCCACGGTGACGTGGATTTCCAACGCTGAGCTGTGTAGATTCCGTTCCGTTGCGCCAACATAAGGGGTAAGGGTAGCAGCCCCAATTTTAATTAAACGTTGGCGTATATGCTAACCGCAACACCGATGCCACCGAGTGCAGATTTATTCGACATTCCACTTCTACCCGTACAGCAACCGGCAGTGAACGCGTTTCGCTCGATGCAACATTGTATGGGATGCCGTACGGCCAGACAGCTGGTACATCTGAGAAGATTATATGCAGAGACTTTTCACACCAGCGAAAGGTGGAAGGTTTCAGGAGAGATTTAATAGCAAACGGTATCAGGAAACATTCTCCAACTCACCGCATCATATGTCACCGAAGCATAACACACAAGACGTGCGATGTTTGGTGCATCATGATAGCAGTTTCTTCTTGAAGTATTTAAGGATAACGCTGATTCCATCAGACAATTAACCAGAATTAGGGTAGGATGAATCTAAATAAATCTTTAAACTGAATGTATGAATCTCCACTTTTTAAGTTCATGAATCCTCGTAGATCTTTATAGATTCCTTGAGGATTCTTGAATTATTCTTGAAATACTCATGATATGGATGACTTCTCACCGAACGATAATAAGAATGACTCATTTTGAAACATTCATTAAGAACAACAATAACCAGAATCATTATAATTTCTTTTACTTTTCATACTCTCGTTTTAGAGTTCTTATTATCGTCCCATAACACAATTTCGAATAACCTTCCATTTCGGCTCATGTTTAATAATTCAGAACAGCGTATTATTTTCTCCGTTAAATTCCATTTTGTGATTTATGAGCACACTTTCTTATCGTAGCGCTATTTCATTAATAATTCCAACACCATATTCAAACGCTTGACCGACCTTAAGGTCCTCTGACCTTCTGATTGTTAAGTTTTCCTGCTTAGTGCTAGCAATAATTTCCTGATGAAATCCCTTCGTAGAGCGAAGTAATACGATGAGACCCCATCCACAGCGCGTGTTTGTCGCCGATGGGCCGCGCTATTCTTGAAGCCGTGAACTTCACTGATAGCCTTCCGGACAATACAATCGAATGTGTATAAAATACTAATAAATGAAAGGCAAACACAAGCAATGGCCCAACATGCGGAGCGAACCGTTCTGGTTGAAGGCTACATTCATATTCTAAGCACGTATTAAAACGCGGCGCTGCTGTGTGGCGCCGAAACATTGAACTTGCCTGCAAAGTGTTTCGGGTCGGTTAATTATGATGGCCACTCGGTCACGGGTTTTACTGCTCTTACTCAGCGATCATGTTGCGAGCTACCGAAAAATCGATCGATAAGGTATTGTTGTGATTTGTTAGATTAATCCGACAATATGCAAGCTTATAAATGCTATTTATAGTCCACATGGGTGATGGAAAAAAATAAATGCGCAAGAATAAAACATTGAACTGTTTTTTTTCGCTTTTAGCTGCCTGCATATGCCTATAATGAAATAAATTAAAAGCTTTAACTTTCATTTTCATTATCGTAAGCAGATACGAGGCCCGATAAGGCAATTTAATAATTAAAATAAGCACACCAACCATGCTATGCAGAGCACCATTGCCATACTTTATTCAATTAATACAGACAGTCGTAAAACAAACTGCGTGCAAATTTGAACCACATGCGGGTGTGCATAAAAGCCTGCGCAAATTGTTAGTATTTCGCACGCATTACCAATGGGGATATCAATTTGCTTCGAACAATATTTTAAATTAACTTAATTAGCACATAAATCCATTCATGCGGGCTGTAGCACTTCAACATGAAACACCCATTTACCCGTACCGAACCGTGCTAAATCACACGGAAACTGCAGCAGAAGCATAAGAAAACATGATCAAAACTGACCACTCTTTTGTTGCACCGCGGCAGCGAACAAAAATGATTTCGTGTATAATACAGTTAGTTAAATTGATTACAATGGGAAAATTGCTCCGAGCCGGAAACTGTACAACGTAAATCATTTTGAACACAGTGGAGAGTTGCTAAAATTTGATCAATTTGTTTAGTCAAACCGTGAGAACTTTTTCACTGTGCATCTTCGGTTTTTTTCTTCTCATTTTTAAATTGTTATTTAACAATTGTGAGCCTACACCGGAAATTCGGTTCGATCCCGAATAAACTAATCAATCAATCAAACGAGAGCACCTTATGCTGGAGGTTCTTTATGCACAATTTAATCTGCGTCAAGGAACGAAATGAAGGGAGAACAGCACATGCCAGCTTCTTACCGTGCTCAACCAGCCTTTTCCACCGAAATGTGTTCCTAAATCACAAAAAAGTCTTCCCAACAGTCTAAGACAGTGGTCGGCAGAGTTTGAATATCTTTGCGACTTAAAATGTGGTTTTTTACCGAAAATAATCCATGTGAACTTTGCTGAATTTTGCTTTAAATTATAACTACCCTTGAACCATCTTGCTGCATGTAGAGAATTAGTAACAGTGAGACCTTGGAATCTTTGCAATGTCAGTTGTCAAATGTTGCAGCTGCTCCAGTTATCTTAGACTTGAGCAATGTTAAAGCAGTTCAATGTCTTCGACAAATGCTCCAGTAGTTTAAAGTCATGGTAGTACTGACAATTTTTTTCAAATACTCAACTTAATGGGTAAATTGATGGATATTCTCCAATAAAAAAATTAAATTTAGTTTACATAATAACAACTTTTATTGTAATTTTATGAGAATTCTTAAGACATTTGGCTCATTGCTCCAAGGAGTTTGCCGACCACTGGTCTTGGAGGATTCCAGCACAACCATTTGCTATTGGTATCTCATACACAGCCAGTACGATGAGAGTAATGTAGGAGTATCCTTCATAGCTACAACAGACGTTGAAGGATTGTCAAGGACTTCAACACCTTCCAAGCCACCGGTCGCTCTAGGAATCATGTAACACAGCACTCACCAGCAGATGGTCGTAATCGTTGCGCAAGCACATTTGCGTGGTGATGTTGGGTGGAAAGTTATGCCCTGCCTGCCGAAAAACGTCGAATGTTGGGAAAGATGCTACGGTAGAAACCGCCAAGCTGGGATTTGTTGTCGTGTTCGTAACGGCCACTGTTTGATTAGACCAATCAATGTTTATTGAAACAGCTGCGGCATACCACAATTGCTTACATCCATGAACAATAGCGTGTTTTTTTCTTTTGTTTTGTTTTTTCGACCGCCTTTTGGTAAATTAAAGTTGACGGACAAAACCTTTTCTTTAAGAGCAGTTGTACAACAGTTGTTTGCAAAGAAAAATGTCAAGTGAAATAAAAAACTTGAGTTTGCTTATATAATCTTAAGAAAAGTTGTTAAAGAAATGATGTGTATAAATAAAATAATATATTAGAATGTACACCTTGGATATCGTAGAATTTCTTGTAATTATTATTCTGTTTACGAATGTTACAAGAATCTCACGACTTAGCTTTATGTCAAAAAAGGAAAAGGAAACAATCATTAATTTGCCATAAATAAACTCTGGTAGCGTAAATATAACATCAAATTAGATAGGACTGCAAGCGGCAAGTAAAATGGGCCCCTTCATTTAACGCCCCACCAATAACCAACCCGTAAGAAAAGAAAGTCTTTCTATTCGCAAGCAAACAGGTTGCACCGACGCCATCATTGGCACCCAGAATTTCCACAATTTTCATGAGCGACTAAAGAGAGCCCTACCGCACGAGCGCCCGCGCTGGTGACAAAGACGTGCTCGCCGCCCATCAGCATAGCCGTGAAATGAGCCATCGCGAACCCACGCCCTGAATCATTCGCTACTTTCAAAACCTCCTGCTTCTAAGGCTTTATTGAGGAGCGAAAAAAAAATGTCACACAGTGGCGGAAAAACGCCCCATTAATACCGTAATCAAGTTCGCGGAACACAACCATCCTGTGTACGATGATTTCACCTATTTCGACTGCTTGTTTGTGGCTGCTGCTGCAGGCTCCAAGGTGAAGTAAATCTGAGGGAAGAGAAAGCAAAAAAAAGCTCCAGAAGCAGCCGTAGGACACGTTCAGTTGATACCATGTTTCGAATACGCAGTTGCCTCGCCAGTATTACGCACGCGGAACGCAAAATGACGCAAGAAAAGCGAAAACAAGTCATTACGAATTCTTACGGTTTCGTCGGGAAATCACTGACAGGGTTTGGCCGTGACGACGGGTAGGATCTACGTGCGTGGCACACACACGCACTAGTATCGCGCTATTTTTCGAATGTTTCAATGGGATGAGAAGCTTTTCCCTTTAAAAAAACCCCCGAACCATTCTTCCCAGCATCAGGCGTGAAACATTCGACGGTGGTGTCGCATTTTGACGACGTTTTCCATGGTGACATTTCACATCAAAAGCCCCACCATTGTAAAGTGGCGCACCGGGTCTGATCCTCCAACCCGGAAAGCAGAAGCTCGGTTGTTATTACTATTATGCTAATTTAACATAAGAACTCGAGTAATGTATTGTGACCGTGTGGTTGCTTTGCCTTTTCTCTTCCGCCACCAGCTTTATTATTATGCACTGTTTGTGACAGGCGAAAAAATAAGGACTTTGCGCTCCTCACACGTTGGGTGGTCGCTGTTATACGTATTTCTTACTGCGTACGAACATGTCTATTTCCAGACGCGCCAGCTATATGTGTGGCTTTTTTTTCTCTTGGAGAAATATACTTTTTATGTCTTCTTGTGCCAAACCGTGTAGACATGCTTCTTCAAGAAAAACATATCGTGAGTTCTAGCGTAACATGTGGTGCTAAATCAATGTGTGTGATGCGTGAAGCAACTGGAAATGGTGTTGAAACGTGCTAAATTGAAGTTAATACGTTGATGGGATTTATTTTTTCCAATGCTTTATACTACCATTTAACGAAAGAATGATTAATACAGATAATGAAAACCACACTACACATTTTTACTTCCTGAAACATGTTGAGAAAAAATAATCCCACATAAAATAACAAGAAGATTATTTCATAAAATATTATTTGAATGGTATAAAAAATTTACCACTTCCCCCGCATTGTATTAGTCACAAAATTATACTTTACCACTTAAAACGAAGGGAGGGAACAAAAACTTGCTACCAACAATAATTGAATTACAGATCATTGCCAGTAGCAATGTAAAAGTTTCTATAGCCCAGTAAAAACCACAAGGAGGGAGCTCAGCATCGGAAAATCGAGCATCTCAAACTCCCCGACACAACGCCTCTGTCCATTCTAAGGATTCCCTACCGCATACGTCATTAATAGCAATGGGGCATTTTATTTGCCCGGCGGGGATTTTGTCGTCAAGTCTGTATCTCGTGCCGGAGTGCTAACAAGCAACAGGAAGGAAGCAAGGATTGCTTTTCAGTGATATTTTGACAGCACTCCCTCCAGTGTGGGAAAAGATCCTGCGGTTATTCGATGATGATTCATTTATCAGAAACAGAAATTACATTTTCCTTGGAATGAGTGTCAATACCTGCCCTGAGTAGTTCTACGTAAAGAACAGTCAGCTCTGATATTATGAAGGAATGAAATAACATTAACAAAAATGTTAAATAAATTCAAGTCAATGAGCACAACATCGATCCACTTTACATACTCCCATTTAAATTCTATTTTCCATTGTCGATCAGCAACTGAACCGATGATAGAAGGAACACGCACAATCTGTGGAACGATAAGCGGAAATAAACCATTTAGCAAACGCAAAAACCCCTTGTAGCGATAAAAGGCACCTGTATCAACTCTGCACTCCCCGATAACTCCCCAAGGTCTATGAGCGTTCGATGATAGGGGGGCTGTCAGTTTCGGTTAAGTGCACCGGTAGAAGGGACTTTTCTCGCATTAACTGCTCCAAAGTTGGAAGTGTATTGTTTTTCGCTCGGTAATTTGGTTCGACGTTTCGGGAAAAAGTTGTTTCTTCACTTCAAATCGTACGGACTCGATTCGATTTCGTACCCGCACATATATTTTTCACACCATCGTATTTTACCATCGTAGAAGCACTCGACGACCGCCGGAAAACCGGGAAGCAGAGGATATTTATTTTCTCAGCGGCCCAGTATGCACTCTACTTTCGAGCGAAGCAAAAAGCCATTTCAACACAATTAAAATTCCATTAAAAGTTACTCTTTTAAGCGCATCCGTAGCGCCGATGCTCTTTCCGATGCTGTTGCACCAGTTTTATTCGGTGCAATTTGTCTCGGTGGTACTTTCAGCGGTTCGTTGGTAAAGCTGATTATTGCACAACTTAGAAACACAGCGCCTACCAGGACAATTGCTTTCAACCGTTGCAATAATTTGGAAATGTTCTTCAACGCATGTATTAGAAATTCATACTTGGCGGACTAAAAACTACACACTATTGTTCTCCAGTAAATCAGTGGACATTGGTTGATAATCCCTCCTCCCTGGGATAATCTACTCACAATCATCACCACAGCTTTCATTACGAACGATCAATTTTGACATTTTAATTACTAACTTCCACGTTACAGCTACGATAATCTCGCTATAATGCATATAGTCGGACACAGGAGTTAAGGCTACGTTTACACCAGCAACCTTGTCTAAACAGCAACAGTATCCTAAACCGTTGATAGGGAACCATGATGGAAATTGCTAATTTCCATTTCAATACCACACAGTTCTGCTTTCACGTCTCACCGCTCTGGAG
Source organism: Anopheles minimus (assembly GCA_000349025.1). Taxonomy (NCBI): domain Eukaryota; kingdom Metazoa; phylum Arthropoda; class Insecta; order Diptera; family Culicidae; genus Anopheles; species Anopheles minimus. The sequence goes on from KB663721.1 coordinate 10,017,901, forward strand.
CCCTGGAACTAGACGCTGGATGCTGGAAACAACCCACAATGTGCATCAATGTGTGATAATCTCAAATCCCAAAGCCCATCGATCCATCCAACTTTCTAATCAACTCCAAACCAAACCGTTTCAACTAAACTACTGCTAGGGTTCTGCGGTTATCTCCTCGTCAAAAGGGTATAGGCATGCAGCAGTACACTAGCTACCGTGGAGAGGTGAAAATCCCTTGGAAAATGCACACACACACAAACATTCTACCGTCCAGCGACGAACAGAGCTTGGGACGCATCGTGTAAAAGGTGCGAGATAAATAAATCAATTTCGCGAGACATGATTCTAATAAATTTTACAGCGGATTAGACACACTCACACACAAAGAGGCATATAGTCCCACGCTGTGCCTTTTTGTCAGTTTTCCACCCAGTATCAATGAACATGTTCATATGCTACCACATCCCGGGATTTTGCCGTCGGATGAATATATGTGCGGCGGTGGAAACGACACAATTGTAGGCTCTTTCGTTTGTTCTTATTTTTTTACGTACAGGCTGTTTTGTAACTGTTGCTAGTGCGACAACGGACGGCAGTGACGCTCACACCCATACAGCAAAAGCCCCCAGCAGGTGATCGTAAATTGATTCAATTCAAATTTATGCTACACGCCCTTCTCACCCTACCAAGAGATGCCGAGCAGCTATGCTCCGAACCACAAATGAACCACGGAAACACTGACAGCGAGTACTCACTCACTCACCTGTACTACCTTCCATACCTACATGGGTACCGATTTATGCTCGAGCGAAAAACAGTGACACAACCAACGAACCAACTCATCAGTGGAGGGTATATCTTCTGCATGCAGCAAAGTACGAGGGAGTAGTTCGGTATGACACCGAACACACCTTCCACGACACAGGTGGGTTTAGCATAAATTTTCCAATCAAACGGCCAACCTATAGGATCGGGGTACCGTACAAAACGAATTCTCCCAACAATATGCATCCACATGTAAGGGAGAACAGTTCCCGGGGTGTATCATAAATGCAACACACCATCATCCAGGCTCTGTGTGCGATCGGCAAGCAGGAGCAAAACATTCGCTGCAGTTCGCAAAAAACCCGTCTAGTCGTCTGGTCTAGCCATACACAAAAGCGCGGTTTGTGAGTTCTTGTTTTTTCGTTGGAACGATTTTATTTATTTCATGCCGCCAATATGTTACTGTAGCACGGGCGGAACAATGCATCATAATGGGTAGAGCGGGAAACATAACTACTGCATTTTGGCCAAATTCAAATTCTAATCGTTTAAAACGAAGCTTTCGAAAGCACACAAAACATGCTACACGTTTTTTGTAGTTGTTTCACAAAATAAATTCAATTTTCAAAAAAGTTTTTCCTCGTTTGCGCGGGCAGAAAAAGATGTATACGAATGTACCAGACTGTAATAATTTATAAAATATGCCAATTTGTAACCATCAAGAGAGTTACTAACTGACTTGCTCGCCGCTACAGCCGCTTCGCGGTCTTGGCCTGCTGTAGCAGTTATCTGAATCGCTCACGGTCGAGCGCCTTCTTCGGCCAATTAAATATTCCCGATCTTCTTGGAGGACGCATCTACGACATCGCTCGACCTTAGTTTGAGTCTACCCCGTCTTCTGTATCTTTTTGAACAAACCAAAAGGACTTTATTGCAGATTCTAATTTGTTGTATCATAGCGAGTTCAACGAACAATTTATACAGCTCGCCATTATAGCGACTCGTAAAGTATCCTTCCACACATATGGGCCTAAAAAAATCTCTGGGATTTTATTGGATCGTCTCGATCATCGTGATAGATTTGAGCTGGGAAGAGGTCTTCAGACTGTAGAAAAAAATTTTGGAGGTCGAATTCTGTCTACCTAAGCTATTATATGCGGCCCTGGAGACTATTAAGCTATGGAAGGAATAGAGCTGGTGCTCCGCCATGTTCTTCAAGATCTCCATATGGCGAAGATCTGATCCGTGGTTTATATTCCTATTACTAAGAATGTAAATCTTATACTATTATTCGTAAGCTTTACTACATTGTTTTTTTTAGAATAAGATATTTAAATGTGTTAAATCGTCAGTTAAATAACCTTTCTTAGGGTGTGGTTGAGTAAATACACTCAAGAAGCTCAACCGTTTTCTTAGTACTGAATAAACAACGGATTTAGATTCGCATTTGTCTTTCCCGCACGGGTCTACGAAAAGGTATTCTCATTTATGTACTAACCTGCTGCAGCTTCACACTCCATTACCCTCCAGCATCCCATCCGTGCACGAGCGAAAACGATAGGGTTAATGTTAACAAAAATACAATATTTCTCGACCTTGCGCCGGCACATCTGTGTAAATAGTAGCTTCGGCAAATCGCCGGTATTTCTTCGCACACAGTAATTATGTAGAAGGAGGATGCAATAAAATTTTAATTACCCGATAATTATGCCTCTTGAAAACAAACAAAACCATACAGTCGTTTTACCCGTGGTGGTCATTCACGTGGTTCCTGTTCCACGATTACATCTGCGATTTTCACCAACGAAGTAAACATACTGATCAGGACGACGCTCAAATCTTTTAGTACAGACACTGAAACAGCCCGAGACTCACGATAACACTCACGGGATGTACTACCGAATTATGGTGCGATGAAAGTGAAACACAAAATCACTTAGCTACCCTCCTGCAACTTTCCAAGTGAGGAGAAAATATTTCCTCGGCTACAGAACACGGTGCAACACTGTTACACAGAACCTAATCCTCCCAGCCGGCAGCACCCCGCAATGGTCGGCAGTGGGCGGTTCGTAAACAGATACAGATCGGAAGCACTGTTTAAATATGCAAATACGGAGGGTGGCAATTTTGGGCGGCGAGAAATGGACGGTGTTTGGAAATGGATTTTAATGAATTCTTAGCGTCTTCACCGAAGTGTGTGCTAAAACGAGCTAAGCTGGTGGTCGAACGAACGTGCAAACTGCCAGCCGGTTGGACGCTACGCCTGCCAGGTGTGTCCGAATGTGGATGCATTGATAAGTTCGTGGAACACTTGCCAGTGAGTAACTTAGGTCTCGAGCTGTTCTAAAATCATTCAGCCTGCAAATATGCAACCCGCATGACAAAATTCCTTTAAGTTTTCATTTCACATGTAAGCATTTAGTTAATTTTATTTTTGGAAAATATTCAGAAACGTCACCATCAAAGAGTTTTGTATAGTAATTACTGTGTACCTTAAAATTATCAAACCTGTCTAGAATTAAACGACTAACATAAACCACTATGAAACTGTTGGATGACAAGGCGGGACAGTGTCCTTAAATTTCCCCCCGAGGAGTGTTTGAGTACGAACATGAAAAACCTTTTCCCCCCAACACGCAGACACATCCAAACCTGAAAGCTCTGGTTCCATTTTTCTTCCAACATAACCCATAACCCTATTGATTCGTAAACTTCGACCAAGATGAAAAATTTCCCTTCCCGAAGAGCGTAAATTGTTTGCCATTGGCGAAAAAAAATGATACCCTAATAGGATTCTCGTTTTTACTCAGTGTCTGTTGGAAACGTAAAAACTTCCCATAATGTAAACGACACCATAAAGGACGCGAAATGCAGGGAGTGATGAAATAAATGTCTCCGAAAAAGCACTGTACATTTATTGTACACATTTGAGGGTGGGATGCGTGGTACTTCCTCGAATACATGGGAACAGCGGCAACCCTAAGCATATGGTAAAAACTCATGTTCAACAAGGGGAACAGGGCCGTGTAACGAACGATCAAACACTTCCGAATAAATTGTGCAATTGTTTTAGGTCATAAGAAGTGATGATGTTGATTTCGCGCGCTGTATGTACTACAATGCTCCTGGAACGACTTCGCATTTCCTGTATGGAAAATGTTATTATATTCTTGTGTATATGCTACCGCACATCCAAAATATCGATGAGCATTTCTCTTATGCACAACTAGAGAATACGCAGATAAGCAAAAAGCTTGACCTACTTCCCGAAGTAGGCAAATCTAGCCGAAGGGCATACCGATTCTTGGTCGTATGAATAATTCAAGCGTGTGTTTTTGCTTTTCCGTTTCCTTATTTCCCGATCCACGTTCACCGAAAACGACAGCGAGCGCGGGAAAATCCCACCGTTTAGGCAAATGGTTTGCTCGCCATTCTGGGGCGCGTAATGTGCGGAGAAAGGTGATATGGAAATGGCAACATTACCATACAAGCGACAAAACATAAAAATATTCCCCGTGCGAACCACTGTTCCGGCGGTGCCAGTAATTCCGTGAAACAAAATGATCCAGATACAAGATTATCTCTTTATTCCGTAGCACGTGTGTTGCTTGTAAAGACAAATAATATATCTGACAGCAAAATGCGCATAACCTTACGGAAACTACAATAAGAAACATCAAGAATTTATTTATGGATTAATTAATCGAAAAGAACAATTCTAATATAATTTGTACAATTTCCTTAAGGAAGCGACACCATCTGAAATGGTTATTCCACCGTTCCAAACTTCGGTCCATATTTATGATTCGTCCAAAGATATTCGTTTCCCGCACAAAAGTTTTGAATTTTGATAAACGAAACTTGAGGCACATTTCACACAAAGGATGATCGCCATCAAAAGGCAAAGATAAAGTCAGACCATTAAACAACTGGACGGCCGAGCCCAGTCCAGTATCGCAAGCGAAGCCAAGCCCGCTTCACCGCTTTCCGAAGTGAGCTAAATCAAACATGATAAATGCGTTACGTGGATCAGTGGGATCATTTTTCACGGACAGTTACCCTTTTTTCTTCCGTTTTGTCTATGCTCGGATTACATTTATTCACGAACGTACCAAAACTTCCCATAGGCTAGCGATGGTATGACGACACTCGTTGGAGTACACATTTTTCCAACGACTTTTAATCCCTTCTGTCCAGCCAGCGTTACCGCAACCATTTCCCATCCGGGAATTGGAGTATGGCTCGCAATATCTTTACGCCCGCCAGTACCAACCGAACCAAAGACAAACTCTGACGCAACTGAGGTGACCAGTCAAAGGTCCTTTTTCCCGCCAAACGGGTCCCCGGTGGGTAAAGCGATTCATTTCAACGCCTCCTATCCTTAAGCTCGGTTGTTTTGGGGGTGGTTGAAAAATGACTTTTTTATGATAATTACAAAACCCCCAACACGACCCGCTCGCTCACTAATCACTGCCAGACGCCCGGCTCACAAAGCGGACAACGCTCAACAGTGGCGCAGCTTTAGTGTCAAACGTAAACGATTTTGTTGTCTTTCTCTCAAGTTGATATATTCTTAGCATAAAGAGGTAATGCGGGATTTTTAGGAGATTAGCTTTAAGCATAATTCTCACAGACAACACTTGAGTATACAATATTTGGACAACCCATCGTAAGGATGAAAATTTTATTATGGTGAAACAAACTGATAATTTAAAATGTAACAGAAAAATGCCAATCATATTACAATAAATACGGCACTAATGAACAAATCAATCAAGAAATCACAATCATTAAGAAAAATATCATATCTTAAGGATCTTGAGAGAAATTATAGACAAAACAATATCATGAAAAAATGTCAAAAGAGAAGAATTAGAAATAATCCTTCAGGAAAACACTTCGATAAATGCAAATATTTGTCGAAAATAATAAATCGTGTAAGCTTTGCATCCAAACAAAAGCAAATAACCCTGGAGGAGGGAAAAAAAGGTAAATTCCCAATGCATAAGCACCGATATCCTTGATGGAATCTTCAATCACTAAACGCTTCGCTGACAGTTCCGAAGACGAATATCCACAGCACTCACCAACAACCAAAAGCAGGCTTGGGATGTAAATCTAGGGGTGAAAATGTTTCATTGGAAGATTTTTCATCGATTCAAACTGTTCGCGATATGGCGGAGACAGCGGGAACCGATTTTCATTTTCATTTTCCCAATCATCGTGCGTGGAAGGAAAGTGTGGGGGAGGCATAAAAAAGGGCAGATTTTTCCCCCCGCCTTCCAGAACCACCACCACCGCTTGTGTAAATGTTTGCGAGGAGGGTTGGTTTATGGAGAAGAAAAATTGCTCCTCTATGATGCGCGAGGATTATCATTTAATGAAGGGTAGTGAAAATCTCTCCCCCTTATTTCCTCGCAACGCACCGGGAGCAAAACACAATCCATAACACTTGCAAACTCCACCCCTACCGGATCAAGCAATGGGGGATACAAACGTCAAAGCTAGTAGCAGAAATCGGTTTGACCGCGGGAAAAATCCACTCGCATAAACCGGCAACGTTTCATCCCTCGTCCAAAGGAAACAATGTCGCGCTGCCATCTTTTCTGAAGATTTTGGGACTCCCATTACACTCCCTCCCTGCCGATGGGTCGGCTTTCACCCCATGACGAATCCAACACGACTTCACGACAAGAGATAAAACCATTTATTACACAATTTTCATTAGATGTTTTCAATGTGCTTCAGAGCGTTCCCGCTACCCTTCTCGGGCTCGGGGCAACACCAAACCGCCTGTTTATGAGGGGAGGACAAATTCTACGTGAAGGAAAATGTTTGTCCGCCCCATCTTCAGTTAGGAATCTTCCCGTTTTTCTTAAAGCTGCGTAGCTTAAGAGATGGGAGAAGGATTTACCCAAATCGATCCCGAGCCTAGTTGTTGGGAAATATATCAACCCGACAACTGCCATCATGTTGGATTGGGAAATAGTAACGGATATAATCGGTTCCATAAAAATGAGCAAAAAGCGATGGTTTTCTTCCAAGTTGCGTGATAAGGATAGTCACGATGGATGGTGTATGCTGGCAAAATATGTATGGATCATCAATCATTTCAGTTTTTCTTTCTTTTTTTGCATATAAAAGAAATCCACAAAATGCTAGAGCTACGATGAACAGCATTTTCCAAAATTTCACCAATAGGGTCTCTATTATGTACAAAATTGTACATATAATATGTTAATTTATAATTGAACAATTAATGTCCTTAATAAAAAATTATAGTAATCTAAGAATATGATAAAATTGCTACGATTTTACCATTTTTGCCATAACCTAAAAAAATCGTTAAACGAGCGATAAAATTTCGTTCCTTACTGTAAACAATTTTTTACTGAACAGTGATCCCTTGAGCATCCACCCTGGTTTAAAGGATTATTTCTTGAGTACAACATCATGCTTGCCATATTTAAGACATTAATATCCTTCAACTTCTTGTTCTTGGTGTTTCGAATTTTTCCGAGTACCAAATCAATGATAGCCTCCTTGATTAAACCCCACATATATCAGATTACACACATTTCCCGGCACAATTTATTCACCGCAGCCGGCAGCAACGTAAAATGAGCGTGAAACCATTAGCTCAAGATGGCGGAAGTTAATTGTTGTTTCTGATTCCTATTATTCAACCGTGAAAGGATGAGAGTGATCTCACGTAAGGACTTTTTCCATCCCACGAGAGGACATTCATGCAGCAAACGCACGGAACGTTCAACTCTTCACGCAACTACTGTTGTTCTAACGCCACTCGCAGACGTAACCGCGTTCTTTGCGTAAATGTTTCATTTTACACTGGAACACATGGACGCATATGCGTCGAATCGTGTGTCTTCATTACAGGAGATGCCAGCGTAACGGTGGACTTTAATGCTTCTCAGTTACGAGGCACTTAAAACTGCGCCCTCGGTAGAGGCTCTTTTGGGCCCCGTCAGAGTAAGCTTGACTTCTTTCACACAGTAAGCATTAGCATTATGTGATACCGAAGGAATTTATCCTCAAAACGATGCTTTATCTGCTACTGTACTGCATGCAAGCGTCCGGTTTTAACGGGGTAAGCTTATAAGTACCTATTCTTTATTCATATTAATCTACAATGCGCGTTGGTGATAGAGTGGTCTTACAAAAGAATAACCTAACATTAAGCCAGCAACAATTATTAACCAACTGCATCCCTTGACAGTAACACCTTTAAGTGAATAAAATATGTATCCATATATTGTAGCTCACAATGGAGCTTTACAACCGACGCCGGATCTTATCAGAGAGAACATAAACATACATCGACACTGCCCCGCTGGGGTTCTTTGTTTCCGCTACCTTGCTGTTAAAAGCGGCTGAAAATGACATTCATCATTTCCCGGGACAGCAGGGTTGCGGCATTAAAACGCACTTGACGTTGGCCTACGGTACGGGAGAACCGCTCTAGATGACAGGTTGACACGAAATGAATGAATGAATGTTTGAATGAACGGTTGAAGATGGCTTTAGTGCCATCCTCCCATAAAGAGCTACTTCCTTTTTGAAACTGTCTCTGCGGATAGCATTTTACACGGCTGCTAACGTATGGCATTATGACGTAATGCGCATCAAAAGTAGAGGTTTATGATGAGCATTTGCCCGTTTTTGCTATCTGCCATTCAACCAAGATAATGTAACAATAATGAACCGATAAGTGTGTTGATTGTCACAGTAAAGATAAGGATCGATCATTGGCAGATAATTTGAATCATGTAACAACCCAAGACTTTAAAATACAATTGAAAAATCGATCATTAACATGAAGCATGAAAAGTTTTAATATAAAATTGTTGTTGTTTAATTATTTAATTATTGTTATCTAATCAAATTGTGAGAAGAATTATTCAACATCGAAAAAACATCTTCAACAACTCTGTACTGATTATAAAAATATAAAATATACAAACAATCAAAGTACAATACGATGCTGCTGGAGAAAATTCCCATTGTTTTTCGCTTTCCATTCGCAGCACAAAAACCGAATACATGAACAAAAACAAAAATAAAACGAATCAATTCGCACTGGACGAGTTTTTCATTTGTGAAATTAGAAAAGTTTTCCCTGACCATTGCCATCGCCACTGTCCGCTGAAAGGACAATAACGTACAACCAAACCAGTCGGAAGCAACACTGACAAAGTTTTGACAAACGTTTTCAAACTGACAGGATGTTGTCTTTGTGTAGCGCTTTAAAGCTCGTTTCGTTAACAAACAAAAACGATTTAAAAAAAAAAACAGAAGTCGCAAATCGACTGTGTCCGGTTTGATAAACGTTTCATTCGAAACGGGTCAACTTGTAAACGAACTTTGAAGCGACTGAATGAAGATATCGTTCTGCTCAAGCAGAAAGCAATTAAAATAAACGTTGAAACAATGTTTGTTTATTATTATGTATCGGTTGTACGTCATACCATTGTTGCTTTTGGTTGTTGATCTTTTTTTTCTACAAATTTTGGATTACTCACCTGAAAAAAAAAGAAAAACATACTTATTAGACCATACAGTTAAATAGAACAACAGTTTAAGTCTTCGATAATAAAAATTCGAAAAATAAATAACAATAAAAAACAAGAGCAGAATGCAGTTGCATAAGCAACATTAATGTTGCACTGATGCTGGCCCACCATAAACCATCCCTTGCAGCAAGGCAACATGATGTTGAACAGCTTGTTTATAAGTATTTTTGACATTAAAATCACATTATGACCACGTGCATCGTTCAATATCTCGTCGGATCGGTCGATGATGACAAAATCTGACCTTTCTCATCCGTTCGCTTTTACTCGCTCTTTCACCATGCGCTGTGTTGTTATGCTTTTTTTCCCCACCAGAACCTTGCTCAACGAACATCTCAATGGGAAAACGAGTTGACACTGCTATCACTTGCACCAACGTTGGCTGTCCAATAATGTTATTGAGTTTGTGTGCCAGTACAAAGTGGAAATAAACTGCTACATCTAGAGACCATCATTGACAGCTTAATAGGCACTCCACCGAAATATTCATGTTGCCGTTGGGGGGGAAAAAAATATTGGTTGCTTAAATGATTAGACGTGACATTTTATGGTGATTAATCAAGATATTTGCTTGTTGTTTGATAATATAAATTTATTCTTTTGATAAAATTAAAACCAACTTGACGTATAATACTTTTTCTCTATTATCTTTCAATTTCAAACACAATTCAAGGGTTGTTTAACATTGGATGATCCTATAATTTAAACACAAATACTAGTATCTTGATTTGATTTTCCAAATGCAGACAGATTATATAACTCGCTCCCAAAAAAAAAGACAAAAAAAAACACTAAATATACCACGAAAGCATGAAAATTCTACGAACCGATACTAATCCAATAAAATATGTTCGTTCGTTCAGGTTGGCAAGCTGGAAGGCATCCTACACAGTGGCGTACAGTGTTTTGACTATAATTCCTGCTGCCACCAGAAACTTAGCACCAAACGATAAAACGATGGTGCAGTTTCTTCGCTCTGGATGGATCTTGTCAAACCCGATTTGCTCAACCACCGATCACTGGCGCATATCCGGAAAACGGAGCCCCACCAGTAGACGAGACGCGGGCATTTTACTTTTCTTCCCCGAATCGCCAAAGCTTCCGATCTCATGCAGATGCGGTGTCTGCTTGGTACAGTAAAAAAAAAAGATCAAGCGGCATGCTATTTTTCCCATCACGCCAAACGGGGAGTTTGAGATCCGAAGCTATAACAGTAGCACATATAGCATTTTTTTTCCCCTACATTTCGGTTTTCCACGGGTGAAAAGCGTTCGACAAGCTGTCATGAATAATTCAAGCTCACACACAAACTGCCTTTAAATCCCAGTCTACGGAAGGTTTGCCAGATTCTAACCAAAAGACACACTGGCGAAAATATACATAATGGTGCAAAAAAAAAGCACCTAAACCGGACAAAGCGTATGATGAAATTTTCTTTCCAACTTTGGAAAGTTGTTCTTGCGGATTTTGCTTTTGCGGATATGGGTTGAGAGCTGTTCTTTTCTTCGAACGAACTAATGTCATTAAAATTGGCTCATAAATGCACAACTATTCGCAGCGTCCTTTGAGATACAGAAATTAGCATAAAGAAAAATGTTTAATTTAAGAAGCTTATATGGAACATTGCCCGAATTCGAACAGTACAATTGATACACAATGCGGTGGCGTTCCTGTGAAAGTACTGATTATTTTTTATCTAGTCATAAAACTGGCATAAAACACTTTCAATTGGTTGTGCAAATAACATTAAAAATCAATAATCCCAGCCCATAAAACCGGTGCCCAAAATACCACGCTACAGAAAGAGAGAGAGAGAGAACACCTTTTCTAAAAACCCCTCAATCATCTAATCAATCAATCCCATACAATCCCATCAGCAAAGGTTCTTCAAACACCTTTATGGCAGGTCAACATAATTTTCCCATCCCGTCGCCACCCGGGAAAGTGCAGCCTGGCGGGGGGAGAAGCGATGCTTTTCACACGACAGGTTGCGGCAGCATTATTGACACTGATAAAGCAAATTGTATACACATCACCCCGGATGGTTGCTCGGTTTTGTATAAATGACACTCTCCATGACTTATTTGCATAAAAGTGCTGCCGGAGCATTGAGCAGGTGCTGGGGAAGATTCATTTCTCTTCCATGCTCAACTGACCCCTAGCTGTCAATGACCTTCTGACAGAGGGCAACAATGACACATGAGAAAAAAAGCAACAACAAAAAAAGCTTTATGTTTATGGGGTGCAAACTTTCACAACCGACCACCCCATTTTCGTACAGGTCGGAAACAAACGGACTCGAATCGGGGTTGATCGATTTTCCATCACGCTCACGTGCAAGGGGCACTAACGGTCGCGTAATGGGACATGTTGAACAACGTACGTTCGGTTCTCCGCCCACCCGTACCCACACATCCGGATGGCTGATGAAAACTGTTTGCAGTCAGGAGCAGCGTGCTGAGGTGAAAAATTCATCCAACCATGTTTGCGTTGTGATTGCAGGTGACATAAAATATTCACAACATGTTGCAAAACTTTCGACGCACACCCGTATATCCCTTTTTTTGGTCCGGACCGGAGAAGGGGGGCTAATGGGGTAAGGGTTAGTGATATATCAACCTGACCAATGGGATGGATGCAGTCGCTTGCCAAGCTGAAAATATTTATCCACTGAAGAATTCATAATTTCCATTCGCTCGGTAAAATATTCCCAGCTTTTGGCCGGCTGCAAAAGCAGTGAGCGTCCTTAGCTGTAAATTGAAATTCAGAGAACATAACTTATCCTGCGATTGCTTCAATTAATAATTTAGTTATTGTGCACTTGGAACTTGGATAGTTTATCTCAAACACAAATATAACTGCTATGTCTATGGTTAACATTAGAATAAATGCTCTTCTTTTGAGGTCTGCGTAACAATAAAGATCCAATAAAATACATTATTACATCTACATTATTAGACTTTAAAATGCTAAAGTACCTTGAACATGTTGGAGACCTATTAAGAAGTTATTCATTCAACGTACTTTAATTACTTTACAAATATATCTTCTTAAAGGTAGGCACTATTTCTACTTCGGCCGCATATTAAAGCATTAAAGCATAAAATGTTTAAAGAGCCTACAGAATGTAGTTCTAAGAATCGTGCGCAATCCTCCAACGCATATACGAATATAGCATACAACAAGACCACCCAAAGCATCAAGCTTCTGCTGAATGTTTTGCAATCAATATTTTATGATGGAACATAATTTGAAGGCACACATCAAAGACATGTTTCATCCAGATCGCTTGCCAGCAGCTTTTGCGTATGATTCGGCGCACCGGTCGCCAAAGTGCACGCCTCGCATATTTGAGAAACTTTGAACGGAAAATGGCCAACAGAGTGTGCGTGGTTTTGAATATTTGATTCTCCCACCAGCGGCCCCCACATGGCTTTTAACGTTGGCTCATGCAGGGTAATAGAATTTAATATCGATGTACATGAAAAAATAGTACCATTAAACGAAACGATGTCAGTTTTAGGGTGTCGGAACATATGAGTTTAATTTTTATATTTAGAACGTTGCCAGGCTTTAATATAATATTTTTTTTTTTGAGTATTACGAAACTCAAGCTCAAAACAATGAACGAAACATCGGAGAGAGCGAAACAACTTCGCTTAAATACATTCAATAGCAAAAACCTTGTAGAACAAACCAAATAAACTGTGCTGGTATGGAGTGAAAATTCGTGACTTAAAACCACAAACAACACTCTGTGTCGAAACTAAAATCCCAAGCTCGTCCTATTCCCTTTTTCACATCCAATCCTTTACCAATACCGTGTCTTCTGTATTACTCGCACTGCTGCGTCTCCATGGGATCAAATTAGTTCAATTTACCGAAAAGCACTCTAACACGTACGACCACAACGGATACACAACACAACCCGTTTTTGTTTGCGTTCAAAGTAATCGGTGTCTCTTTGTCGGAGTGACTAGCGAACGAACCAAACCGCAATCTGCACCAAAATCACGCGTCCTCCTCAAACATGGTCTTGGCCGATGATATAAACATATCAAAACAAGGCCTTTGTATCACCAAACAGGAGTACCTGCGGTTATACGAGCACTCGATAAAGTTTCGGAGACATGAAAAACTGGAGCAAGAATTTTCTATCGAGTCACTAAGGCGTACATGTATATTCTAGAGCGACGGGGTTTTTCAAGCTATTCTCATCAAGGTGGGCGCCATCAAAACCAGGCACTAGGTGAGAAATCGTTTAGTTAAAACTGTACAACGGGCAATAAATAGCAAGGCAAAAAACATATGTCCGTTTTTCCTGAGAACAAACGTAAAATGGAGAAGAATGCCTGCTTGAACGATGTCCGCAATCCGTTTCTAGTGGAACATTCTCTGTTTCTCAGGTTCAGAACATTGAGGGCAAACAACAGTACTTGTTGTTCGACAACAATTCTAAACAACACTGCTACTGCTGCTGCTGCTGCTAATGAATAGACGACAGGAGTTATATGCTTAAGCATTTTTATCTTTTCTTTTCTTAATGCAAATAAAACCCCTAGAACACTGACGAACACGATGACAAGTAGGCAAATTTGAAGACCCATCGCAACCACCACCACCAGCACAACAAACCCACAATATATTTAGTAAATATGGCAACCCCCGAACTACCACATCCACATTGAGTTGTTTGCTCAAAGTCCTTGTTTGACACAAGTGCCTACATCAACGGCCGCATCGTACTGCTGCTTTTCATATTTCGGGTTTTCAGGTGATTTTTATGCGAGAACACGTTTCTGTAAAAAAAAAACATGTTCTCCGCATCGTGTCTTACACGCAAAGTACGCGTTCTAATGTTAGGCTGACTGTAAAATTGTGTTTCCAGGAAATGTGTGAAGCTATTCAGTTCAAAGAGAAAAACATCAAATTTCTTGGGAAGCTTTCTTTATAAAATACATCAAGAAGGAAGCAGAAAACGATCCTATTGAATTTGACAAGAACGTATGTGCGTTACACTCGATTAATGTTTTGCTATTAGATGTGCTTGTTACCTGATTTTGATAAATTGACAATAAGCTAAATATGGAATGGAAACAATAAATTTCACATTTTAAAGAGAATAAAGAATTATGTCACTCTATTGTTCAATGGAGTGAACCTAAACCGCTCCTAAAAACATGTTTAAGAATATATGAAGCAGTTACACAGATACATATTAATAAAAATATCCAAGTCTTTGAGATTAATAAAATATACGACTGATCTTCGCTAAACAACTTTCCAGTGCTATTTCAGAACTGCTTCGGATGTTTGAATGTTTGAAGCTCAATAATCCGGTCCTGAGATATTCTATTACTTACCGGTCAATGCATCATGGAACGGGACTTTAAATTAAACCATGCTCTCATTATGTCGCTTCTCTAATCTCACGCAATCAATACGCCCGTGCATGATGCTCAATAACACCACCCGTAGCGTAACGGACATCGACCCACAAAACTCACCCTCCTCCTTGCAAGAAGACCTGTAATCCATATGCTCCCTATTCACTGGGCCATGTCGTGAGCCCCATACACCAGCGTAAACGGTGCATTGCTGCATCATCCCCCGGCAAAGATGCTTGCCATGCACAACAAACATTCCAGTGCGAAGGTTTCTAAATTCAGCTGGCCCTTTCACCGGTTCACATTGCACTGCCCCAAACATTGAACCACCCTGCAAGACATCAAAGAACCACTTCACTCACAAGACCACCCTCATCCGCCATCATTATTGAACGGAGCAAAATGGATGTCCGTTCCCGAAAGCTGGGAACCGAAAAATAGGGGGGAAACAAAATACTCCAGCACTTTTGCAATGATGTTCCAGCCGAGACGATGTGTGTCCGTGTGTGTGTGTGAGTGGGAGAGATCAAATAGACCGATTTCTGCGATGTATATGCGAACGACACGGACCTGCTGCCCGAGCGCCTGTCTACGGTTTATGCACTGCAGCTGGAAACTGCACTCTGAACGGAATGCTCCCGGATCTCCCCGGCGCCCACACGCTGTGCGGTGGTGGTGTTGTATGCACTTTAAATGCAGGTGTTTTCGTGTTCGTTGTTCGCATTATGCATACTTTTAAACACGACAACGATGATGACGTTGCTGCTGGTCTGAAATGTTGTAATCTTACTCTCCCCTGGACTGCTGCCTTTTATCGGGAAAATTTGCAGCCCCATCTGCATGTATCGTGCAGACGCGACGAACACAGGGCAGCGACATCATGCACAATTTATTATACTCTACTCATGTTCTTTTTTTTTTGCAGGAAAATTTATTTCATTAGTTCCATTTGTATACAGAGGGCAGTAACTTCCCTCCGTTCTGTATGATGTAGTCGATATGTCGATGCATAAAAGTATATTATAAAAAATAGAGAATATTATAATGAGAACATACGATCGCTAAGTAAAACGTATGCAGAGTAAAAAATATTACAAAAAATTGTCTTCATACTCATTTCACCTCCAATCGCTTCCAACAACACACAGAGAACTAGTGATGGGAAAACCGAATCCAGAATCGGATTCCGAACAAATCCAACAGCATTTAAAGCAGGCTCTGGAGCCGGTCTTAGAATTGATGAATCTAATTAGAAATTGTTGAATCTATTTAAAATAGTGTACTAAATTTAAAAAAATATATAATTGTGCCTTCGAACTAATATCACTCTTAATCGTTCCTAGCAACACTCAGAACTAGTGATGATAAAAACCGATCCGAGGTCGAAATTCAAGCGAACTTAGAGCGCTCAGTTCCGAAACCAAGATTCGAATTATGGAATCCTGAGTAATTTCCGGGGTTTTCATACTCCGAATTCATTTGAAACTGCATGCTAAAATTAATAATATTTTAAATTGCTGTAACTGATAACGATAACCAGATCAGTTAAAGATAAATACTCCATAAAAGATACTACATTTACATGCGCACACTTGACATGTAAGACATTTCATAAGAAGTACCCGGAAGAAAGAGTTTGCGCCTGATTGCGCCTGCATAATAAAACATTAGTTAATAGCCGAAAGTTCAGAAAATGCTTCATAGCAGGGAGTTGGAAGACAATTAAGAATCCGGTTCCTGAGGTATGGTACTACATAGCATTGCGTTGAAGAGCTCCGGAACGCCCATCACTACAAAAAACACATAGTGCACATGTGGCTTGAGAACTTTTTTTCAGCAGTCTGTATTGTGCCACAACTCAATGCGACATATTTTTTACTGTACTTCATCTTTACCTCGGCGAATGTGTTTGATCAACTGCGTCCTCTACTGTATACAACGTAGATTTTGCATATGCAAACGAGACCTGTAATGAGGTTGTTTTAAGTGCAACTCGATTCTGGCAAGTGTTCTTGGAAATACATATACGAAGCACAAAGAACTTTTTGTGAAGAGAACGTGACGCACGTGGGAAAATTAGCTCTGGCTGCTTCTATGTACAGTCATGTAAAATGTCAAATATTTTTCATTTATCAATTAAAATATTACACACACGTTCGAAGAATGTCAATAGTTCTTCTACATTTTTATAAATAATAACACCAGCTGGTTCACATTTTTGTAGTTACTTCCCAACTATCATCATTGGTGATGAGTGGAGAAGCTATCTACAAGCAGCGAAATACTCCCGCTTGGTAGATCGTCCGCAATCTCTGCTCTAGTGAAGCTTCCCATTTCCTTCCGGTCGATGGAGCCCATTCGCCGGGTCGACTATTCATCCATTCACTTCCGTCGTTTCACTCGACTGAACGTAACCAACAAGACGCCCCTGAAAAAGCGACCAAATGAGGTTATCAGCGTGCTGGTATCGATGCTGCTGGTGCATGCACTCGAAACTGCACCCGCCTTTCGTATCTCGAACGTGTTCCGTTCACAGCTCCGGAAGCGGAACGCTGACAGTGCGTGTTACTGCTCCAAAAGCGATGAGAATATTTGGAAAATCCCTTCCGCTCCGTTGCCTCCGTGTCAATCATAATGCTCTATCCAAAATAATAAAAAAAAAACTCAACTTGACCAGCGCATTTTCCGCTGTATCTCGGGAATGCCTCATCATAACTGCTGTCAAGTGGTCAACGGGATATATTTTCTATGATGCGATGCTATACATTTTTGCCCCGGAAGCACCACTATCACACCGAGGCGCTTGCAATTGAATGCAAAAATAAAAATTTACGTCAAAAGTGCAATTTTCCACCCACAGCAACGAGTTCGGGCGGAAAAACTCGGAAACCACTGCGAAACGAAACAGATTACGCTCAGTCATGCGACACACACGGCTGGCACACAACTCGCAGTCGTCTTTCCCCGGCGTTCGGCAGTCGCACAACGATTTCCACGCGATTTTACGTACCGTGTCGTAATTCGAGTGGGAAAATAAAATTACCGACTCGCCAAACAAAGTGAAACTAATTAAAAAGTAATTTGCAAACACAAGAGAGAAGACGATCGACCCACACACCTTCCCGCGCTTCCCAATGGAGGTGCGCACGATTGATAATGCACCACCAATCCGATGGGATGGGACGGTTTTGGTGGGGTGGTTTGGGGGGTGGGCATGTAGCAAGCAGGGATGCTAATTGGAGTTAAACACAGGTGGAAACTGGCAACGTGTACAGTTGTTGAACGGTGGTTTACATTATTGATGAATGTGCATTCTTATTTATTTGCAGCGCAGAGATAATGATGGAGCGTTGATGAAAGGGTGTCAAGTTTATTTTCATCCGAAATTGAAGCATTTCGTTAATGAAGGTAAAATAAATAATGATACAGATACTTTCTTAAACGATACCTTTCGGAGGTGTATGTATTCGGTGTAGTGATGGACAATGAGATTCGGATCGGCTTTTACAATGAGATCCTTCAAATCTTGGAACTACTTGACAATGAATACGGATTTGGTGTACTCTGAATTTGAATTAGGTTTTCTGCGGATTTGAAAACGGAGGAATCCTTAAGATTTTATTTCGGAATTCTTAAGATTTGAATTTGAATTCCTGAGAATCCGAAATTGGATTAGGATCCTTCCTAGATTAGGATCTGAAACAAGACTCCAGATTTGAAATTCTCGGGATCTTTATTGAGCATGATTGAAACCCAAAGGCTCGATGTCAATCAATTAATGCAAAGTTTGGGGGTAGAATTATTTTAGATTAATTTATTTTTCATGAGGCTACATGGCCTTGATTCCAAATTTTTGTTTATTTGTTTACGTTATTTTGTTTAATTTTGCAATTTTCGCTTCGGGATCGAATTTTCCCATCACTAATTTGGTGGCAAAATATAGATTACGCCCATCCAATATTTACGTTCCGTATTATTGCAACTTACAATATTTTTATTCCATTCTAGCAACTCACTGCTGTACCCAAATAACTCGATTTAAAGAGCACCAATTCGAATATCCAACCAAAGCGAACGGGCACAAAGTTAATTAAATGGCAAAATAAAACGATTACTTCATTTACGATTCTCTGGAAAATGGCAAAAATAGCCTCTCGAGAGGGAATGGTCGAAATTTCGCACACGTTTGCATATCAACATAGGGGCAAGCAAATCAACTTGTCTGTTAACAATTTGCTTACAAACGAGCTGGCTGGACGCCGCTAACAGACACATCAACAGTAACGGAAAGATATTATCCATCGTCAAACCAATAGCTGATACTCGGTTCTGGATCCATCTCCGCCAGAGGATGAACGTTTATGTCATCACATAGCGCACAAAAAGAAATTACTCGCGCTCGAAAATTAACAATCTGTGAACATGCAAACATTCGGATCCCAGACTAGATAAAAAATTGGTCGTTTCCAAACTTTTAGTGTTGTGCAGAGTTACATTTGATTGTGAACTGCCAAGCACCACATGGGTATCACAATAAGAGGTATGTAAATGCACAGCTTTCACGTTAAATTGCAAGTTTAACAACCCATCAAAGTCAATTCACTTCACAACAATAAGCACACAGAAAAATCGCTACCCCTATCAGACAACATACAGACGAACAAATTTGAATGGGAGATATGAAACTTTTTTCTATACGCAGATACTCACGTACATGGTTACAATGCAATATCATCCGCATCATCATTATCGCAACATACAGGAAAACTCTGCGCAGGAAAATTCATTGCACCGCGTAATTGTACTTATTCTGCCGGGTGCATACAGACTTCGTTAGTGCCGCGAATTGGATTGGAAGCTTTTAATTGAATTACTCTTGCGGAGCAGGAGCTTAAACATGGCTAGATCGTTTTGAAACGATGCAAATGATTCAACCATGGGTTGGAAGGTGGAAAAGGAGGAAAAGGGCACGAGTGTAATCACCCCTGTACATATCTAGGAATGTATTAACTCAACTATTTTAAAGCACACAACCGAATATGCTGCAGAGCGGAAAGCCAAATAATCAGCACTTGGCGTCTCGAAAATAGTTGCCCAATCTAACCTCCAGAAAATGCAAAAGTCATACATAAACTAGCATAACAAATGATGCGAATGTTTTACACATCCATTCCGAGATAAAAATATCCGATATCCTTGCATTCTATTTTTATCGCCTAAGGGCACTTATACAAATTGCACAAGCGATGGTCTGCAAAACACACACCGAACTATCGATTGAAAGATTCACCTCAAGCAACTAGAATGTGCCACTTCTTTAGGGTAAAACCGGAACTGGTCATTTTCACCTTTACTCTCCTCTGCATGCGCCAGCGTTGGACAAACTTTGAACCCATTATACGATTATGCAAACATCATATCAATTCAGCATAGTGCCATTTTTGGGACTGCAGTAGTTGCGAACCCATCCGGCGATGGATGAAATTGGATCGGAAATAAAGCGATCCGCAGGTATATCATACCACTATATAAATAAACACTTTTATTGATTCAACTCCAACAACATGGCTAGGGTTTCAGGAAATTCCAACATTTCTGTTCCGCTGCTATAGTTTCCCTACAAGGTATGCTAGAAAATCATCATGGAGTAAACTTTCATGCATTCTACCAACAGAAAATTATTTCCTATGGCTTTGGAGTGTACCAGCAAAAAAAAATCAATCGTAAATTGCGGGTGTATAGTGTAACGCAGCACCACGAGAATAACATAAAGTGTTAGAACTTTACAATGATCTACAGAAACCCTTCATGGGGTGCCTGGTTTGCCGGCCTGTATCCACTCGGAAAATTACACCCTCCCAGATACTAGCACATCATTAGGGAGCAATAAAAAGACTATCGAATATGTTTCGCTTAGAATGCACAGATTGCTTGGTAGATGATCTGGATTCTGGTTTCAGTTTCGAATGACCTAATTTCGGAATTGCTTAGGAAATTTGAAATTGGAGTGTAAAAGAGACAGGAAGAAAAATTCTACGCTTCAAACGGATTGGTACACATTACAGACAGTACATAAGATACTCGGTATCTGATATGGGAAGATTTCAAGAAGGGAAGTACGATAAACTCGAGAATAGTTGTAGTATGACTAAATATCGATTTACTTACATAATCGGCCGAAGCTGTGCGATAATCGCTTTTTTATCTTCTGCAAAGCACCTCCTTTTTTCTCGCGCATGGTTACTCCTGAAATATAAATGAAAAATAAATTTAGAAAATACATTTATTTTAAAATATTTTTGCAAAAATCGTGTAGGTTTGTGACCCCAGATAATTTGTTTTGGAAATCCATAATCAGATCCATCACAAAACACATAAGAGGTGCCAGAAGGGAGTGTACTTGGTTCTATTTTGTTTGTAATTGATATGCGACATGAAAAGGGTCTTAAGTTTTTGAGATATGGAGCGATATGAATTTTAAGTGCTGATGACTCACTGATATTTCTCTGATAAGTATCAGTCGAAACGTAATAATTCCGCTAAATGATGATTTGGCTGCCCTCAATGAATAATGAGCCAGCTGAGCTCACATTGACAAGACGACTAACTAAAAAGATGGCAAAACAATTCGGAATTATTTGTCGATACAGTAAAAGGACTTAAATTTTCTTTCCAAAGTACAACTGTATAAGGCTCTTATGACTCGGGACTAAGAGTACCTAAGTATCTGCTGAGAATTGTTTTTCTTTAATCAAAATGAATAATTTATTGAATAATTTGAGATTCTTTTTATCAAGTTCATAGCTCTTGAGCTAAAATTATGAAAGTGAACCTCCTCTTGACTTCACACGTAGAAAATACTCCTTCACTTTCCACTCCAACTAACGGTACGAACGGTATAACCATGCAAACAACTACAACACTAACGTGCAACAACCGTTAGGAAAGCTTCCAAGTGTTGCACAATTAGTAAGCGTTTCCCATTTTTCCGGCTCACGATGCAACGTCCGATTAAAGCGCAATAGTGAAGATTGCTGGGAAACGATGGTGCAAACCAAAAAAACAACAAAAAAACTGAAACTTTCATCTGAGATAGACAAGATGATTGCCAATGGTCCGGAAGAATTTTGAACCAATTGGTTGGGTTTTGCATTGATATGGGAACGTATGCGAGCGGAAAACATTATCGTTTCCAATTAATTTAAGCATATAATTAACCAATAATCAGCAAGGAAGTGTTACACGCATCAATGCTAATGAAACACCAACAAGCCGTGTATGTTTGATTCCACTTCTCACCTATCGCTGCACGGCCATGAGTAACGCAAAAAAATAAAAATGGTAACAGATGAACAAACAACATGGTTATAAACAATCAACGTTGCGCTACTACATCGCGACAGCAAACACAATAAATGATTCATTTGCTTTTAGAGTAGTTCTTCAAACTACTAAACCGAAACGGACAAGAACTGTGTTTCCTTCTACACCCGGTTCAAGTTCACTACACCCTTTACGCACATGTTTGTGTAAGTAGAAGGAAAAAAAACCACGTCACACCATATCACCGTGAAACACGTCGCGCTACGGCAGTGAACGAACGAAATGTATCGCCTATTTCTTCTAGCGATTGTTGCGCGGAGCATTGCGTTGTTTGTTTTCCATTCATTGCTAATTATTGCGAAACGCGTCGTGAACTTGAACACAGACGGCACACGATGGAATGCACTCAACGGACCAGGGACACACACACAGCCTTAGTGCATCCTAAATTTGGCGAGCAAATGCAACCATCTGTCTCGGACAGTCGGCAGTTATAGGCTGTGACCAGTAGGAGACAATCATTTGTTGTCCGATCAATGAAACACCTCATACACATCGCTCGTACCGGTGTAACTTGGGCTTTTTGCAACCACTGCTACCTCCCCATTGAAGGTGCAAAATGCAATCACGGTCCTGCGAGCAAAATGGACCCTACCCTCCCATATGTAAGGTGTGTATGTGAGTGCGCGCCCGGGTAATTGTCGTCCGACTGGCATCGCACTGAATTAAAACGATCAGAGCGCGAGCAAAAAAGGAAGCAATTGTCGAGTTTCAATTTCAAATTCCAAATACCATGACCTCCAACCCTCCCGCACCTTCACTCGAGTCGATCCGCTTCCATCTCTTCACTCTTCCAGCAGATTTTATTCTGTTTTACGTGCGATGAAGTTCGCTTTCATGCCGCATACCCTCACTTTGACTTCGCTGCTCGCCATGCGAAAGGTCAGATAGATTGGTTAAGCCGTTTGTTACGGGTGCTGATTGACAAGCGGTTGTTGAGTTAGCGGAACGCACTTCACTGAAAATGGTGCAGTGGAAGTAAATTGCAAAAAAGAAACAACAAGCAACAACTCAATCAAATGTTATTCGGTCTCCAGCATATTGTGTGGGTTTGTTACAGTCGAATGTTTAACACTATTATCCAACCACATTAAATAAGTTAGGACTGTGGATGGCAAAATAGTCGGACCAAAGAGTAAAATATCATAAAGCACATATAGAATGAAGTGTGAAAAAGCTAAAATGTTAAATGTATCTTTGTACAGTTTTGAAATTTCAGAATATATTGGATATTATAGCATGATCCTTCAAAAAATAATTGATCTTTGTAGTTATACAATTCAACAGTTTTAGCTCATGTTCAAATCGAGATGAAAGAGGTCTAAGTGACCCAACAAACAACAACTTGATTAAAGAAAAGCTGATAACTTGCTGCAAAGTACAGAAGTTACTATGTTGGTACAAGACAATCAATTATATTTTTATATTTTTTTGTATCTTCAAGTATTATATGTCTCATGAATACAATATCAAATGAAACATAATTCTTGCAAAATACCAAACAACAGTCAATAAATTACTCAGCCATTGTAAACGAGACTCCAAACAAAACCCACCAACAAAGACAATTCTTCCACGGCGCTTCTAAGAATGCGGAAATATTATTGTTTATTCGTCGACTACTGATCATTGCTTTAAGAACGGACTATCTCGTACGTCTCCTGATCTTGGACCATGTTTATAATCCGGAAATCCAAACACCCTACAGCCCCGGACTACCGGCGAAAGATCGATGCTTACGATTGCCCTTACGAAGCATGCTCAACAACAACATTGTGGTGTATTCCCCTCCGATGAAGAAAGGAAGAAAGAGATCAAAGAACGGTACAAACTCAAACATAAATAGAAAACAAAGCTATCAAATTGGATTGTATTTATGTTGATGTTGGCTTTCCTCCCAACATGATTGTTTCACAGAATGAGAATTCAGACGAAGATACGAAACAACGAACATCTCATGCAAGGAAGAAATGAAATCGTCGCACAAAACAACCCATAAGAAGGTGTTTGATTAATTGGATAAGAAAAACAGTTTGTCACACAAAAAAAAACCCCATCATAAAAGCACGCAATTGCCATCGATGCAAGAAAAAAGTGTTCTCAAACGCGGAAACGTTTAGGTGCCGTGGAAGCGAATCATCACCATCATCAGTTTGTTGCCGGCTCGTTTGTCGTGCTTCATCCGGCATTATCGGTCAACCGAAGTATGCGTGCGATGAAAGGAGAATGGTTTGCAAACTTCAATCAATGCGCTAGTTGCCTCTCGTCGGTGTGTTCTTCAACTCGCGAGTGTACTCTCAAGTGTAGCCTCGTAGGTCGAAACCCACTTGAGCGCCCCCGAGGAGACATCTGGAAAATGGTTTTCCTGTTTGATCGACACCCGGCAATGAAGATAGACTCGTTACAGTTCGTCCCGCGTGGACAAGCGAAGTGATAATAAGTAGCCAGTCTTTACAGCTTTCACTCCACTTCGCTTCCACCTTGCGTGAAGATGTCAAGTAAGGATTCTTGAAGGCGAAAAAAAAACGGACAACTGCACGTTGTTGAGTTTCTCTTATCACGCCGGATTCTTAACGATCCCTTTATGTCCACCGCTTTACGAAAGACGATGCACACGATTACTTGTTGACTGGGCAGGCTACCCACCCGTGTTGATATCGCACGAGAGCGTCAACGATCCATACCCTGCTCCATACCAGTAGCGATAGGGACCTGAGGCGACGACGACGATGACGACAAGCAAGAAAACTTACTCATCACGACTCTGTCACGATGTGCCTGTCTCGCTGCTTCGACCGGCACACTACTGCGGGTAACAATCTTTAATTAAATATGGCGCGCATCGCTGAGGAATGGAAACTACGACAACGACAAATGGCTTACACGAAACCACCCGGCCCGGCAAATGTCTCCAGTGATGGACAGACAGATAACTATCGCTCTGACAATTGTGAAAATTTCGCAGTAACAACAAGTACATGCGCTGGCTGTCATCTCGGCCGAGAAAGATTCCTTCAGGATTATCATCAGAACAATGCCCGGACATTGCATTCGAACTCGAATGGTGGAAAATGCGAACCCGGACATTTAGTGCTCCGTAAGCTGGACTCAGATGTTGCTTTAGAGATAAAATCATAGACAACCATTCATAGCGCAAGCAAAAAACAAAATGGAAACCAGTAAAACGTGATTATTGACCACGTTTTCGAAAATTGTGTTGGTCGCATCGTTAGCAGCTTCACAGTGCTGTAGGTGATACAGCTCCCATCTGCTGTATGCATGATTTCTGCAGTTAAGCTCCTGTGCACTTCATTGACATATGAATCCCATCGATTATCACGAAACGATCAGCGGAATGGGTTAACAGTGTGTGATAAGAGTTTTTTTATGACTCATAATTGTTCAACAAAAAATCGAAAAACACGGTGATAGAAATGATTCAACCAGACCTTCAACTCGCTGACCCAAGAATAACATAACTGAGGTGTGAGGAAACTGATAAGCTAATCGAGATTTTTCAAGCAGGCATGACGGGAAAGACAAACATGCGTTGATTTATGTATTTTTGTTTGGTAAATATAAACAGGTCCAGAGTGTTTAAGATTGTCCAAAACAAAATCAGCAAAAAACATTAAACATGGTAAATTATATTTGCGGTAACAGTTGTTGTTCAAGCTAATTCCAGTAAGACTACAATTAAACAAAATTAGTGGAGGTGAACACAACCTAACGCGTCGTAAAAGAAAGAAGTCCCTATCAACTATGATTGCATAATTGCAGTTAATAAACTCCTCACGTCCACTGGCAGTAGAAAATAAGTTCACCCAAAGTGCAGTTGACGAAGAGTCGTTTATCTCCCAAAAAAACAATATCAACCAACACATTGCGATTAGAGCGAAGTGTGTGCAACCGCTTCCAAGACACCTACAAACACGATTGCGATTTAGTCACACATTAATCCACCAGTCGTCACCTTACTATGACAGATTGCTTCGTGCACCGTGTTCAACTACTTCGCATTGCGAACGGGGTTGCATCATCGGTCAAGCCGCAAACGCTCCATTAATGGCCGGCCATTGGTACAGAGCACGGTAAAAAAAGAAAAGCTCACTCTTTCGTACAAGTGCACGCATAAATGACACGTTTACCACGCACACACCGTGGTACGTCGGTGCGGCAAAGATAAGTGCAGCCCAGCTCGTTACAAAACGATTCCAACTACGTCAAAGGGAGAGAGAGTGATTGTATAGGCGGGTTACCACCTTTTCGAAGGTCCCCAACAATGAGCAAAAGACATTAGATTAACCGAACGAGTTTATCAGCTGCGATGCATGTAACACCGTCTGTCTGTAAAAGGAGCTGCCATATTTAAAGATGGTCTCGTGTGACGATCGCTCACATTGTTACGGTGCAAGTGCTGCCACAATAACGTCCCCACGGAACCAAAAATGCAGCGTCGTATGGGGAAATCTACGGAACTACAGATTAGGTCTAAGTCCACCTGCACCACGAAAGACTATGGATGGCCGTATTCCAAACAGTTCTGTGTGGTTCTTTTTATCGGAGTTCTAGCCAATCTTTCGACGGCCAATCCAACAAACCCGGTTTTCATCCAGCGAGACCTACCGCCAGCTCCATACGCATACGGTATGCAGGACTTTGACAGCTCCGAAGAAGTAACGATTGTCAAACGCACCGGACAGACGGTACTACCGCAAGTTACCACCTATCTGACCACTCCCCAAGCGAATCCAACACCTTTGGCACAGGCACAGGTGCAGCAGCAGACATCATCCCAACCACTGCCCGTCCCATTGCCGCTCCAGCAACAAAAGCCAGCTAAACTTCCCAAAAAAACACCACCTCAACCTCAAAAACCTGCTGCAAATGCCGGTGTTGGGTCGTCCGTTCCACTAGCGACAGGAAACAGCGTGCCACAGACCGTCAAAAACGAACCGCAACATTCGACCACATCAAACAGTTCGCCCGAACATACCTCACTGATGGAGGTGGAATTAGAGTCGGCACCACGTCCCGAAGATATGCCGCAACTCTCGGAACTGGACAACACTATACCGCAAAAACGGAACGTCTACAATAGGTACGCGACAGAGGCTCAGCCGGGTGGCTGCGGATGCGGCGGGTATGTACTGGTCGAAAAGAAGATCTACGTGTGCGAACCGAAAGAAACGATCGTGCGGCTGATGAAGCGCAGCCACGGTGACGTTTGTGCCGCACAGGAAACCCAACACGTCGGTGTCCTGCAGGAAAGTCCGGAAAAAATGTTCCAGCTCATACCGATGCCCGAGGGAACGGGACAGTAGAGCGAGACACTAGGTTCAACTGAACTGTGGTATGATCTGATTAGTTTTAAGACATATTTATGATTTGTTGTAATGTACGTCTAATAAAGTTGTTGAACAATGAGTAGTGGATTGTGGACATGAGGATTAAATTCAAATCAAACTTTGAGAAGTAAAATACAGTTTGCGTTTGGTTGAAGCGAATTACTCAACGGTATTCCACCAAAACAAGAGTCACTTTCTTGGTCCAGTACTCCACAATTTGCTTATGCAACACGTGCAATCAAGTCTTTCCAGGCATTCGATTGAATCCGCGAAGGTATTGGGGAACATTTTCGGAAGCTTCGCATTCAACCGGCACTGGTACGTCTATGTAGGGCAGATATCATCAAGAGACCGGGGCTAGTTGCGTTACGAGACGGCAGCCGAGCAATCCGCGAGGTCCAGCAGTTTGGCAGCCTAATGATGATTATGAGCCATTACTGGACGAAATTGCAAATCCAACAGCGTAGAAATGATGGTAGAAAGCAAATGGCGATGATGATGAGGATGATCCACAGTTTCATTATGTCAGACTGAAGTTTGCTGATGAATTGGCGGAAGAGGCACCATCCAACAGAAGGAAGCAAAGATGGTGGAGCTGCCATATGCTGATTTGATCCAGCAACAGTAACAGTAATTGGTCATGATTCGCGATTCGCGCAGTTATCGATGAGTTTGCGGTCAGTGCCAATTCTATCGTATCCGAACTATCCAATATGGTTGGTGTTACACTATGGCTAGTGGCAAAAAAACGACAACTCGCAATCGCTCTCCCTAATCCATTGGAAAGCTACTGGAAAAGAAATAGCCTGCTAAAGTACTATAGCAGCAGACAACCAAGGAGAGCGAGAAAAAAAACGAGAACACGATCTGCTTGCGAACGGCGTCACGGAATGAACGGTGAGTTAATCAACTAGCGGTTGCCCATCCACGAAAGCACAATCTCTTCACTGAAGTCTTCGCGAGATTGGCAGATAACAGAATGGCTGTTCCGTTTCCGTTGCGAAGGCACATTTGTGCAGAATGCGAGATGCAAGCTTTTACACGAATGATGCCCCAATTTTCATGCTCCGTCTAATATCCAACGATGCTACTATTAGTTGGATGACTTTCTTTTCATCTATTTCTCTCCAAACTGCTGGACGATTTGTTAGAGGGTTGTGTCTTTTTGTGTGTAGCTAACCAAACTTTCATAACGAACGAAAGGGACAGTAAAAACAACTTTTCACTGCCCCGAACAAAACAAAAAAGATAACTCATCTATTTTGGCATCCTTTCGTCGACGAATTCACAACTGTGTACCCTCTCATTAACGCTACTTGCACATAATTATTCCGTACCATGTTCCCCCGCACATGACGGTCTGGCGCGGCGTTGGGGTGCTAGAAGAGTTCTTCTCGTCCAAGCGACCACCACGAATAGAATATCGCGCTGACGAAATAGATTAGCTTTAATTAGACGTTCAATTAGCAGACTGATGCGCATGTACAACAGAGGCAAAAAAAATGCGCAAATACGTCACTGAATGCAACGCCACTGGAGGTGGGAGATACCGTGGAAAAAGTTATCCACACTCGGAACTGACTTTTTTGCTTAGTGTAATATATAGCCTTCATTAATCACAGACATATGAAATTGGCCGTCATTTTCGCTCCATTCATAATTACCATTTACCACTGCTCGGCGCAAAACGAAACTTTATTTTGCTGAGATGATAATTAAATGATGTTTTTTGTTCTTAAAAAATATACACCTTTTTTTGAAACGCCAATAATTTTATCGCAAACAGCAAAAGAACGGAAAACATAAAACTGGCTCGGAAATCGACACATCGGAAAGCTACCTTCTGGTAGGACGAATGTCGTCATAACGGATGCAGAATGTTGATGCATTTACGCTCGAGAGACGTGCCAGACGCCGTTAAGTAATAAATTATTTCCATGCAGCATTGTGGATATTTCATAGCTGACATTTATTGTGTGGTCCATTATGGTACTTAATTCTTCGTTGAAAACGCACACCGGTGGAAGAATAAACAGTTCTCCCACGTTCGTAACATTATTTTCCAGACATAAAATAAGTTTCGAGTATAAGAAATGAATTGGGCAAATGGGTTGTAATTGGGGTTGTGGAGATACCTCAAAAATGTTCTATTTAACAGAAACATTATGCAGCCTATCTTCCTATTCTTGAAGAACTGATGATACTAATGCCAAAATACAGATTACAGAGCCGCATGCATTTCAAACTACCTCACAATAAACTATGCAAAGATATTCATTTCAACACCGGAAACAGCTAAGATGGTCTTGGCGTCTTTTTGTGCGACTCTCCACCGGACAATCGATGATGTGAGGATCACCGGATCAGGTCATAGAACTTATAGGTCGTAAAGTTCGAAATAACGCCGATGACTTCGTTACCCAGGGGGAGTAATAAAGTTATACGACCCGTATTCAAAGTCTCGACTTTGAATATTGAGCTCTAACACAAAAAAACCCCCAACGAAACGAAACACACGTCCGAGCCCGATCAAAGCGCATAAATGCTACAAATGCTTCAGCGCATAAAAAGAATGCTTCTTTAGCTGTCACTTTTCACACGGTTTTATTCCATCCGTCCGGAGTTCTTTCGCGATGTTCACACACCCCATCTGCCTCTGTTCGGACGGTACCTGGTTGAAATTGAGAAGAAAAAATGCGACACAAACACACCCACATCGCATACATACACAAATGTACGGTTTTATTATGCTGATGAGCTTTCGCTTTTTTTTTTTTTTTTGATGGAAGGATGGGAAGAAAACCCCAACCATGCCGGCCATTTCTTTGACAGAAGCACACGTCGTGCACCGGAACGGCAGCAGATCGTGTGGCCCAGCAACAACCACGTCCGTTCGGTCCCTCGGTGGCAGCACGGCTAAGGTGAGCAAGGTTGAGTTCAATGTTCAACGACCCGCTCAGGGCTACCGCGTCGCTAGAATCGCTTCTTCGCCGTTTAACGCATGCAGCAGAAGTAAAAACAACAGCACAGCAAGCAAACAGCCACTAACCCAAACCAGCTGAGCTGTTAGGCATATCAAGAGCAGCATATACACACACACACATCTGGAGCATGTTGAAGGTAGTTGCGGAGAGTTCTTCTCGCACAGAATCTTAATGCAAGAAATCCCTCGGCGAATTCGCTTTCCATGGAATTCTCACCTTGGAGTCATCGTAACCGCATGGTTGCAGATTCTCGAACCGGCCCATGCACGAAGAAACGCTAACCTCCGGGAAGCCTTAGCGATTTTGCACAACTCAACAAGAGTGTTCCGAAGCCGTAGCGAATGCGTGATAGCTTTGCGGTTACTGATGCTTAAGCTACACGCAGTGTATAGAGCCGCATTCGCCACCACACACATACAATGGAGGAAATTATCTCGTTTAATCGATTGTGGTACTGCTGGTGGGCACGGTAACAACGGGTGCGTGAACCGCGATATACTTGCAACCAGACCCGGACATCTGGTTGCAGGTTGGCATGATCGTGGCATGATTGTATGACCGACGGTGAACCCGGAAGAATTTGAGGATCTGCAACTCCGCAGCATCACTCACAATTCCGAGATCTGCTTACTATGTTAGGTTATACTTTTGGGGATACCATATTCTAGATTTCTTAATGTTTCAGAACATCTAAACATCGAAATCTTCTAAATATTGAGGATTACAACTGCCTTCTCTTGTGAATATTATCAAACTTTTAATCATTAAATTTAAATGTCTAACAATCATGCGATAACTTAAGACTTTAAACCAACATACGCAAATCTACGCAATTGAGAGTTACTCCTGTTAAATAAAACCTCATCCTCCATACTTTCTATTCCTTGACCAGATTTTACATACGAAAAAAAAAAAACCGAATATACAACATACAGACATTACCGACATCTGTTCGCACCGCACAGATGAACTCCCGTCGGTTCAATTAGTACGAGAAAAATGGTGTCTGGTAAGAGTTTAAACCAAACCGTAAGCGGTTTCCGTGTCGAACGTTTCCAGCCGACCCGACCCGTCGATTGGATAAACAAAAGGGCAAAATCATCCCGTGCTGATCCGGCAGCTCACTGCATCCTAGAGGAGTAAGAAGAACCTTACCCGTACTCGTAATACAGAATGCGAGAATATTCAAATCGAAGCACATCCCACAGTTTGGAAAATGGTAGCAGAAAAGATGCACGAACAAATTGTAAACAAATCCCACCGTCCCTTCCACAACTGACTACTGCGCGCCACGACTCTTGGGGAATTCTAATCTATGCTTCATGAAAAGTGGTGTGGAAAAAGTGAAAGGTAGAATTTATCCGAATATCATCGGTGTAAGGGGGTTTTTGGCTGTATACGCTAGTGCGCTGGTTGTACCGATACGCTTAAACTTTATCTTCCCCGTTGGTGCGAGCTACAGTAGATGAACGTGGAGAACTGCATTTAGATTTTTTTTTTTCATATTGAAAAACAAAACGACTTCTCAACCATTCCAGCTTCCAGCGGGACGTACCTTCCTTTCTCGGGTCCTTCTTGATGTACATAGGCGGCTCAATTCTGGCGGATTATTGTGGACGGATCCAACGGATGGTGGGGTGTGACAAAATGCTGCTGCTGCCTCTACCACTACTGCGGGAAATACCCTACCCTCTGCAATGGCTGGCCACGAGAATATTCAGTACGAACCCCTTTTTTTACGCTACACGTTTACTTTGCCCGCGCTCGGGACACATTGGTAAACCAACACACCAAGGGGAAAACCAATTTTCCACAATCGGAAACCACCCGCCAGCACTTTCGGATGGAACTTCAACAGTAGCACACAACGCACACGTACGCACACAGGGACTGAGCACCCTTCAAAACCCCTCTAGTGACGGCAGGACACGGAGCTACACTCTTGCCCGGTTTTTTTTGTGTAAGCCACCACCTTTCAACAGGGGCGGGTGTGTGCTGTATTACGTCCGCTGAACGGGAAGTATTACGAAATCACGGAAACGGCCTGTGCCTGCCGTTAGTACCCTCGGTAATGGCTCTACGGTGAGGATTATACACGGGACGACACTTGCGACACCAAGTCACCCTTCTGTAATGTGGCGCGTGCGGCTTCTCACACATACAAGCCAGGAGGGCACGCACTCGTAAGCCTTACGCACTTGTCACGGAAACGCACCACTCGCACACAAACTCAAGCTATGCACATACACAACCACACACACACACGCACAGGGATATATAAGCACATAAAATTAATAGCTGGGCTTCATCAATGCACACAATGCTTTTGTTGCAACCATTTATCTGTAGCCGTCACGAAGTCGCAACAATTGACGCTTCCTGTTTGGGATTCCTTTGGCGGACAGTAGCGCTTCACTTATTTGCATCAATTGAACCTCACTTGACATTTAAGTATTTATGCTTTAATGTTGCACAATGTAAAAGCCCAGTAAACGATTAACCCAAACCTACATTATTGGACACTCTCCTGGACACAATGTTTTGCCATCCGCCAGATACAGTCTAGGTCAGGTATGACGCACGCACACACTCGGTTCGGTTTGACTTTCAAACCGTTTCCGACAGAGGAGACCACAATTGCGTAGGGTACACACTGCTGGACCCAGATTCTAATTAATCACCGCAAGCTCTCTCTGTACGCCGAAAAGTCGGACCGCTCCAATCCAATGACGTAATGTTGCTGTGCGGCTTGTCCGTACCGTACCAAGATGTGAAGTTCACCAAGAGACAGCGTGCACACACGCACACGAGTGTCACCGAGTTAAATTGGCCAGATGTAGGCGACACCACGCTAGACACTGATGGGTGTGTTTGCTGCGTTATTCACCCAATCAAGGAACTGATCAACAAGTTTGTTGGAACTTGGAGCTGACTCTGGCAATACTCTACTCTTCCCGCCGGGCATTCACGTTCCACGGGGGAGCCCGGTACCTAAGGAGATGATCTCACACTGCCAGCAGTAACATGTAGAGCACTACCGGACTTGCAGCTGTCACCCGCAGTTTTCTGGCCACAAAACACCGCCAAAACACAATCACCAAGAAGTGTTGTAGAACCAGCGGCACAAGAATTTTTCACAATTCTAGAACGACTCAAAAGGAGACACAACACACCTCCGCAGCGTTTCACCAGTCGGTAGAATCGGAGACTCGATCGTTACTGTACGCAAAGTTCCGCCGTTTTGCGAAAGGAAGAAGCCTTTGTCGAATGCTTTGCGGACGCGGACACGGACGCGAACGAAGCTGCAGCAAGACCAAGATTGAACTGAGTGAGTAAGTCTCGGTGCGCTCTCAGTATGGCTCTGAGGGTAACTGCTGCCCGTTTAGCTAGCAGGCCCACACACGGGTCCGCCGACGCCTTGCCACCAATACTAGTACGGTTCGCGCTACAGCACGCGTACGCGTCTTTGCGAGAGCCGAGCGAACCTCGGAGAATAGGGGTGGTTTTGTTTTTAAGGGGTGTTAGAAAGTAAGAGTGTGCGTTTCCGCGTGCAAAGTGAATGGGGAACTGTAGGCCTCTGAATTAATTCTTGAACCATTTATGGAACGGAATCACATCCAAAGAAGCATTCTTTGTTTAGCTCCAATAAGTTTGGATGACATTTTAAGAGATTCTGGGAGTTCTGAATGTTTGGAGTCATTATCTGCTTATTTTGAAGCACTTAAGAGCACTTTAGTTCTTTAGGTTTATTCAAAATACTGTAAAGTTATCGAATAAACAAAAACCATACCAACAAATTGCACCGATGGACCCCTCGGTTTTCTATGCCTTTTTCTCATATAAACTCGCTTACTATAAACTCTCGTCTGCTCTGCTACTCGCGCTCTGCATAAAACATGTTCTCCCACCGTATATCACCCACGCGGTTGTTGTTACTAACATACTACACCGAGTGAGCAAAACAAAGCACCAAAACATACCAAACGAGGAATGCTCTCTCTGCCCGAGCATAAACCTCCGCGTGAGAGCGAACGCACCCGCATGAGAAGCAAACCCGCGCAAGTTTGCACTCTCAGGGCACGATTGTGTGCGGCTGGCGCGTACGTCGAATGAAGCGAAGTTCAAGTAGGGCACAGGGCATAGTATGAATCATCTCGGTGAGATTCCCAGGCAAGGGAGATACCCCACACTGCCGATCCCTTCCCGGACGTTCTCGACCAGCCCCCGGTCTCGCATGCAATGTCTTAGTATGCGTGCGTGCTTAGCCTACACGTTTCCCCGTGTTGGCCAACATCCTTTTCTAAGCGCAACCCACCGGGGTTGTCCCTTCCGCCCGTAAAGGGCACACGTTTGTGTGGGTATAGGTACGTTTGGCTGGTATGTGTGGTTTAGTCGCTCGGTAAACTCTACTGTTACGGAATTGAACCTTATCCAGGGAAGGGTGCAATCAAACGACGAACATCATGACGTAGGAACTTCGACCACTTTTCCAGCAAAATTCTGCGTAGGGAAAACAGTTGATCTGGCCCATCTTTGAGGGTGGTGGTGAGCATTCTTAATTCACGCACATAACCCTCCAGAATAGCACCATAATAGACGTCTTTCGACCTTCCGACTAGACAATTCGTTTCAACCTACCACGGTAGCTGAGATAAAGCCAGTACCACCATAATACATACACGCCAAAAACCGGACCCAGCCCAAAACAAATAGCAACACACTCGGGCGGCAGATCCTAGACCGCGCGCTATGCTGTGTTATGTGTGTGTCGTGGAAGGTAGGTGGCAATGCGGGATTCTCTCCTCGAATGCGCTACCGACGGAGCACCTGCAGCTCATCAAAACTGATTTGGATGTGCATAAATTAGGATGGGACGGTGATGAATTATGGAGCATTGTAAACCTGCCGCAGAATAATGGATGGCATTTCAAGACTTTTTGCCCGCGTGGCGTTACTTTCTTCAAGTGTTTTATTTTTTTACGGGAGAAATTTACAAGTGGAATCATATGCATGTAAAATGTGTGTTTATGCAAAAGCACGTTTACAAGGGGGAAAACAAATATTAATATAATTATCCATACTTATGACATTCATAGTATTCTTATTATAATGTACATGTATCGTGTATAAATAATGATACAGTTTTAAAAACAATGAAAAATTCGCTACCAGATAGTTTTACGATGCTAACAAATATATATCAACAGTGTCGGATATAACAATAAGACCATTGGTTAGCGCTAAAAATAATAATATTATTATTAATCTCATTTTTAATCCTGCAGCGAAATGAGTATTGGTTTAAAGATTTTTTTTATTTTGTAAAAGTTTTGACATTTGGAAGCTTAGCACTTACAGTCCATACAAATTGGCAAGCCATATGAGCCTGAGAACCAACATTTAGATTTAAATACCAATAAAAGAGCTCCATAGCTGATCGACACATATCAAAATAAAGCATTTTGCAACAGTCTTTTGGTAATCAATGAGCCTCAAGAATTTATATTAATCTGAACTTATACTATTACACTACATCAGATAAAATGTCACACAACTCGGGTTTAAGCTTGCAAAGTACCATGAATTTTATTGCTAAGAATAGCCCACCCCGGTATGAACTTCCAGTTAACTTTCCCGATAAACCCAATCTTCTGGACATGTGCAATCAACTGTCAAAATTAGATGATGCTTTTTTCACTATATCACATAAATGGCAAACTAATGACGATTTTGAAGAATGGAAGATAATATTGATAGATGATCTTATTATTTTACGCGACACTGTAAAAATCAATTTTTAAAATCACAACCAAGTATGCGGTTTAAAGTGCATACAAAATTAATTAAATGGCATTGATAGTTGAAAGATTTTTTTGATAGATGATCTTCTTGTTTTACTCAAAACTATATAGTTCGAAATCCCAATAAAGAATTTTAAAAACGCCTTCATATAAAAAAGATAATATTATTGTGAGTGCTTTTTAACATTGTCAGTCACAAGCAGTGAGTATATAATTTACTCTTTACATAGCCTTCCCTAACTTCCGTATGATTTACAATATAATTACCCATCCTCAACCACAAACGTGCATTCATAAAATGGTTTGTCAACCATCGTCACGACCTACTCCACAATTACCTCGATTGAATCAAACAAAACACAGTAATCACACACAAACCCAGATGACACGCTTTCGGAAGCGATTTTCTACATTATTTTTTTGTATTGCACGAATTTTTTGTTTCGTTTGTTTTTCTTTTGCAAACATTGCACATGTTTTTCCAATTTCCATTAGGTTTTCCCTTTCCCACTCGGGTTATTGTGCACTGGCTGTGGTTATTTGTTTTTTATTTTCCACGCCGTCGATTTGGCGATGTTTAAAAATAGTCACAAATTAAAAATAAACCTCCATCACACGACCAATCGTCAACGTGCATCGAACTATGCGCCGGTTCGTTGGTGGGTTTGGTGTGTTGACTTTGGCGGGGCAACACACTGCTCTCACTCACGGGCGTGCGGATAAGCGGAAAATTCAAATCGCGCAACATGCACCAACAAACCCAAATGTACAAGTCACCACAGAATCGTACAGTGCAGTAACCGTGCACACCGGGAGATGTGTATGTTTACGATGGTGCAGCAGTACTACGCGCCGGAGTACAGCACACGGGTTTTCCTGGGCATGGTGCGTGCATGTATGTCACCGTACGTATCACACGCGGTGTATGATTTAACGTAGCAAACGATGCACAAACATGCGGCCATCGTCATGGTACTAAATCGTTTCGCATTGTCATCGCCATTGTGGAGCAGCTGCCACACTGGCGGAATGGCGATGAACCATTGGAGAACGGTTTATCGAATACCGTTTAAACGAAACATACAATGAGTGGCCATTTTTTTATTTGACCAGAAAATGTGCAACATCATTGATCAATTTTCAGATTTATCTAATTTGCTTCAACGCGCTATCACAGACAATAAAGAGAAATTGCCAACGCGGATAATTGACGTGATTGCCCTTCATACTTATCACATTAGCTTTAAAATGTCAATTTGACACATTTACAATGTATTAAATTATTAGACATATGAAAAAAGAAACGCATTTAATAAACTTATTATTGAAAACATGCGGCTTAATGTTAAAGCAACAAACTTAAAAGGGACTGGAAAGGACGGAATAACTCCGCACGAGAACCACGACCGATCGCCCACCGCGTAAGCATAGATACAATCCCTTTCTTTCTTCAATCGCACCACATGGCTGTGTGGGTGGGCACCACACCACCTACAATGGTGCCGCGTGTCTATTTGAGAGGCAAATTAAGATGAATAACGAAAAAAAAAAATACATGGCCCCAAATTGCACCAATGCTGTACCGTCGCGTTCGTCGCGTGCGGTGCGAAACGCAATGAGTAACGGCTCACTTTGGGAAGCGAAAAAATGTGTTACCATTAAAAACTATGCTCACGACGCGATGGCTTCGAAACAAATAGATACATGAACGGTCGGATGCTGTGTGGGATTGTTTTTACGGTTGCGTACAGTGTTTCGCCTCCTCCGTACATGTGAACTGAATTATCGGGGTTACTGCTTTGTTTTACACGATGCAACGATGCATACGTTTTCCAGCATTCTCGAATGCGTGGCATGAAATTGATGCAGTATTAATTGACTGAATGATTTAACAGACAGAACAAATATGGGGTACTGCACAGAAAAAGTAATTCATATTTGTTTAACAGTAAAAATTGTAATAATATTACAATTAGAACTAACAATTGGGAGTTTAAGAAACAATTATAAACAAACTGGATAAAGAGAACAGTAGCCATGAACTCGAAACGAACTACAAATGAACATTATAAAGCCGCATCGGATTGGCGATGGGGGGTTTTCAAGATTTTTGAACAATTTTGACTATTAAAAGCTCCAGAACGCGATATTACATCCTTAGATGTACCCCCAAACAAATTCTATTTCAAATAATGTATAATTATATAAAATATGTAAAAACTAAAAGAAAACTAAGAAGAAGAAGAAGAAGAAGAAGAAGAAGAAGAAGATATCACAAAAAAATATTTTAAATACAATAATATTTAACGCCAATATCAAAAATTTTGTCCCAAATATGTATAGGTTTCTAAAAGACATGTCAAAATAGTATCCCAAAGATGTACAAAACATGCTTAATATTCATGGAATTTTACAAACGAACGAATAGCGTACTAATACACTTCATAACCTCTTATTTTATTCCACGCTCATTGTTATGCATTGAAAAATGTATGCAAATAAAAAAAAACGGTTGCATCGAATTGCTGCAACAGATGGACACTAGCAGGAGAGCAATAAAATATACACAGGTTAGAAAAAGAATTTGAAATAAACAGCAATATGCCAGCCGGCTGCAAGGGACCAAGATTTCTTACCTCCCAAGACATGCTAAAATCTTTTCTTTATTTTCCCTGGCAAATCAACACATTCCGTTGGTAGCTGGATGCTGTTTGCATATTAAATTACCATATCTTTAACAGCACCTGCTCGCTTACGGTGGAATGATCATTATCGATGGATTACAATCGATCGGAAAAGAATGTTCAACGAAGGGTTTTCTTCTAGACAGAGAATAGGTTCTTTTCTAAAACTATTCTTGCAAAATTGCTTCGGCTGTGGATATATTTTATATTTGCAGCACAGTCAGTTTGTCTCGAAAGAACTTCCTTCAAACAATATTTCCGCTAAACAGTTTTTAGTTGAATACACTCGCGAACGGAGTAGAAAAAATGACAGCCTATCTATAACTGCTTCATCCGGCATCCGGTATACGTGGAAAACGATACTTCGGAACCGTCTCATCCACCACAGCAGTCAACCACCGGAGAGGTTGCAAGAGACACATATTTGCATGCGACATACTATTTACCATTTCCGTCTGTATGCCGCGCGTGCATGCAAATAGTTTCCCGCCGTGCGTCGACTGCATGGTTCAATCCAGCACTGTAAAGGTATGGAGAACAAGCCTTGAAGAAGCCGTTTTTTTTTATTTGTTACCTCCAATGACGTTACAGTGCTACCCATTCCTACACAACGAATATCTGCATCGTCTCCCCCGGCAGACGATCGGAAATCCATTTGCGTAAACATCACCCGGCTACTCTAAAAGAAGAGGGGATCGTACCTGAACCCGAACAACGCGTATCGCGCCATGATGCGCGTGAGATGGTAATTGCCTTCCGCAAACGTTTCGCGGGTTCGGGACCGTTTGCGTACGTAAATGAGATTTTTCAAAAGAAAAACATCATCCTCCAACGGGTGGCGACAGACTGTCTTCTCGCCTTAATCTAAAAAAGCCATCCCCAAGAGACTGTTACTTCGCTGCCAGTGTTTGTTTCCGTGCTCCAGCGTACGCATCTTCGTGCCCGGGACCGCATCTGTAGCAGCATCTTTGCAATTCAAGAGTTGACACACTCGATATGCAATAGTGCTCAAATGGAAGGGAAAACAAACTCCACATCCACACAGCAGATCTCTATCGGTCTCCTTGAAAGTGGATGAAACGGAATTTGGGATGGAAGGAAACAGGCACGTGCAACTGACGTGCAATGCGCCAAAGAAAATAGTTCTTCTTTAGGACGTCCAACCGATCTGCCGACATGCGTTGAAAGATGACGGAGAATTTTAGCTCCATCCTTGAGCTGTTGGGTGGTTGTGAACGTGAGTTCTGCTCTGTGGTGCAGCTGAGGACGAGCTGATATGGGAATTTCCAACATGCGAGCAATATTGCCCATGAATAATACGCCCAATCGATTAGATATATGACATTGAAGAATTGATATTGAGTAAAACTACGTTCTTACTATTTTTAGCAAATGATCACGGCTCCGATAGAACAAAGATGCCACAATTTGTACAATAAATTGTGTGGAATGATTGTTGATAGCCATTTGTTATTTATTCCTGCATATCTCAATTATTTTAAATTCTTCTCTAAACTCGACTTAAATCCTATTCGCAATGCATCTCTTATTGATGAAGATCATACCAATGAAAGCAATGAAGATCTTCCCAAAGATAGAAAACGAAATGTCAATCATTTCTTTAAATATTCTGCAAATATGTGACCATGTCATTGCGTTGGCATTTTAAACACACTACTTGAAGCAATTTCATTATTCTTCCACTACTACCGAAACAAAGTTGCAAAGACTTACACTAACCTGCTTGCAGTGGGTTGGTGCCAACAGTGCGCCAAAAACTTGACACTTTGCATCATCGCATCGAGCAACGCGGCCGGAGCAGTAAGATGTAAATGGATCCAATTAGCGGCATGTCGCCAATAATTAAGCTATTAGAGGGCTAGTAGCGCGCAAGTATCATAATGGATTCCCTTTTTACCGAGTACCCGAGCCTAATGGTATCTCGCGGGCAAGGGCGCCAGCTGATGGTGCTAATTTTATTCCACAAAAGTGCGAAGTGGAGCACAAAGCTCTTTCCAAGGAAGTTACCGAGTGTCGTGGTGTAAAAGTACAGCATGAAGCAGCGAAACGTTGATACAATCTAATAACCATCACATTCAATTGCTTCGACAAATTACTTTTATCTAATATTTGACGTAATTGACTATTATAAAAAAGGAAGTATGCTTTAGATTGATGCACTGAAAAAAGGGCTCTATTTTGTTTTTTTTTAAGTCATAGCACTTTTTATAACATTTTGTTTACGTTCTAGTTTTTTGTGTTCTAAAACCAGCCAGCACAAAACGGAAATTACACTAAATGACAGAAAAAAAATCTATTTCTTTTAGAACCGAGAAACGTGCCACATGTTTCCGTTCTGCTGATTGTTCACACACAACCACACACCGCTTATCGATCTCGTACTACTAGCAGGCTCCCATCGCACTACGAACACGTACCTATCGGTCGGTGCCAAAAAACGTGACACGAAACGTGGGTGAAATGCCTTGCTGCATCGGCACGTGATCGGACCGAGGCTGCCACTGCAATGTCGGTCTGCTGCAGCAGCGAGAATGGTTCCTTCTCTCGCTCACAGCAGCAACAATGTTCGGGGGGAGGTTCTCGCACGCAAAACCATCCGCCGCTCGATAACTGGAACAAGTTGACCGATTTGTTGTTGCACCACGGCGGGATACACAATTAAACACAGTTCATGTAGTTATGATTGATACGATTATAATGTTTATGATTTTAAAATTCGTGGTTGCGTGTGCACGCCATCCCGAAAGTTGACAGTTGGGCATAATTGTTTGCGTTTGTTGGCAGATTATCACATTGTGGTACAATGATACACAACTTGTCAGAATTTGATAATCATATTTATAATATTTAAAATATTCAAATCCAAGTCAAATATTCAAATCTGTCCTTACTACGTAGAACAAATTTCTACAGCTGGGACACACCGTGGGACGCAGCGCGAGGTCTTCAGACCGTCTCAAAACAGAGGCTTTCAAATACGAACTAGCAGGTCTAGAGATGATACACACAATAACCCCGTAATGGTGAAGAATAATGCAACACCATTCGTACTTCAATCGCGCAGCTCATAAAACACGATTTTCTCGTTAAGCTCGTTGGAAAAATACATCGGCAAAACAGCAAATATGTCATCCTCGGAACAGACAATATTAAACTTCTTGCTGGAGATATTGTAGCCAATTTTTCCAACTAAAAACCTTACTGACTCAAATTCAGTCCGGGAGAGAAATGTACGAAAAAAGCACTCTCTTTTTTCCAACCATATCCACTACTCGAAACGTAACCTGAATGATAGAGTTCCGAGATGAAAAATCCGGTCCGGTCGCGAGTAACAAATTCCTTCATCTTCCTACGTGTTTCTAAGCATCAGCCCACCCAAGTTTAGAGCACACCAAACTGCACACCGATAATTTGATTCGAACATCATAAAAGAACCAACCAGAAGTGCACTTCAAACCAATGTGTCCTTTTTTTTGGGAAGGTAAGTAATTCTTTTTCCTTTCTTTGCAGTTACGCATGTAAGGGTAAGTGTACAAATATTCTCGTCCGGTGTTCCACCAACCAGTGCCGAGTTGCTATCTACAAGATCTTATCCTTAACCTTTTTTTGGACTTTTATTTTTCCTACATCTATTCTGCAGTTACCCATTTGGGTTAGTTACCTGGACCGGTGGAGTTTGCCAGTTGTTACACATTGCTTTTTCACGGCAGCTATTTGTACCATTATTCTGCGAGGCCGTTTCGCACCCAACGTTGGAACGCTGCGAAGTGGAAAAAAGCCCCTGCAGGACAAAGGCCAAAAGGATGACGATGTAGGGACACTGGCGCCATTTAGCTGGACAGTTTTACATTCCTTTTTTACGGGGCTCGTTAAAATAATTTAGTTAGCACAGCGCACAGCTCTAGTGTCTGGTCCGCGTCAAAAGGGTGCCTTTTTCTGTTGGTGCCGATCGGCCATCGGATGTCCTGTTCAAGGGGGTTATCCTAACCATATACCGACCTGTTAGCAAACAGTGCTTTCGCTCTGTTAATTCGCAGTCAACGAGTGCTCACCCATTTTTAACCGCCATTGTGTTACTCGAATTTGACCAAAAATTTTAAAAACCAACGTGCCCGTAACTACCGTTTAGCTTGGAGAGCTAGAACTGTTCTAATATAGGGAACACTTTGCAACACAATGACTTCTCCACACAGCAGAGCATAAAATCAAATGACGCAAAATCTAGCATTTTTTC
This sequence comes from Anopheles minimus, assembly GCA_000349025.1. NCBI lineage: Eukaryota > Metazoa > Arthropoda > Insecta > Diptera > Culicidae > Anopheles > Anopheles minimus. Next base: position 10,061,081 of record KB663721.1, read on the forward strand.
TGCGTTTGGACGTCAGGAGAACACCAAACATTGGAAGCGCACACGTAGAGAGTGAAATCATTTGCATCGGGTATAGTATTCATGTGATTACTAAATTTCCATAAAATATTCATCGCCACTCCCAAAACGCTCTGCCGAAATGGGCGCAGAAGGGCGATGTAATGCCCGGGTAAAAGTCTCCGGGATACGGCTAACAGCAAAAGGGATGCCCTGTTATATAACTCAAACTCATCAGCACCAACGGGCACAGCAAATGGATAATAGTACATGTCGTCACTGTACTGGCCAGGGAAATGGTGAAAAGTGCCTTCAGCAGCTCTCAACTTTTTTTTGTTTTTGCTAGTTTGAGGAAATTTCAGAATCCCCCTATCTAGCTCACCACCACCCCTCGAGGGACAGGGGATGGTCTTAATCGTGATGAGAATATCCGGTTCTCATGGGAAATAAAGTGGCAAATTAAATGGTTCGATGTACAGAAACAGGTTCATGCAAAAGGACCACCTGTCAGGATGGGAGTCGGAGATGTAGCATGGCGTGTGCGGGGACGCCTCCGTAACATACGATTATGTGGCTCGAAAATGTAGCAGTTAGCGTTTAATTCGTCTTTTAACATACAACTGCTCCACAACAACCTTTAACGCACCCGGGGAGCACCAAATAATGGAACCCAATTTCGTTCGAAACCGTCCCCGGCGAAGATGGATAGTGGTAGCGATATTTAAATACCCATATCATAATCATAAACGCTGCCGCCGGAATGACGTTCGCTTTCGGTGACGGGAAAGTGAACGATTTACTTAATAGTCCATTTTTCGGCTCGTAGCATTCTTGAGCGTATGCCAACGCCAGAGATATCCGAGGAGATCGGCCACCTGTCCACCATGTATCTCACTCGGCTAGGGTTGTACGGGTTTACCTCTTTCACCGGGGCTTGTTGTGTGTATCGAGTGGTACCGAATGAGTTGAAAATTTATGCTGACATAGATGAAACGACCTTTTTGCTTAACTGTCGCCAACCTGCACGCGATACCAGACGATAGTGGTACGATCAATGACGCATCCGACGGGGTAAATAACATTATCCCGGACGACGTCTAATAGACCCAAGCTGTCATAACTTGCTGGCAGAGATGGCTACGATAACCCCATGAAAAGCTTGAACAGTAATGAATTTTATGGACAAACAGATAAATTCATTAGAGGCATGGTTCAGAAGGGAATCCCAATACTTTGTACTGCAGCGATTGCATAATATCGTGCATAGAATGTTAGCGAATTTCTGCTATGCAAAATTAAAAAAAAAATTTAACGTAAAAAATTCGTATAGTCTACTTTTTGTCCAATATGTTCCATGTGGTTCATACTTTCCAAGGTCTTAAGTATCCTCGCAGAGCATCATTAATTCTTACCTGTAAAGAAAAAAGTAAATAAAAAGAAATTAATTAATTAGTGAGAATTACTACAAACATTTTTGAGAATTCTAGAAACGATTTTCCACAAAATTGTGGAGTCAGAGCATAGAAAGTGATCAAAACATGTTTTGGGACGGAAATGATTTTTTTCCAGGTACTAGATTATGGATATTTATCTGAACATGATAAAGCAACCAAAATTTAGCATAACTTGAACGCTATTCTACACTCTTATAAACAAGCAAAGATTTTTCCATCTTGTCTAGTTAACCCTGGCATGCAATTATTGGTATCTCAATACAAAATTTCGTTTATTTTGAATATTTTTATCTTGTCACGTGCACATTTTGGTTGAAAGTACCCATTACAAAGGCTAAAGCAAAATAAATGTAGATCTTTTTAGAATCTTTTGGCAATGGAAACTGCTTTAAGTGAGTCGTGAATTTTGAACACTTAGTTAAACATCTACAACAAATCAGAAATAATGAGCAATTATCTTTATATATTATTTAGTTTTGGGTGAACATGCATAACACCATGAACAAATATCCAGCTACAAAATGGAACATGCCACATACAAATCTAATGGTCTTGCCAGTGGTTCCATCGTGTCCCACAAGATTCGAATCGTTTTATTGATTTCTCGATCCCTCGACACCGCAGATAGGTAAATTAAATAAATACGCCTCTCGTTTACGACGCACTTATGTAAAATAACTTTAAATACCAATCAACCATTACGGGATAGACTGCGAAGGAAGGTGACAATTGGCAACTACCAATATTGCCCAACCCTGGTTAACCACCGTCATCATCACTACACACGCACGCATGTAGATATATCCTTCAATACAACCAACAGGTCAATGGGCAGCTTAAACACCCCGTTCAACCACCTAATGGTATCGTTTTCATTGCCGCAGCATTGCCATCGATATCCGACTGGCAATATAAACACGACATCCGATGTCTGCCGGCATCAAGTTTGCTCCGGCTGCGGTCAGGACGTTTCACTCTCCATGAGCTTAAAGATGCGTTTACTTTCAACTTCTACCTCCACTTCCTGGGGAAGCAATATTTGCCGAACGGGAAGTTTTCACGACGAAGACGCCCCACCCGAGCCAGAGACCGACAGAAGGATTCAAATGCTTTCGCCTCCTTCTTGGAGCGCGCGCTCGTTGCACAAAATGGTTAATCCTTTTCTACGTCCTCCGCTTCCGATGGTCTTTGCAGGCGTGTTTGCACGACAAATGGTCACCAAGGAACGGTGATTGCTCTCGATTACGTATTTGCACAGACGCAATTTTCTTTGACCTCGGCATGGAAATCACAGTTCCTGTACGGTACCGGGTGGAGTTCTCCGAAATCATTTTGTTCTGGAAATGTTGCACCGGAGGGAGTTATATACCCTAAGCATACAACATCGACCGTGTCTTGGCGAGTTGTAGCTCCAAGATGGAATCGAGGGCAACCCGAAATTGTGTTGCAAATGTTGTGCAATTCGATAAGTTAACCAAAACTCATTAGAAACTTTACATACATTTTTGTGATGATTTTTTCGAGCCAAAATGTTGTTCGTCGTAGGGCGATCAAGTATGACAGCTAAACTCATTTAACCAAATAACTTTTCAAACAACTTCCTCGTCACCTATCTAGACAGATTCTCCTAAAAGACGGCACAATAGCTCTTGTTGTCTAAATCGATAGATGCCTCCATCAGGAACTCGTTCTACTTCGAAGCAGATTGCAAGACACGGCATAAACCCCGCGGGTTGCCTGAAAACGAACGAATCGTTTGTACACACGCCGATGTCAAATCTCGTTACCGTTTTTCAGATTCGTTCGGTACCGTATTGCATTCCCAAGAGCTCACTCACAGCATTTAAGCATTTGCAGACTTCGTTCGCCGGTTGTTTGAAGGGCAGTACAGTAAAAAAAAACGCATCAAACGCGAAACAACACCCTACGAACGTCATATATGAGCAAACGGACACTGCTCGAGATGGTTGGACTTGCTGCAGTGGCCTAATTTTGAAACACCGGAACGTTACGCTGCAACCAAAATGTGTCACCTTCCCGAAATATCCGACGATGGAAATGGGAAAACATGTTCGACGTGACAGATGCATTATTATGCACTTTACGATATGAAGCGAGTGTCGTCGTGTATGAACCACAAATAAAAACGATCGATATGTGGCACTATTACAACTAGAGAACATATGTTTTGGGAATCAAGGCAAACATTATACCGTTGTTGGATGCATTGAGTGTAAAAAGTCGCAACTCAGAGTCATGAAAAAGATAATTAATACGTACTTCTCAGTTGCATTGTACGCTATTAATTTTCTCCCCTTTGAAACAGCGACAAAAACCATTTGCAGGGTTAAAATGTGAGCTATAGCATACCGATGACTAACAGATACGAAACGATTTTTCCACAGGCAGCGAAAACATCTCAGATCACTATTTTGAGCGCACCAAACATATACACCAATTTACCAGAGTCACAGCAACAACTGCATCTTTGCATGGAAACCATTCAAAACGGCAAAACGAGATTGATGATGACGTTAGCCAGAGCCAAAACAAAACAGAGTGGGTTGTTTTAGATTCCTGGTTAGTGGAAAAAAAACGTAGAAGTGATGCACCAGTTGCAGTGAAGTTGCTTTGGCGCTCTCTCGGACATTTCCAACAGAATGCGCCACCGGAATGACCCAATGTTTCAATCAAAATGCCGCAATAAAAATAACACTAGATGACTTCTTTTATTTTGACGTACGACTGTCCGTGAGCGAACTAAATGAGGAATGCTAGCATTCTATATTCCAACGACGATTGCTAAATGATGATAAATTCATCAACAGTTTTGATGTTAGGGGTAAAATTGTTAAACTTTTTTAATTTACATTAACTTTATTTCTTCAATAATAGGGTCTAAAATTCCATCCAAATCGATCTCATAGGTAGGACTGACTATCCAGTTGCGGGTAAAGGCAATTCAAGGAAGTCAGATATAGTCGACCAAAACCTCTAGACTCTTATGTCATAAAGGAATTAGAAGAAGTTTTTATATGAGACTTCAAACTTCAAATTTCATTTCATTTTTAGAGACTTCATTTGGGAGTAGAATCTGTGTTTAGGCAGAAGAGATGTGATCTTCACACAATTCGGGTAGCACCAAATCTCGTCCGGATCATTCTCAAATCGCCACAAAAACGAAAGAATTTAAAAAATCCAAGTCTTCAAGAATGACTCTTAAAATAAAGCAGAGTACATGAAACTCAAGAAACGCCAGAAATGACAAACCAAGCACTTCTCCTATGTCTGAAATACTATTATACCTGGAACGTGAGAAATAATTTACATTGCATCAGGACTCGTTTCATGTGCACAATTGTTTAGAATTAACCATTCTCAAAACTTTTGTAATATTGAAAATACCCGTCATCCTATCCAGTTCCTATCGTTGTCCCGGGCGTCAATAAAAGCTCATAGCCTTTACGGTAGCCTTTAAAAGCGCACTGCAGATAAAGCTATTTGTGTACTCATCTGAACGCAACTTTGACAGCTCATATTAACCCCTCAGCCGCCGGTGTGGACGTGGAAGTGTTTTATAAATATTTCGCTTTATGATTTGCTCCTTCTTTTTTGTGAGAGATTCATATTACCTTTCATCCCCCAGCACAGGTAAACAAAGCCCGATAGCACCGACCGAAACGGGGAGGAAGAAACTTTTCCGGCACTTTTACTGCTCTCACCTATGCGCAACGACGACAGCGTGGTCCAGTGGTCAAACTTTCAACCCGCAGCATCGTGGAGGCCTGATGATGCTAGGCTCAAAGTTTCCACCATTTGTTCGGCAGGGCTACGGGATTTTAAAACCCATCAAGCCAAAAAATGGTTTTTGCTGCTTCGTTTGCTGGTGAGCCATTTTTTTTTTGGGAAAGAGAAAGATGCTGATATAAAATTGCGGACGAAATGAATTCGGAAACTTCGTTAGCTAGGCGAATTGCTTCATCCACTGAGGATTTTTTGGTTTGACGTCATCAAACTGTGCAAAACGGGTAGAGAACCGATAACATCAGATAAGCTTATTGATGTGGAACGGCAAAAGAATGAATGTCTGAGATCATCGGGTAGAACAGAAGCTGCTCTATTTATTAAACCAATCAATAAAGTAGTAAAAGGGACATGAATTGGCACAAAAAACTTAATTCGGTCACATTTAATTATTATGAACATTTTTTTATCACTAAAACGAATCAGAATTTTTTTTTGGAACATAACATAATTGACATAATTTTTTTTAATCTAATAGAATCTTGCACATTTTGCTACTTCACATTGCGTCATTATGGAGGCACATTTCGATTCTACTGCGATTCGAAGAGCAAAACACGACCGAGTGCCCATTTGTGACACTTACAAACACATTTCCTCCGGTAGACAAACTCCATCTGATACTATCCAGCTCCACATTAGTTCTTCACCCACCTAGCAACCACCGGCTGAGTTACCGCTCTTGCAGCCAGCAATAAGTAGGTTGATAATGGGATTATCAAACAGCAAACAGCTCCAAGCTCAACCCACCACCTTTTCCTTTTCGTACGGACCATTTAGCGTGAGCTCGAACAATCAAACTTTGACAAATACATTGTATTTACATCACACCGACGTCTGCGGGGAGCGAGCACAGGGGTTCGGCAATGGCACACGGCACGGAAATGTGGAACTCGACTACTGTAATCGATCGATCGACCGCCATTCCGCCGGCTCCAGAGTGGAATCGAATCATTGCAATGACAAACGCGTGTACGATTTGCTGCAGCTGCTTTGCTGGGTGCGTATCGATCGATGGGCGTAAAGCCGATAAATGATCGTCGGTGTAGGATTAGGGAAAATGGTTCACGGTCTGTTGCAGAATGTCGTACGGAATGGCAAAATTACGTACCGAAAAAACGGGTTCGGCTCTGAATTGAGTGCGTTATGCATGATAAGGTTAAAGCCATTTTACACGATGCGCGTTCAACAATAGTCAATCTAAATTCTAAATTACAAATCTGCTACAAGATAACAAACATGCATTCTACTTATTTTTAAATGGCTCTCTGTTGTCCAAAATAGGGGTCTTAAGATTTTATCGTAACTTAGCCGACTAATTAAAGAGTTTGCTACCAGGTCAAACTGATCAAATTTTCCTTGAGAATGCTTGCAATTTTTCTATACCCATTTTGTTCGGCTGTCTCGATAAGCTTACGATAGTGGCCATACTATAAAAGCACTAAAACATTTTCTATACGATCCCTAGTTGTTAGCATTAATTACGTTTTAATGGTTGTTCTGTTGAGAGAGCAAGCAAACACAAATCAAGGGAGCCAGAAATGATTTCATTCTATTCTCATTTTCAGTGACACTCGAAAACTAGACCATGTCCGTATTGAAAAACTTTCCGTCCATCCAAGATTTGAACCCAGAACCAACGTAATATAGATGATTGGTCCTTTTTAATCGACTATATGGCTGGCTCGATCGTATCACGTTAAATCTCCTACTTCTCATGCTAGAGCGTCCACGATGTAGCTAACAGTGTTGTGTACGATGCGTTACATGTTCGTAGAAATGTATATTCACTCATGATGAGTTAATTAAGCTTCAACAAAATAAGATTAAGCAAACAATACCGCCGAACATTCCAGCTAGAACGATCAATTTTCCACCAATTGCACTCCACCATCATCATCTCCAATTAGAAACACCTTTTTTCTTTTGTTTGACAATGGAATGATTAATTTGCAAGTTCTTCCGCGAAAAAGATGCCAACATTTCCCCACCCAAACCCTACTGCTGACGCTCAACAGCAGCATAAGAAGAAAGTAAACTCGATCGCGTAGTTCACGCAAAGGAAAAGTTTCTCACCTGCGAGAAATGTGAAGATTCTTGACTGTTTTTTTTTTCTTTACTTTGCTACACCTTTTGCCATCTAAATGATGATAAATGGCTGAATGATGAGCTTTCGATGGTAAAGTGTGCGTTTTTTTTTTTTGCTGAATATCTTCCTCTTCACCAGGAATCGTGATCAGCTACTCAGGACCCGTCCAGACGTGAGGAACAAATATTTGGGACTGACTTTTTTCTTCTTCTTTGTTTGCGCTCCACGGCAGAAACAACAACCGCGGACGTCAATTCCAATCACGTGAAGCTGTTATTAGCAAGCGTTTGCAAAAGTCGGCAGCCGTACGTGTATAAGCTATCGCTATAATGTTTTACTTTGCTTCATTAATTCAATCAGCCTAATTCCATGGCTAAAGCTCTTTAAGTATGTTTTCTCCAATTTATGTCAAACAACTTAGCACCCCAGCAGACAAACAGGAAGGCAGACCGATGGGGGAAGGTGACGCGTAAGAATGCCGCTTTTCCTTGCAAATGAAAATAGTATCTCACAGCGGCTGTGCATAGTAATGAGTAGAATTAAATCCCAGTCACGTGGTCGCGTGATTAATGAGATTGTCCGCTTCTTACCGTGCGTGTGCGTGTACCACTCGTAGAATCGGATCAGTTACAAGCATTTCCAAACCAACCAACGTACTACAGTCAACGATACGGCAAACGTTTTGCTTTTCAGGTGAAAATCTAACTGCACACACCAGCGAAATGCGTACGAAAACCACGCACACCAGTTGGAAAAGTGTCATCCCGATGGTTGGCGGTGCGCGTGTGCGTAAATATTTTGCCGACAAAAATAAACCGCCCGTTAATTTCGTGCCATAGGAAATTAGTGCAACCACGGCGTGTGGACACAACCATTTTGAGCGCCTATAAATACTGGCCCCGTATGTGCGTGTCTAAGGTGGTACACTCCTCCATAGGGAAAGCAATCGCAAGAGCATTCCTTTGGAGACAGCACGTTCGGGCGCTGTGCAGTGGATGGCAAACTAGTTCCGTCCCTGGTCGATCCCAGCTCCAATTGGTTCTTCGAAACAAGACCAACCTAATGGTGAACCGGAACCGAACGATCCGGTGACCGAGCAGAATCGAACGGTGACATTTTTCGCCACACCGAGCTCATATGCAACGGGGTCTGGGAAAACTCGGTTGCACTGCGGCGTTGGTTTGGCTGGTTAGTGCATTGAAAAGAAGGAAAAAACACGGTTAGCGAATGCTTCACATTCCGTGGAGTTAATCTTGCATGGCATTGTGTTGACGTGTCGAATGTCGCAGTGGAAACTGTTTGCATCGGCGAGTTGTTTTTTCAACACATTCTGGATCGATGGCAGGGAAAGTAAGTAGGAATTATCTTATCTGGTCGATTATTTAGAATATTAAAATTTTAAGAGTTTAAATGATATGTCTTATTCATTCAAGACCTTATTGAATAAGTATTTATATTAATTGCTGGTCGGTGGCCAAGGACATAACGGCGCTTGTCTTAAATGACAGAATCGGGGTTCGAATCACGTCTGGACCGTTACATTTATTCAGTTTATTACTTAAAACCCCTTTCTCAACATTATCGCTATCCAAGTCGAGTTGCAGTGGCCAATATTCAGAAGGATTTTTGCAAAATACACATTTCTGGATGCAAGAATATTACTTGACATGCTACAATGCTCTGCTACAGATTACAGTGAGCTGATAATAGCATTAGAATGACACCAGACGATCCAGTCTCCGTGAAGTCTTGTTAAGATGTCTACATGGACAAAGAGGCGTGGTTGATCCAAATTGAGAGAGAATGATATCGTGGATGTGCCCACAAGAAAAACTGGGGAAAAATCAAACAAACGTAGATATCTTGAGACACTCAAATATGACAAAAGTCAAGGCAGATGTCAATATAACTTCACTGTAATCGAAATTTAGAAACTCTCGTCCAACTTAAAGGAGTATTGCTCCAAGCTACCATGAGAACATGAATATGAACATCAAGATAGTCTTTAAAGAATACGAGGAAATGCTTCATTTTAATAGCATAACTGGAAAGAAAGAAAAATAAACCAACTCATAAGGTCACACATGACACCGTCAAGTGTTACCGGACACGTGCATTTTGCCGCCCCCTGCTGTCGGGAGTTTGACACATAGCATGCAAATTAGTTCGGATTAATTATGCCGCACTGTCACTGTTTGCCGACTTCGAGCGATAATTGATACGGAGTGTAATTGATTATAAACGTTAATTATCTTGAAATCATATGCCATCTGGTGGTTGGCAAAAAGCACACGGCGAGGCTGAATACAATCTCGCGTCTGAAGGAGCTACAAGTACTGGAGCTGGACTTGAGTTGTGATTGTAATAAGCCTTTTAAATTTATTAGCAAAGCGCTCGGAGATTCGAGGGTCCGGTTACATTGCTTGACCATTACAGTCGGACAGATGATTTATTTATGTTTCCGCCAATTCCAATTATTAATTTAGTAACACACGAAAAAAAAATCTTCAAGTACATTTTGTGAAGTACTCTTATTGAGAATCAGGAATGAACCACTCCCACTTGATTTTGCCGGGCGAGTGATGCACACATTTTCCGCCAAATGGATTAGATAGCGATCGCTACCCATTCCCTTACACGCCATAACTTCTTGCCGTTCACACTGCAGTTACAATCAGTTATGCGACTGCATTTGTATTATTTTATCACAGTTTAATGTGGATTGTCTGGTGGATACGTTGGATGAGAAAGATTGCATTTGGTATGTAAGGCATTTGCTTGAGCTCGTCCATTGTTGTTTTTTTTTTTTCAAATTGTCGCAGAAGAGCAGACGAATAATAATCTCGAAGCAGGAAAAAAAACCCGCCAACAAAAACAAAGCTGAAAAAAGCGTTAAGCTGAAGTAGTACAGAACGACTGAAATAGTACTGCAATCTGTCGGAAGTGAGCCGGAAACTGGAACAAACGTACCGTAAAAGAAGACGAGAAACGATAACATAAAAGAACCAGCAGCTGGAGGAGAAAAAAACTGTCTCCAAAAATGAAACCTGGGAAGGTTGCGAGAGAACATTCCGCATAATATAAGTTTCTCACACGAAAACCCTTCCACTGTATGAAACTGCTTCACTTAACTGCATAAAGCAGGGAGAGAGAGAGAGATGCAGGATTTGGAGGTACCGGAAAAGCAGGAAAAAGTTTATCCGATTCATTGAAATGGTTCTACCGTTTTAATCTGCAGAGTTACGCATTGAGAAATGAGCTGATTGAAATGATAATGCATAAGTATCGTTTTTATATGCACATTAAACATGGCACTTAACGACAACTCTTCGCAATGTGAGATAAGGCGAAAAAAACATAAAGAAAATGCTTAAGTTAAGTACAAAAAATATGAAAAATTTTATAGTTTTTTGCCTTCATTTTTTTGTACAAACGACGTTGAAGTGTTGGTACTGCTTTTTTGCATAAACCTTCGCCTCGGTGTGAAAATACACCCATTTACGACGCCATCGTTTAAAAATATGCAGCTTCATATGAAGACATTACTAGTTTCGCCGTGTTCGGTCAAAACGTTCCACACTAACACGCGATTAGAGAACACTCCAGAGTACAGATAGACATTGAAACGATGTAGAAGCGCCAGATAAGTTCTAACTAAAACCCGGCACGACACACGGGGAATGGTAAGAAAAACCAGCGACACAACAACAACAAAAAATCATTTCACTTTTATGCATTTAGCATTTTAGCACGCCAGAACGAAACACATGGAGCCAGCATCCCATAAATACACACACACACACCGGGTTTACGGTGAATTTACTGTGAAAGCGATTTTTTTTCACTATTTCCACCAGCAAATCCATTTCCACAGAACGGAAAGAGTTGATGTACTGCCGTTGCATTTTTTTCTTGCATGGCATGTTCTGCAATTTGAAACAGTGGCGATGCAATTTTGCTGTGTGAATCAGTTCTTATGCGGTAAGGCGATAAGTAGAAAGTAGTTGTTTTTTTTATGCAACTGTGCCAATCGATTGTTTGCGAAACAATTCCACATAGTGCAGCGCGTGTGCATTTAGTGTAAACGAGTCGGGAAAATACTAAAAAATTGAAAATGATCTATAACTCGTGCATCCGTTCGTAAGGAATGTTGCTGTTGATGATACTATTTGCAAGGCAAGCAATTTGTTTGATTATTTTTTTTACGGTCAGTGATTAACCCTACAGAACGTGTCGCTTTTCTTAATAGCGAAGATTGGAAACATTTTTTATTAGAAACACAACTTTATGAGATAAATCTTTCAAAAATACAGTATGCAGCCTCATTCGATGTAACTAAACAAGGAATCGTACACCCAAGAATTATGTCTTGTAATCGAGTTTTATCCAGAATGTCTGAATAAAACAATATGTTAAAATATGTTGATGCAAATTTTGATAATCAGCATAAAAATATGCTCCTTTCGAAGCAATGCATCCCAACGATCTACCATACTCTTCCATTTCTTCCGCAATGTTTATATCATGTAGTCAAATGTTTCATTGCAAATTCCCATAAAACAATTGTCGGCAAATTTCACATTCTAACGCCAAATGTTTAACATAGAATAGATAAATTTCCCAAAATTATGCAAATGCAGAAAAATAAAAACTAAGGCGTTTAATTTCAATCAGACATAAACGATCTGAACTATTTCCTTCTCCCTAATAAAAGGATATATATAAATAAATTCTTGATTGAATGCTTCACCACTATCAATGGAATTCCCCACTAAGCACACATGGTTTGCGAAACCCGACCGGGGACACAACCATCGCTAAAGCCTACGTTTGCAAACCAAGAATGGTGCAATAATTATAGAAATTTCCGGTCCGCATCGATTCTTCTACCTTTTTCCCTTTTTCATGAACGGTTTGCCAGCATTTGGCTGGTTCGTTTGCCTGTACAGTTCCCCGTTCCCGAGGACACACTGCCTCTACGTGTGCTTCATCCCGAACGCAGTTTAAGTGTGAACCACAAACATGACGGCAGGCGCGACGAAGAAGAAGAAAGATCAAGTTTCTGCAACGCTAAGCATCGATCGTGAGAAGAATGTACGAGAGAGTGACACACGATCTGCAACCGAACCGCAACTAATGCAATGCTGCTGGTAGCTGATGGAATGTCGCATAGTAGGATATTAATTTTTCATTACCGTTTTACGTACGAAACGTCCATATTTTTTTTCCAGTGTAGCAAAATTAATTAAATTACTTTAATTGTACCCAAAAACTTATAATCACCGATTGCAACCGAATGCCGTTTAAACGAACGAATGCAACGAATGAAAAATAAACGATCCACGTCTGTTTGTTGCACTTTAGCAATCGTCGGCTCGGGGTGTAGGTTTGCCAGTCAGTGAAACCAGATTCCCGGTGGAACCTCGCATGACTAAAAAAAAAACCCGTAAGCCCGTCTTACCGTTGCCGTGGTTGCTGCACAAAGATTTCATTGACTTTTGCCCGTTTCTTCCGTGCGAATTAATTCTTTGTTTCCATCCCTGTTACATTCGCCTTCTGGTGAGCCAAACACTCGAATAGGTGGGCATCTATTGGAATGTAGTACGATCGTGATTTTTGCTAAACATCACACACGAGAATGGCGTCGGAAATGAAGGTAGCGCAAAAGGAAGAAATTACAGGTGTGAACCTTTGCAGAGTGACTGTTCCAAGCAACAGAAGTAACATTTTTTTCGCAGAATATGTGTTCCAGAGCATAAGATTTGCAGAAATAATTTAGTGGTTTTTAATTAATCTACTAATTTAATTTCCTTTCCCTTCTCTAATCTATTCCATCACGAAAATAATATCACACAACATGTCAGATAATCTTCCACAAAATCGTCAAATGTACAGTGGCCCAAAACCGTGCTCCAAATACGGCCGAACACAATCGGCACCCTTTGTTGTGATTCTTATCAGAGCGCGTAAAGTTAAGATAAGATGCAGTTGCGAGCCAAAAAAATATGGAGCAGCTGTCTGGTAATACACCAGAAAACAGCACAACAAACACATTCTCAAACACGCACTCCGTAAAGGTTGCGGATGAGATAAAGCGAACGCGCCGGCGAATTAAATTTGTCCTCAATTCGACACAGAACGAAGCAAATATTTTACAACACAGCGGAAGAAATGTACAGCTTTTATCGAGCACATTTCTCTTATCGTGGTGAAGATATAGTGGGATTTGGGGGGGGCACAAGTCGCCACCCACGAGGGTAAGATGTTACACGCACCGCGAATGTAGCCGCAATTAGGCATACGATGTCACATGGGATTTTTTGGAAGGCGCTACATTAAAATTACAAGCTCAGGTAAGTTAGTTGAAGACATTAAAATTTAAATAGCAATGAAGATCATCTATTTATCAAAGATAAGCTAAATTTGAATAAAAATCAAATCGATCTTCCAAATAGACTAACGAAAACTTCAATTTAAGAAGGGATGGCTTGGACTCGGTCTCACTTCGATCGCCCATTATCGGACAACCTTGAACGAGGAGATGTGGCCACGAATCGAGCAGAGTGATTCGGTTATTTATGGACAAAATTTTGAAGCTGGTCCACCCACGGGCTAGAAATGTGCGATGGGAAGGAAAACACCAAATAAACCTCTCCAACAGATTTGGCGTGGCGTTACGAACCGATCAGACGATCGAGTGCAATATAAATAGGGAACGATATTTAATAGAGAATGGTTATGAGGGATGAAGAAGAAGGTTTAAATCATTACATTATGTTGCTAAAATGAACAAAAGTCCCCACCACGCTATTGGTGCCAACGTCACAAACCCAACCAGGCTGTTGGAAGATCTTTATCTTACTACACTGGCTTACCTTCTTTCGCGTTTTTCGTGTTGTTCGGTGGCACCGTGTTACCATTTCCGCTGCCAAATCCGCCACTGCCTCCACCGCCTCCACCGCCACCACCACCACCACCACCAATACCCCCGCCCACACTGCCACTGCCACTTAATCCCACCACACCGCTCATCATCACGTTACCGCCGCCCACGCCGGCACCAACACTCGCACTACCGGTAGAGGATTGATTTTTATCTACGCTGCAATACATTATTTGAGGCTCCCTTACCCCGCACGCACCTTTTCCCACACGTAAGGAGGCACAAAGCAGGTGTATTGGTGTAAAGGTTTCTTCACTGCTTCTGCTTTGATTTCAATTTTTATCACTTTTTACGAAAATTTAAAAAAACAACAAGGACACACACGCACGAACGCACGCACACACGCGAACACTCCAGCACCGCACGGACTTCACCACGAGCACGGCCGCGTTACGGATGCACCTGTGCACGAAATGTGAGGCAGCATCGACATCAGGCGTAACATCTGCTCGAATTGTTACGCGTAGCGCTGAAAACGCCGCCTGGCAAGCATTTTTCGGTCATATTTTAACTAGCATGGACACTAAACCTTTCAGCCGTACACTTACAATTTATCACTAAACGGAACACTTGCTACGAAAACACCAACCGAACGGGTCAACTCAACCAGAGCAAGTTCTTGCGGGTGGGGTTCTAGGCCTGATGGAAAAGGGATGGAATAGAAATAAATACATAATAGCACACCCGCGGATGATTACTACGGTACGGAACGCGCACCGAACACGCCAAACTGCAACCAGAAAACAGCATCGACCGAATTCCTGCACTGGCAGCCCCTGCTCACTTCGTGAGAAGGAATCTTCACTCACGAGTGAGAGATGAGTCACGGTAGCAGTACCTGTCGGCACGGTCGCTAGAAAGAGACCGTAGCTGACAGGACACGGAAAGGATATGCGTACAGTATTGTCTATACACGCGTATCACGCACACACATCCAGCAACAACTAGCACCAGCTCACCCGGATAGATCTCAGGCCGTCTTCTTTTTGACAGGTTGGTTTCCCACTTGGCCCCGGTGGTTTATTGCTGGGAAGGAAAGCAAAACAAAGCACCACCACCGTCCGTAGCGCCAGCAGCTAAATCCCTACACAAATACGCACACCACCTGTCCAACGAAACGGCAACGCTTGCTATGGTGGTACGGTTTTCCAAAGTGGATATTTTCACACTATTGTCACCACACGCAAAAATTGACCGACATCGTCGTCATCTTCCAAAAAAAAAAAACGATCCGCCGTTTCGTACACTTTTTTGCTGTTGTTGGTAGCGCTCCGTTCGCTGCGCTCTGTTTCGCTCACTCGCACCCAGCCAGCAACGTTGAAGGCGGCAGTGCACTTTGCCTTTTTCTTTCACTCTACTACTTCGTCTGTCCTAGGCGATCGAACCTGTGTGCCTTCTACCTTTCGACCAATGCGCGTACGGTTTCTCCTTCACTCTCCCGCGAAAATAGGCATCATCACTCTTTACGTTGTTGTTTTTTCTTCCTTCTTCGCTGGTGCTGCTGCTGCTGCACAGACGGAACACGCTCCAGCGATGGCTTCCGTTCCCGGTTTCGGTGGATTTCGTGGAGGCCCTTCGCCGCTTCACCGCCCTACCACACTGCCAGGTGGGTTCGATCGATCACCTGACCCGTCGCACCGGTGTAACGATGTCACACGGAGCTAGTCGCACATCGATCTGCACGCAAAGCCCAACGAATCTAGCAAGCCACATAAACAGTCTGCCAAAAAGTGAAACGTTTTGAAAGGATTCCACTACTTTTGCGGATAAATTTCCGGTTCCTGTTCGCACCGTAGCGCACTGTTACAGCCACCGATGCACGACCACCCCGGTCGGTTCCGATCCACTTGCCATCGGTGGGGCGTTCGATCGCAACAGCCAGCACAGATGATGATGATTCCCTTTCAAACACAGTCCTTTGAACACGGAGATGAAGCGATCAAGGATTACACGAGCAACAGACCCTAAATATCGGGACCGTCAATGCTGGAACGGCTTGTGTCCCGTTTGCTGTGGAAATCGGGGTCACTGTTCCCGAGCGGTTCCGGAGAACACCAACCGTGAACGCGGCCAGCGATGGATGCTGCTTCTCGGCGAGATTATTCTACGTTTCTTCGTCGATAAAAAAATAAATGCTGTTAAAAAAATACAACAACCCTCGTTTATCCGTCCCGGATATTTCAATAGCACGAATCATCGAACACGAACCATGCTCGTTGACAAGCGTAAACATACACGCGTTCATAACGCCGAGTTGAATACTAACACACCGTTTCAATATTACCGTTTCCTAGCACGATCCTACAATTTCACAACTGTTTCGTGGAAAACCACAAAAATCCCGCATGATAGAAAAATCTGGTGGATGCGAGACGAAACTTTATTCAAGGATCGTTTTCTTACATAAAAATAATTCATCTAGAGTGTTAAGTCCATCGTCGTGGGATTGCTGTCCCGGCTGGAACTATCCGCCGAGCTGAGCGTCTCCTGCGTTTCCTCCCGTACCACTCGCACGATATTGGGATCCTTTTTCTCCTTACTCTTTTCTCGGTCTCGATCTCCCCGCTCCTTATCCTTCTCCCGATCCCGCTCCCGTTCCTTATCCTTGTTATGCTTGTGCTTGTGCTTATGCTTATGTTTCTTTTTGTCTTTCTTTTTCTTTTTCTGTAAAATTGATAAAAAAGTAATTTGTTTCAATGTTTCCTGATTCCGACATTCCCATTGGCCCAGAAAACTTACCTTACTGCTATCCGACTTGGAACTGTTTAGATCTGGCTGCGGAGATGATTCGCTATGTACACCCGTCTTTACAAACATACCCGGCTCGAAACCGGTTGGACCGGCGTTCTTCGAGCTGCCCATACTGATGCCCGGCAGGGAGATGGAATTGTCCGAATAAAATTCAGCCTTTATCTTCTTCGCCGGCGGGTCCTTATCCAGCGCACTGGACGGTGTATCCGTATCGTCCAGATCGATCACCTCCTGCTTTACCGTATCGTTCGTCTTGTGGCTTGATTCACCGGCCTCCTTCTTGATGTTGGCCTCTACCGTTTCGATGATACGCTGGTTTTCCCGCGCTATTCGCTCATTATTCTCCTGTTCCTCCCGTGCCCGACTTTCCGCATCATCGTATGGAGAGCCGTCACGGCTTCGCGGTATCATTACCTTCGTGTCACCTATTTCGATCAAGTCGAACGATTCCTTCACGTCGGGTTGTTCCGGCGTGAGGGAACGATTGCGTTTTATCGTATATGGAGCAAGTGTTAAATCGTCCGAGGTTGGGGAGTTACGGCGGCTTGAACGATCCGTGTAGAAACTGGTTGAACTTTTCTGTGGACGCAAAATTGCTCCCAGCTCCTGATTGGAAAGACAGGCGGGCATTCGGATACCGTACAGGGTGTAGTAAAGATCAACCATATCACACCGGAGCCGAGTGTCGTGCGATAACTTCGAGCTAGCATAAGAGAAAGAAAAATCATTAAATATAAGGTATCTTCATCCAACACGATTGAAATTCTTACTTCATGTTTTCCCATATGCGCAATGCAAGTGCTTCCCGATCCAATCGATGCCGGTTGGATTTGTCGAACGGTAGAGCCTCGATCATATATCGGCCAAGCTGATGTCTAGCCATCGGATCCGGATCGGTTTCGAGCATTTCCATCAAATGCTCAAGATCCTCCCAGCGCCCATCAATCTTCACGTAATCTACTAAACATTCCATAGCGGCCAAACGTACATCGATGTATTGACCGTATGCTGCGTAGCTTCGGTAGATCTTCGGATTCGTCGGTAGATGTCCGCATTTCTGTAGCTTCCGAATTACCTTCAGACACGCAATCGACACAGTGTATTTGTACGATGGTAAATGCTTTTCCAGATTAAGAATACGTGTGACTTCCTCTAGCACTAGTCTGCAAGAAAGAAACAGGGAATAAAATGAAATAAAGAGTATTTTTCTTTGGATAACACCACAGTAGTTAGTACTTGGCATCCGCTGATAAACTCTCCGAGGAAAGCGCACGACCTTGATGGACCACCGTAACAACAGGAGTGATGGAATTGCCAAGTGCATCCACCAGTGCAGCCCGGTAGTAATTATCCGAGTAATGATTTTTGTAGTTATCGTTGTACTTAAAAAGATCCAGCAAAAACCGTATCACCTCCGGTGGACAAATGCCATGGGCCGTGCGCAAACCGGCCATCGCCACCGGTATCGTCTTCTGCAGGAAGTAATGGTGCAGGTTGGTGAAATTGTTCTGCCGAATGATGTGCGGCGCACTGAACGAGCCGAAAAACTTCTTGAAGATTGTCAACATTGCCGGTGGACCCTGCCAGGAGGTAACCATCGCGTTCGCGACCTTCGTAAGACAGATCGCCGCCTGACAGCGCACCTCGTAAAACACACGATCGTTCTCGATCGTGTCGGTCAGGGCGAGGCGCGTTTGCGGTGTGGCATACTTTTCCAACGCTTTAATTGCTTCGAGCTGGGCCGTAACGTCGCGTTCGTGACGTAGCTGGAACTGCCACTGGAAATCGGGTTGCTCGATGTTAACCGAGCGTAACAGTGTCATTTCCGGATCGAGCCGTATCCACAGAACGGGTGATTCCCTATAATGCATACGAATGATAAAGTTAGCAGACAGTTGTGTTTCTTTGGCCAAAACAACTTACGCCATCGGGGAAAGGTCCATATCCACCTCTTCGCCAGTACAAAGTGGAATCTTTTTCTTCTTATTACGTCGGCTTTTCGAGTGGCACGTAATGTCCGACTTTACGATGATGTTCTCGATCTGGAGCGTATGCTTAAACGTACCATCCAGCTCTTGAAGCTGAATCAACAGTGGTCCAACGTACTTCCGTACGCCACGCTGATTCACACAATCCTGCCGAATTTCCAGCTCGATCGTATTACGCTTCGAATTGAACACGGAAGTCATGGTAAACTTAGCATGACCCCCGGTGCGCACCCACTGATCAATAAACACCGCCATATCCTTACCGGTGACGGTAAAGATCGCTTTCGTGAACACGTTCGTCGAAATCAACAGGTGGCCCCACAGTCCACTGCCGATCTTTGTTCCGGCCGCATTCGAAGCCAGTGCCAGCTGTTTGTTAAACACCTGCAGCAAAAGTTCCTGCCCAATGCGATGCTCCAGCATGCGAATGACCAGGTGTGACTTCTTCCTCATCATTTCAATGTACTTCGGCGACATGGTGTGCAGGTTTTTGATGGGGAAGTAAAACGGATTGTCATTGTACGCCTTCTGTGGGGCAGCCGGCGAGTTGTTGATGCTCGAAACGGCTGGTGGCGCCGGTGGTTGACTGCAGTCCAGTATGATACCGCCGTACTTTTCCTCGTACCTCACCACCTCGTCCAGTTCGTCCCGGATCCAGCTACGGTACGCGTTGTTACCGAAGCACTTTTTCGAGTTCAATCCACACAAATACTCGGCGATACCGCGTGCCAACCACGCATCGGACCAGTTTTCCATCGTAATGAAACAACCGAAGAATTGTTCGGCAATCGCTTTCGACATAACCTTGCGCGAGTGGAACGTTTGATCGATGATGGCGATCGAATGTAGCAGATGCGTCGACAGGATCGTCATCGTAGCGTACGCATTACATTCATTGTCGATTTCGTCTACAAACACCTGCTTGTAGCAGGAGAACGGATACCGCGTGGATAGAGCTTCTTCGTAGAATTCAAACGCTTCATGCAAAAAGCGCACCGTGTTCTTCAGCAATGGCAATAGCTGCGGTAAGCAGAAGTGTGTCACTTCGTGCATGTGCGGATCTACAAAGATTTCAAACGGACCAACGGCCAACGCAATGTTAGGTGCGCATACCGGCACCGACACTACGTAATGGTACGTTTTGCGCTGTAAATCCGGTGTCATTACCACCTCGACCAGCTCACCGCAAGAAACCGCCGTCATGGTTTTATCCACGGTAAACTCAAGCTTCCAGGTGCACGGTTCCGCGTAACTATCGATGCACGGGAACCACATGCGGGACGAGTTTTCATGCCCGTACGTAAACATGTGTGCCGCTCGTTCCTCCATCGTTCCCTCGCCTTCGGGAATGACGAAATGAACACCGCCGGGTGGATCTTCGAGCGAAAACTCAATCCCGATCCGTATACCACGTCCCTCGGAAATTAAATGCTTCGCTTCCTGCGGCACCACAACAACCAGCTCACCCTTGTTGTGGTCCGAGTCGGAATGTCGGGCCACATCGAGATGCGATTTGGAGAAGAACTCTAGCGATTTGTTCTTTGTCTCGCCCTGACAAATGTCCTGAAACGGATCGAAGTAATGGATTTCTGCTTCATAGCTGTCGTCGAGGATTACGCGGTAGATGCGACACTGGCGACAGTTTAACCGTATCACCGGTAACCAATCACTCGTCGGTACAATCAGCAGTTCCACGAAGCCGATGATACTTTTCCGCTCAAAGCTGATACCCGTCAGGCTGAGAATTTGATGCGCTGTAAAAGAGGAGGCAATGGGAAACACACGATTACACACGGTTGACTACCAGTATGCCGGTTGTTCGGGAATGCTTTTCGTCGGAGATACTTATAATTTGAACGGGCGGGGTGTATCTTCGGCCGTGTCTTTCTTCATTTTGAAAGTTTATTTCATGCTAAACACACAAACGTTCGAACATCGCCGCGTATTTCGCACAATTTCTTCACTGTTTGTTTGGATGCTTGCTAGACGAAGAGGTGCGCATTCCATACGCACATTTGACAGTTTTCTTCAATCAACCCTTCATGTCGAGCAAATTCAGCTATTCAGCAAGAAATTGTTCAATTTATGTGATGTGGTGAGGAAAACCATGATCATACATTTATTATGCTTTTCAAAATGCTTTAACATTTTAACATTTAAAAACATTTAATTTAATTATTTATAGGCGGTTTCTGTTATCTTTGTTTTTGTTTCGCAGTTTGCGTAATCTCCAGAAACAAATATTTTAGTTTTACTACTGTCCACCGGGTGACGCTTTTGTATTCAGCACAATTTTGACGTTCATCCTGTGACAGCGTACAGAAGTCGTTGTTTTGAATTGAACGAGCGGTGCGTGTGTGTAGAAGCAAAAGAGTCTTGTGCAAAAGTATTGTTACTTTCGTTTGTAAAATGGATGAAATTGTGAAATTTAAAGCATGGGCTGCAAAGTTGGGTTGTCCACTGGAAAAGATTCCTTCCGATGAAACTCTTAAAAAGTACGTACCTCTTTGTTGAACCGTTCGCCACTAGGCTTTGACCAATCGGTGCACTCCCGTTTCAGATCGTTCCGTGGCGAGCAAAGCACAATGTTTCAACTCATCATCGAAAAGGTTCGTTCCCGGCAGGAAATAACATCGATGCGGAAAAATGTACTCGTTCAGAAGCTGCACATTCATCAAAAAACGGACAGCATTGTAGCGGTAAGCAACGGACTCTCTACAGGGTATTCCTTTCTTGGTATGTTTTCATCCCTTCCAATTGTTTTCCTTCGTAGAACGCAACCTTCAATATGCTTCCCGTTGAGCTGCAGCGCTATTTAAAGATACAGAAGCTAAAGAAGAAAATCGAAGAAACACGTCTACGTATTAAACAATCCATCGGAGGATTCGAATCGTGCAACTTGCAAATCAAGGATAAAAGTAACCATTCCCGCTCATAACGCATTTATGTGCGATCGTAATTAACTACCAATATTTACTTTTCAGACGTTCAGAAGCTACAGCTGATGCAGAAAACAGATGAATTGCATGGTAAAATATCGCTTTATATGGCACATGAAACAACACTTAAGTTGAGTCTCGAGAAAGAAGCACAACTGGTTCAGCGTATCGATCGTGTAATGCCTATCAAAGGGTCCGATTCATGCCATCCAGATACCGCCCGGAAGGCCATTGAACGATGCATTCAGCTGCTGGAATGGTTCTACGAACATTTCCAGGATCAAAATCAGGATACTAGTCGCACATCGCAGGAAAAACTTTGGACCGACATTCGCGACGTGCTGCGTGGCATTCCGAATCATCTCCTTTGGAACGTACTGCTTGCGATGAAGGACAAACATTTGCGAGAAATCTCCGAACATGAGAACCGTCGGGATGTACGCGAACACAATGTTACACTGTCCGATCTAGATCTGCTGCAGGCAAGCATGGCAAAACTGTGCACCAGTCACATTAACGTATTTCTGGATGTTGTGTCCAATCGAAACAAGGTGAATGCAGCCCGAGAGGAGTACCTTGCAAAGTACACCCCAAGTTCGAACGAATTGGAAGCTAAAATGGCGCTTATAAACGTGATGGACGATGAAGCCGAAGAAGCGCTGGAGGAGTACTTGGTGCAATGGAATTCGCGCGAATATAACCAAGGCCAGATAGATTACATGACGCGTGAGATCGAGCGCAAAAAGCAAGAGCTGCTCACGTACTCACAGAAGGTGCAAAATCACGAACAACTGCTTGGCCAGCTAAGGAACATTTACGGCCAGATCGAGGAAATATCGAAACACATGGAGGCGGAGTTGCATCAGGTGCGTCAAATTAAGCAAAAGGTCCACTACACGAAGTACGTGTGTCAGCACACGGTACACACAATGCGACAGAAGAATGGAAACAATCAAACCCTAAACTTGAGCGATCAGTCGTTTAGCCGGCTAGACAATACGGTCCTACCAGGGGCAGGTGGTGGTCCCATTTACAACCCAGCCGTGCTACCTCCCTTCGTCCGGGAGCTAGAGGTATTCCGGCAAATTCCGCTCTGGAAGTATGCTTGCCGTTCTAAGGCAATCTTGTTAAGCATGGAACCGAACGCTGCCATTTGCTTTGAGCAACGAACCGTTTTGGCCCTGCTGCCCTGTACGGGTGTTAGTGCGGAAGCTTCACTAAAACAGTTTGCCGAAATTCAACAACTAGAGCAACACGCAAATGCTTCCACGATGGACACCTGTACCGTCGTGGCACCTGGCATCGAGCACGAACAGCTGGAACAACGCTGGAAGGTTAATCATGGAAGGATATGTGAGCTGCTGGATAAAATCGAAACATTAACAAACAGTTCACGGCAGATGATGGAAAAAATTCGGATGTACTACAACTTTGTGCTGGCCAACAACATGAGGAAATATGTCCCATGCACGAAGCTTTTCAATGGACGTAACTTCCGTGAGTACGAGAACGAATATCTCATGTACTATCGCATGATTTACGGCTTCGGTGTAGAACAATAGGTGAGCCATTCTCCAATAAATCATTAAACATTTTCATTTCATCTTAACTATTATGCTCAAGTATTCAAGTATCATTTTATTAAAATCACATTTACGTACACGATACACTTAATTAACTAATGGTAAAATTGACATATAATATAACCTATACGGGACGAAGATCTTCCGCCTGTGAGCCATGGCCAGCAGGTCTCACATCATTAGCCCTCTACGCTCATGTTGTAGTCGGCAATCTTGGCCAATATCTTGTCGATATCCTCCTGGCAGTGGATGCCGATCTCGTGCAGATCCTTCTCGCACAGTGTTAGAAACACATCAAAGTTGATCTCCTCCTTGGTGAAAATGCGTATGTACTTTGACAGCTTCATATCCTTCAGTATGTTGGAAACGCAGATGCGATGCTCCAGCTCACGCTTGGCCAACGGTGTCACGGCGTATGCTTCCTCCTCCTGTGGCGAAAGCTTCTTCTGTGTTCTACGGAATGGGGAGAAGAAAAAAAAACACATAAAGCATGGGAAACTGGCCGCCAAAAAAACGCCTTACCGAATCGGTTTGGCCATCAGGTACGTCTTGCCCCCCGCACCCAGACGTTCGGTGTCTTTCGGTGTGTTGCAATGAGGCGAAATGCCGAACGGTTGGCTAAGCTCGATCGGGGACAGTTCCGGTGACGGTATCTGGGACTGATGCACCATCGGTGAAAAGCTGCGCCGTTTGGATCTGTTTTTCGGCTGCTTATACGCCTCAAACGATACATCCTGGGTACAGTTACCGGTCGGGGAGATCTTCTGTATTATGGGCGATGGGCGAGATGTGCTGGAGGCTCCGACGGTCAAGCCGATCGCTGGTGGAAATAAAACGCATGGTGATTTCACTCTCATAGAAAAGAATTCCCCAAACTACTCTCCTGTACCTTTAGATTTGGCAGTGGACATGATGAACAGAAACAGTTAAAACACAATACAATTAACACGCAGAGAACAAAACACAAAAGACACACAACAGATAGTTATTTTAGCTTAACGCACTAAGCTAAGCTTGGTTAGTAGCGTCCTTCTGGCGCGTAAAATGGAGGACAGGAAACGAGACCGAGTAGGAAGATCAAACCACCATTACAAAGCTAAATCAAAGACAATCGTTTATAGATGAATTGGGTGATCGAATTTGAGTAAACGATGGTGAGCTGTGGTGAATTTTGATTAACCCTGTCACTGGCAACCACAAAAAACAGCATCTTCCAGGCAACAGTCTTATAGGAGGAACCAGCAACTTTGAAGGCTTATATCTTTTTAACAAGTTATCGAATTTCAATGCAGTTTTCAGATGAAAATTAATTTAATTCTTCTTGTTTCTATTTAAGTAAATATGGTATCTGAGTTCCAAGTCGTTTTCATGTTATGGCTTTACAAAGTTTACCTGATTTTTCGCAAAAAATGGATAATCTTAAAACATTATTATTTTTGCACATTATTAAATTTTAACAACAATATGCTTCACACAGTTATCATAAGAATAGAAGACGAGTATAACAACAATTTTTCAGAATTTAACTGCAAATAATTAAAAAGTTAAAGGTGTTTTAGTTTGGATAAAAAACGGTCAGAAGACGAATTTCACTTTCAATTTAAGTTGATTCAATTTACTAAAATTTGCAGAAAGAAGTCCTGGCTCCGATATATTTACCTAAAACAAATCTCAAGTCATCGCAATTCCTAGAGTAGGATAAATAAGTAATTCAAATCGATTCGGCTACCATTGTAGCTGGTTGCCTGAAATGCAGTTAAATATTTCTTTCTTATAACTAATTAATAAAACAAATTATAAATTGAATTTTAATTTTTGTGCATTTACTGACTAGAGTAACTTATTACTATTTTACTATACAAATACTAAATATGTTTTCATGTTGTCTGTGTTCAGAAATGAATGAATATTGTGCCTTTTGCGAGAATGGTGAGCTGAAGTCCCTATTTTCCATCATTAAATTACAATTATTTGTCCGAAAATGTTCCCAAACTATCCGATACTAAGCTCTCGGTGTATCCCAATATCATAGTGCACTTAATATACCCATTCTATTGCTATTACTTTGTCTGCTAGTTCGTTATATGCTAAATTGTAGGTTTTGGTGTTGCTGTCATCGAATTACTCTTCCGGGTGTAACGTTTGGAAAACTGTGCAAGAAAAAAAAAACAAATAAATCCGAAGCTATGTAATATAAAGCCACTTTGGAGAGCTAGCTTATGGTAACTAGGTGCTATTTATAGAACGATAAATAAACGCGCCTCAAGCTGGTCCCAGCAGTTAGCTAGGATTTCCCCGCAGCTGTACAATTCCAGCGCCTGTGCTTATTCTTAGTGTATTATTGTCAGTTCTTCGGCCGGACGCGGCTGTTCCAGCGGTTTGGGCGCTCATAAGCTCATGGCCCTTGCCAATCGGACCCGGAAGTCACGGTACAGCATCTTGCCACCGATCGGCACTCGACTCAGGTACATATCAAGGCTCATCAGGCAGAGGGCCTTTCCATTCATGGGGAACTTCTGTGCCAGTTCGGGACTGATGTCCAACCCTTCGGACTGGGCCAGATTGATGAGCCACGTCCACACGTTTGCTCGCGTCCAGTCACGTGGATCGATCGGCAATCCGTCGGCACCGTACTGGATCTTTTTGATGGTTGTCTGCGAGCCGGCGTTTGACTCACGCCCACTAAGGTTCGTAGTTGCACCACCTCCAGTGCCATTTGTACCGTGGTTCCAACGCCGTTCCGTTTCATTCGTGAGCACACTGACAGCGGACAGGTCCAGCGGAGGGACACGCCATTTCGTTGCACTTTCAACCTGCATGTTGCTGCCGTATTGTTTACCCAGCTTGCTCGAGGAAGATTTGGCCGCGATATTGGGGAATTATCTGCACAAAGAAAAAGAAGAGAATGCAACAGATTAGTAGATCGTTAGAAATTGTTTAAAAGGAAAGTTGATATGCGTGCTGTGTTATAGAATAACCATGGACAGATACAATTGGCAAAGGAGGAAGTTCACACAAACAGTTACACAAACAAGCGCTTGCATTAGAACACGCCACTATCGTCCACCGGTAAACTACTACGGAGCTGTCTTTTTTTTTCATTTAAAGAGCGGAAAAGTCAACCAACCGACCACAATGCACGATCGTGTAACAATCGGACAACAATGCGCCCATTTGCACGCATTTGACGGAAATGGTCCCATGTACACGGGGAAGTCTTTTGTTCCGGTGACAAACTCTATTTCGTCATCCCGGCCCGTACCCCGCACCATCCGCATCGAGCACCCTTCCCTATTGTCGCTGCAGTTGTTGTGTACATTTGGGTGGCCGGAATTGTGTTACGAGGTGGAAGAGACCTTGCATTTCTATCGTGATCTGCTTTATACGTAGTACAACCGGTGGATGTGGGGCTTCCATACCAGTGCTGGGTGTCCCCTCACCGGGAGCATCGCTTTGTTGGAAGCTGCAGAGATAAATGCATTTCCGGGCAGTTGTATATACTGACCGTACGAACCATGGTAGGCGTGATCGATCGGATCGGAAGATCGGAATGTTTATCCACTCCCTGCCCGGCGTTTTGGTGACATTTGGACCTCCACCATGTTAGGTTGTAAGATACAACAACGAAACTCCGGAGACACACTCCGGGGTACGAAAGAACACCAAGAGTTGACCACCCAGTTGGAACGATCCGTTTAGCGGTAGGTAAGCTGGTGACGTGTTATCTTGTCCGCTTCACGGGTGTGATCTTGTCGTTTCGCGTCCTCAACCATCCAGCTGACGGGCTGAAAGAAAACCTTTCATCGCCATAACTAATGTGTTCTGCGGGTGTGTTCCAAATCCGTTCCACCGTTCCGGGACAGGATGGAGTGAAAGAAAAAAAAATAACTCACAGAAGTACCACAAATGATCGCGTCTTCGGGAAGATATCATCTCTTTCCATCTAACCATTAGGGGAAGTGATGAGATGAACGCTCGGCGCTGGAGCACGTTTTCACATGTGTTTTCCAACCGCTCTTTGCGGGCGGCCCAGTCTCCCACCCCCTTTTGCCAACAGCCCTAACGGATGTCACGATTCGCGCGCCTGGGAAAACGGATGCACTCTCGATGGCGCTTGTGGTTGTTTTGTACGATTCGTTCGCTTCCGTCTTTCGTCTCTGGACAAAAATCCATCGTCCCATCGTTCCTGCGGCTAGCAGCACACAGTCCGATGCGTATTCCGGTAACCGCCGTGAGTGGCAGTAGTTTAAGAAGTAGGAGGCGAAAAAAAAACAACCGACACCTCTTTACGCACATCCGGATCGGAAACGGATGCAGTTCTTCTTACGCGCCACGTTCTCTCGTACCCAGATCGTGCACATTTGTATCAAAAAAAGTGTGACGAGTTCGTTCGGTGGCAGTCATAAGATTCAAGTGGAAGTTTCGTGGTGCATGCTCTCTGTTATGCGCCATCCGCCATGTGTGTGTCGATTGATCTTCATATCGAGCCGATGTGTCGCGAGATCGTCGACCCCGTTGGGAATGGTTTTGTGAAAATAAACACAACATTCTTGCTGCCTGATGTTTGTTCTGTGTGGGAAATGGGGCCGGGTTGTGAAAAAACAGCAGCGTGATTTTTTGAAGTGGAAACAACCCTGTCAGCACTTAAATTAGATGGCTCTGTTTAGATGGCCCGCGGGATCAAACGATTCTACTCAAGGGTTGGATATTGCTGCTACATCTCCTCAACCGAAGGAAAAACAGTTCCGAGCTTGTGTGATTGATCGAAATGCATTCGATAGATGTGTGAAAAGGTTGATCTTTTGGTAGCAGATATTTTTGTTTTCGTTACAGCTTTTTCCTGGATGAAAGATGTCTACTCATTCGGATGGTTTCGGATAGTAGATGTCTAAAACTTCAAAATAATATTGATAATAAGGTAATAAATTATAACAGCTCCGGTGGACGTAAATTGCTCCCCCGCTGTACCTTGGATCTCGCACCGTTGCGCACAGATTGATTCGATTCCGTCCAATGTCCAACGACCGGCACAATGTACGCGCGAGAGGCGCGTGTTGTCTGTCGTAATTGAATTCATTGCACAGTGACAACATCACCCACGCAAAACGTCAACCAGAATTTGCTGCAGCCCCTCGGGGGGGGGGGGGGGGGGTAGCTCTTTCGTTTTCCACGGCGAGTTTACGAGCATATCGCACACCGGAAATCAACAACAACAATCCCCGGAACCCGACAGACATACCACGCGAGATCCAAAATGCGTTAAATCGCAGCACGGAGAATGTCAATGCGTTAAACTGTGTGTGAGATAAATACATGAGAGTGGTAAAGGCGTGTGTGGCTTTGTTGGAACGCCAACGCCAACAAAAAACATATAACTCCCAGACAGACCGCCAGACAGACAGACAGCCAGACCGACAGACAGATAGAGTGGACGAAATAAAGGGACTAGTGACGAGATAAACACAACCGCGGAACCGGTTCGGTTTCGGGAGATAGGAAAAGATGAGCCCCCGTTCCATAGCAAACACGGCCGACGGACAAAGTTAATAAAATTAAGCAATTAGGAATGGTGAAGTCGGACAGGAAATCTAATTCACATGCAACCGAAGGTCCCGAAAGTAGTGCGTCGGTGTGATCACTTCTCTGGTTGTGTAGACGCTGCAATGTAAACAGTCCGCACGATAACGAGTGATCGAGTCCCGGGGATAATACAACCATCCTCCAACATTCGATCTCAATAAACGTCAATATTAATTTCAATCAGCAGATAATTACCCGTACCATCTTCGTTTCAATCTAATTAAATTCTAAAGAGCACGCGATAATGGCGGACCTTCCTCAGGGAACTCGCAAACTAGCCGATCAACCTCATTACATACTTTGAAGACTTCCTGGACGCCTCTTCTCGCTTGATTCCTTTTTTTTCCCAATAGAAACACGTACGTACACATACACACTCTTGGCCGAACAATTGGCCACCAGCACCAATGGTGACCAACGCGGTACAAAAACAGCCCGGGACTTCCTTATTAACGTTGCGTCTTCTTTCTCCGGCACCTCGGAACCATTGTGCAGGCCTTCGGCAGATGATGCACCGACCGGGCCCAAAGCAAGCAAGTGTGTGCGCGCGTTCCCTCGTTTCGGTCGCTTCCTGCCTGCTCCTTGCGGATGTTGTTTCTATTCACATCTTTCAGCGCCAGTTTGTTTCATTTCCTTTCCATTCTCCGGGAGGGTTTTCGTTCCAAACATCCTATTAGCACACGGATATCGTCACGCGAGGCTCCCGCGAGCCTTTAAGGTTTGAGTGTGTGTGTGTGTTTTCTTCTTTATCTCGCCTTTACGCCCTTTTTCTCCAATTCCCGGTCGTTCGCTTTCTGTGTGCTTCCTGTTCTAGTGTTTCCTGCTCTCTTTCCCGATTCGTTACGTACTGTTGTTGTGGGCTTCCTTTTTCGGTGTGTCTCCTTTGTCGTGCTGTCCCACGTTTTTGTTTGCGCATCTGTGTGCGTACGTTTTCTCTTGATTCCTTTTCTACAATGTGGTTTTTTTTACTTTATTAATTTCTTCCACTGTTTCTTTTCCTGCTGTCACGGTTTCCTTCTCAGGGGGTTTTTCCGGTTGTTGCGGTAAAGAGTCGTAAGATCGTTCGATCTTACACTGGAAGAGAATCTTACAGCCCAGCACCGGCGTGTTTTGATGCTTCCTTTTCCTACTCCTTTTGTCTTCTCTTCGCGTGAGAGTTTTACGGCAAAGGCATGCCAAAACATAAACAAAACCACCACGTGGTATTGATATTACGCAACAGGAAATGGCGCAATGAGGGAAAAAAGCGACAAGAATCCGGTATTTCGCGATCATCCACCGATATGTGCCAGTTGTCCCAAAGCATCTAAACTATTTCTGTGCCGTGCTCGTAAGAAGAACTTGATTTATGAGTGCGCTTATGTAGGGATGCCTCGGGTGATCATCTTGCGCATTTAGCATTTAATCAAACGCTTCACAGGCGCTCCGGAAGCGCTCGGAAGCTAACAACAACCGGATGAAGCAAACGGGCGTCCCAGACAATGCCTTTCGATCTTCCGACAACCGACGACTCCGGTTTACTTCTTGATAGTTATGTAATTATCCTATAAAAAAAGCGTCGCTTCCCGTAATGCTTTTCCTGTCCCAACTCGTGCACGCATCGTGGAACCGTCGGAAGTCTGCTTCCTTTGCGAGCGGATGACTTTCCTTCGACGATTCTTCACGGGGCTAGAACTTTGCTGTGCGGTTGCTTCATATCTTTCGTTGCTTTACTGGTGGCCGAAGGAAGCGCCCGTATACGATCCGGTTACGACGAAAGCCACCGCCAGTTTTTAAATCGGTATCTAATGGGTTTCGTTCCAGAGTTACTGGCGTGTGCAGACGTCATGGTTGATGCTCTTCTAGAAGGGACTCAGAATCAAATCGCTCCAGTAAATCGCTTCTCGGGTCGGGTTTTAGTTCGTCGGAATAGATTCCACCTTTTTTTTCTCACTCCCCCTTCCCTGCCGGAGATAGAGAGGGCGAAGATTTACATCTACGAGACGGTTTGGAAAACTAAATCCTAGCCCGTGTCGGAATAAATCCTCGTCCGAAGCAAAAAAAAAAACGAAGTAATAAACCATGTTTTATTGCTTTTGCTTCGGAGTGAATCATGATCTTCCCGCGGATCAGTATGTTACAAACGTCATCTTAATGGTGCATGCTATATTGAATTCCAAGTGGTGTCTGGCTTCAATCAATAACGAGTTTTTTTTGTTTCTTCTACATTTTATTAGCGTTTGTTTCCGGTGTTCGACAACAGTTTTTGGTGCAGTTGCTTCTTTACAGTTGGCCACCATGACCCCATTGCAAGAGTGCGTGTGCGGTACCGGGGAAAGCGCCACCGGGAATGTAGGTGAACAAGAAGGTGATGGTGCATAACATTCGCAATGGAACAACAGCAAGTGTGGCACAGAATAAGCAACAATGCAATCTAAACGAAACGCCAAGAAACCAATAACCGAACGGAAATACTTTACGCATCTATGGCGGATGCGCACGGTAGTTGCTGCTGTTTCCTCAATTTTCTACACAGCCACGCACGCCAAGACTCGCCAATCGGTACAAACCCCACCGGTGTCCGGGGGCCTTCGTTTCCTTTTCGCTTGTTGTGTTTGTTGGCTAAACGGATGTCCTCTGCGCGACGCCATTTGCAATCGGTCCGGGGCGGTGTTTGGGAGGCAAAACTTTATGACCGGGATTGGAATTGAATTTTCCCGTTCCAGACGTCAAAGGCTTATCCGAACGCGGCACACACACGGCACGGTTTCGCCCTAAAACATGATACGATTTTTTTTTGTGTGAGCTGCTACTGCGTGCGCCGAATCTAAGCTCATGATCTCTTGCGTACGTCACAGGGGAAGGTATGTACGACACACAGCGGTCTCTCTCTCTGTCCCTCTAGAAGGAAAGAAGCAATAGAACTGGTGGGACAAACAATCAGGGCACCTGCGGGAAGCAATTGTCAATCGTAATTACAAACCGAACCGGAGACGGAAGCTGTACTTTGAGCGTGTGGAGAGGATGAGAAACCCAAAGGGCGGAAGGGGTTTGTTTCCTCATAAAAAAAACACACACAAACGAACAAATCAAACAACGCACTCATCACCCGATCATCGCAAGTGTGTCTGTGTATGCGGGTAGTGAAGCCATCATCCGATCGGATCGAAATGATCCGAAAAGTATGACGGATGTTACCTCAGCATGATTCACGGTTGAGTATATGGAAGCACGACGGGAAATTACGATTGTGGACATTTGGACGGGAAAGGCAAACGGGAAACTGAAACCGGGTTGAAGGCCATCCGTCCCTCTCAAAATTGTTTTTTTTATTTCTATTCTGAAAAGCAGGATGTTCTCTCATTGCTTATTTGTTGTAAGGCGGCGGCATGATCTCGTTTAGTTCTGTGTTAGTGTTTCGATGCAGGAGACCGACGAGGAGGAGAGAGATGGAGAGAGAATGTTCATTTCCCATCTCCGACACTGCTTGACAGTTTTGCAAACAAATTTCACTACCATTAGATAGAACCATTTTGCCAGTAACGCGTAGTCTATTTCTTCGCAATTGTTGTTTTATTTTATTGCTTGACACATCCGGTGCCTCCGTTCCGGCGGACGTCAATGTCCCAGCGTGCCCAGCATCCAGTGGAATGCATCCAACGACATCATGCTGGTTCTTGCCAATCAACCGTATAGTATCCCGCTAGCCAAGAGGAAATGGTGACATTTTTCCTCTCACTTAATTGCACATTTCCCCTTCATGTGGTGCACGAGAAGGCACTACGGCGGCCTGAGTGAGACATCAGCGAAACCGATCATGCGATAATTGCCGATCGGTTCGTGACGCTCGATCATGGTCACCGACACATCCGGTGCTGCTCTCGGTGTGTGTGTTTAAATAAACAAACAACCCAAATACCGCATACCGCATTCTCAATTGCGGCATCACTGGCCCGAAGGTAAACACAGTTTGTGCCGAAGATGACTGAGCGCGCACGGTAACAACACCTTCGCTGACCATTAATGCGGCTGGCCTGAACCGGTAGCCAAATTCTTTGCCGAACCATAATTGCCGATCGGTTTACAAACCGGTGACCGATATTCGGTAGAATTGCGTCATTTCCGGTCACCTGTGCGCGCGTACCAACCGAACCGTATCGAAGTCAATGCTAATGATGTCCGCTTCGAGCGGATATACGTGTGTGCGTGTCTGTCTCCCAGAAGAAAAAAAAAGAGTTACACTGCCGGCACTCCTAAAAGCAACAGACCTAATGTCTATCCACCTTCCCAAAAAAAAAACAGCGACCATCCGGTCAACTGTCCGGAAAATCTGAGCTGAGTTCTGTCACAGTGGTAGTCGTCTCTGTTCAACAAAGGTTCACGAAAACACTTCCCGTAGTACGTTAGTGCCGTGCAGACTTATCAGTATCCCAACCTTGCAATCTCGACCCCTTGCTTCCACTACGGTGACGATGACTGATTAGAATTGCTGGTGTTTAAAGCGCCGCATAGTGTATATTCCAGTGATGTCAAACGCGTTTGACCCCGCGGGCCAAATTTCCTCCTACGACTGGTTTGCGACCCGAAATTGGGTTGTATTATGGTTTCAAATATGAAAAGGAAAAAATATATTTAATAATATCGTGGCCAAAATGCCAACAAACGTATGTTTGACATCTCTATGACCAAAGCCCCCGTGATCTGCAGCAAGCAGGGCAGGGAGTAGAAACATGTTTGTGAAATTATAAATAACCTCAAGGGAAAAATGCTGTTTAGTTTGCTTCAGTATCTTTTTCTGATTTATTTTACCATCCTTTTGAAAAAAGTCTTTTTTAATACGAAATCATACTGTGTGTAATGTGCATGAAGCATGTAAATTGGAACAAATTGCAATTGAGAATAAAATCGAAAAGACGGATACATTACCAAACTTGCTGTACAGGAAACAGCAGCAAAATTAGCAGTTGACGAGAAAAGGAGAATTCTAAGATGCTAAAGATGGATGTTGGAGACATAGGTATGTGGCAATCTTCTTGCAAATCTTCTTCAGTGCCGATAACAAATTGAGCACATTTTTTATTTTTCTGGTTCTATCAATAAGGCCAGAATAAGGCGTGAATAAGTCCAAAGTTTTGAATGGAATTGTCTCTCACCAGCAGGGAAACGAAACACTGTTTTATCTTTCTCAAGCGATAGAATTGTGCAAATCGCGCGTGCTTTATACACAGTGTTTTTTAGTTGGCTTCAAAGGTGTCGCGGCCCTCGGGGACCGCATGTTTGACATCTCTGGTGTATATGAACCATCCTCACTTTCGCTCTCACATCACCGCCGCGTCAGTCGCACACACGGAGTTAATGACATTTGTTCGACGTTTAAATTACTGACGCGTGTCTGTGCTTCCTGTGTCCCGCAGAAGAGAGACCACCGCACTGTCTGCGATAGCCTCCGGTCTGAATTCCGGTTCATTTAGCATGCAGCCGTATAAATTAGCCTAATTGCAAAATGCGTCTCCGTTCGCACACGTGGATGTCCTTTCAGCGGTTTTACCTTTCCGCTGTGGGCGTGTCTTGAATTCCATCGAGGTTTTCAAGATTCCCCCCGAGTGGACCACATGCGCTAGTATCAGTTGTTTGGTTTACTTCTTAAAGATTGGCGCCGGTAAAACCAATAAGGAAGTTTATTTTTATTATCAGCTGTAGCACCAATTGGGGTGGTGGAGCTATGGAGAAGCGCGATGCGATAACCTCAAATTTACGTTCGTGAGGGGATAGAAAGTAGCAGCACTGGATTGTTTTAATCTACTTGTTTTTTTTTTGGGAGCTGATGTCATGTCAGCGAAATCTTTTATTCTTGGTAAAACTTAGAAGTTGTACGGAAGATGTAAACAAGTGGTTAACTTCATTGGAACCATTCGCATGGTTAGTAAGTAGAAGATCCAAGCTAACTCTGTATTACACTGTAGAAACAATGAATCTTGATCGGTACACTAGAAGCATAAGAAATGCAAGAACTTGCCTACGTTTCGTTAGCACATTGCACTGCTCCAGTTGCAGCTGGTAATATAAGCTAATGTGAAACATAAACCTTCCTACACTCGGGTATAAAACAATGACCCAACCGTGGAATCGCTCTGGCAACATCACGAGAACGTCAAAACATCAGTGCGCTATGCAGGGTTCACTCTCAGCCTGCATACACCGAGCAGTGTACGTGGTGGGAAACAAACATGCATCTGGTGCGCTTCCACCAGTTGCCAAACCGAACAAATCTGCGGCACTGGGGTGACGCCACAAAAACCACGCTTGATCGCATTGTTCTTGCGCAAAGTCAGTCGAGTCTTAGTACATCCACCTCTGCCCTAGCTGGAGCACACACGTCCGCCCGGGGCGGAAAAAGAACGAACTAGCCGTGCAGGAGGTTGGTTCTCACATTTCTAACCGCCGGGTGCGGAACGAACTGGAAACCCACCGAGCATAACGCGGAAACCCTTCGCGAGGAGGCCCCGTTCTGCACCATAATAATGATGTCGATCGTTCTACGGTCGGCCCCGCTTTCGGAATCGAGGGCAGCACCGTTATTTACACTCCAATTGTTTGGAGGGAATTGCCCGTAGAAGTACAGCCGACAGCTGTCGGTGCTCGCAAGATCCCGAACACCAAAAGACGCTTCTTCTGCTCGCGGAGTAGTGAATTAATTCCACATTAATCTAGCCCCACCCCGCAACGTGGAGTGGATTGGGGAGATCCCATTACGGGTGGGATCCTCATTTCCATTCGTCGATCTGCAACAGGTTGAGCGTTCGCGCCCGGTTTCAGCGCGGTTCGCGATCTCACCTCAACCGTAACCTCACAATTTTCCCTGCGCACGAAATTCCAAACTCCTTCTCCACGCTTTGGTGCTTTCTTTCCCGTGCAGCTGCTGTTGGATGGCCAGAAGCTGGCTTTTCCACACCTTCTTCCAATTTGGAAAATAGTGCTTTTGATAGAAATCAACCCTCCGGTTATAGACCTGGGAGATATGGCGCAGTGCCGAGGGTAACTGAATAGCTTCAGTGAGCTAAATTATTGTTTATTTGCACTTCACCTTCGCGTGGTCGGGAAAGCAGATTTGTGGATGTACGCTCTGATCTAATGAAAACGACCACCATCGTAGCGTGAGAGATCCAGAGCTGATGGAGGCGTGGGTTAACGAACGATAGATGAGTTTTTGGGTGGTAATTAAATCATCATTCTAATACCTTGGGTTTTGGGGCATCAAAAACACTGCGTAGATGATCTGTTTTTGCAACGAAAATTTCTGAAAGTTTTTCCCTCATCTATTACCAACTTTATGGGAGGCTTCTGTAGTAGAAAAAAGATCATTTTTTATTTTGTTTGCTTTACAGGATGTGATGATGTGCTCTAGAAAATTTATAATAATCTCACATCCGCTTTTCACCCGTTTCCGTCCAGATTTTCCTCCGTTAGCCGTCCGGGAAAAGGGAGGCGAAGGAAAATCCACCATCCACGATGGGGGGGAGGGAGGATAGCAGTCTTGGGAAAGAATTTGCAGCAGTTACAGCAGAGGTATGCCACACTTACCCGCTAGCGCGAAATGGAACGAAGGAAGGAAATACTTTTCTTCCCTCTTTTAGCATGAGCCGGGAGAATGGGGAAGGGATCGCAATTTTCACATCATTTCCAGACCAACTTCTGGCGTTGGGGATGCGTTACGTTGTATCTACTGTTTTTAATACGATCGCCGTACGCTCGCACACACCGAAGAAGAAACCATGATCGTTCAGTTCCGTTCGCTAATAGACGGTACAGTTACAGTTGGGAGGTTTTCTCGGCAGATTTGGTACGGTGCGCGTGGAAGGAAATTGTGATAAAATCCGGGAAACCAAACCCGAAGAAACCCGAAAAAAAACCCCACGAAAATAGTGCCATATGTTGCAGATGCACAAGGTGGAAATGCCGAATTTAGGCAGGGCGAATAAAGTTTAAGCCCCGCTTCGAGAGACTGATTACGGTAAAGGCACTTTTAAAGGAAAGTCGAGAGCGAAAGAAGACATCTCGGTTGTGATGCTTTCCGTCTTTATTTATGTGTTTTTATATCCCCAAAAAAGCAGCTCCAAGGTGGTTGAGTCAAGGTGTGTTATTCTTCCATCCATCAAAACCACACCGTACCACGTGACACACTTTGTACCACCCGGACCACCCCATTGGGAAGTATCCATTTCTGGCACGACGGCAGCGTGGTGTTGTGTATGGGAAGACACGCCAGGGAAGTGATGCGCTTTTTGGGCTAAAGGGAGTCGTTTTTTTGTTGCCGTTCGTGTTTGTCATTTTGAGAACTGACTCCATTTTCGTAACGTCCGCAGTGTGTACTGGTTTCAATTGGGAACCGGAGGTCTTGGCACTGACGGACTGAAAGACGTCATAACAAAAACCCCAAAACTCGAATCGAAACAAAAACTATGCTGCTGAGTTGGGCAAATTTTTGAAGGTTTCGTTTTGTGCGGTACCAGGAAGACGAAAAAAAAACGACTTTCAATTAAACGGGCCCCCATTCGAGATTGAGGTCACATTAATTGATTTTTTTGTTGCTCTTCGACACAATAAAAACGATGAAACCAATACTGCTCGGTGTCGTATGTGCTGCTAGCAAAACTGTCAATCTTTTTTTTACGTAAACTTCCGCTGTCGTTATCAGCCTGGTGCTTCAAAATTCAGCGCATAATTCCATTGTTATGGTTCGATGAGAGATCGCGTACGAAACGCGAGTCGGGAATTTTAGGCCACTCAAACTCATTCGGAACCGCCCCAAGAATAGTTGCACATCTGCAAGAACCTGACTTGAAGTCGTCTAAAATTAAAAGGCGTGAATCAACGAAAGCGCACGCACTCCCTTCTGAGTCACCGTGTGTGTACGTCGGGCGCTTCCAAAAATAAATATCGAACCTCCGGCGGGCTGTTATCATATCTCCGGACAACCCCTTCCTGTACGGTAAGCTGCCGTAGACTGTGGCACCCCCGTTATCTCCCGGGCAAAGTGGGAACGGATGTTAAGCACCGGTTAAAACATGCCGAGTGCATCCGTACGCGGAAAGATGCCGACCACGGGGTGTAGAATGCAACATATGGTTGTTTCGAAGGTTTCCAAACTTTTATGGAACGCTTTGGACGGTTCCTTATATGGTTCTGGTGAGAAAAAAAAAACTACGTGGGACGCACGTTAAGATGTGAATAGTTGATAGGGAACTTTCACCGCTTTTTGCTTTTGCTTTCCGATGACATTAGGATTTTGAACTAATGGAACACATCATTGAATTTATTATTATATTGCTCATGCTTGTAGAGCACCTGGGGGAAATCCTTTATTACTTCAAGACCCTTAGGTATTCCCAAGTTTTTATTGGGGTGCGTAACTGTATGATATATGCCATTACATCTGTCTAAACCAGTGTTCGGTAAACTTCATAGAACAAATATCACAAACATACACATTCAATGATGTCTCAAAAAGCCAATATTGCTATAAAGTTAGTTATAATTTAAAAAAAATACAGCTGTTGAACTTCACACCAAACAAAATCAGGATTCCAATTACTACAGAAGAAATTTTTCTTTAGTTTGTATAGTACAGTGCTTAACATAACTATACGAACATCTGTTTTTTTTTGTTTTAGAATAAAAGAAGAAGTAGAAAGTACTCTATAAAATAAAGTACCTTTCGTTTTCGAATTTCTGTACCGCGGAAATGTTTTTTATTTTAATTCTTTACTACTCACTAGAACATCTATTTCAGCTAGCTCTTGTAGATATTGTTTTACTCTAAAAAAAGCGGCTGTTCGTACAGTTTTGTTAAGCACTGTTGGTCACCCAGTTTAAAGCATGATCTAAGATCTTAAGTAACTGAGACAGTATTAATCCAAAATTCACACTGTTCTCAATGTTAGAAATGTCTAGAATTTCTACGACTATTCTCAAAACGATCACTGGTCTATGTGTGAGTGGTGTAACTTCAATAACAAGTACAAATTCAGCCGAAACAATAATCATTCCTAACGGCATTGTCAGTAATTGTCGAAGGCATGAATGACGGCACGGAAAACAAATCACAAATTCTACTAATATTTTCCCTTACGAGCATTGAGCAACAAATTATCAAGTTAGGATTTCAACTCTTCTCTATTTTCCCTCATTTTCCTTATCTTCCTCGCGTTCGTAAGCCTTCTTTATCATCGAAATAATCGACATCATTAGCGTGCCCATCCGTCCAGCCATGATTTTCCCATCAACAAGCGCATGGACACAGGGAGTAAAAATGAAAACAAAAAAAAACATACACACATAACCACCCGAAACCCATCCGTCCGACTTTTCCCTAATGATCTAATTTCCCTTTTTCATTCGGTTTCGCCGGTTGGGTGCCAAAAGAAAACCGGAAGCAACCCGTAACCGAAGGAAGTCGGGTTCGTGATCGATTTGTGGTGATGGGTCAGTTGGGATGGGGAGGGGAGGGGCAGTTTGCTTCATCCGGCAGAAACAGCGTGTAAACAATCACACCGAAATGGACAGTTCTATATTTAAAACATTTCGCGCGCTTTTTTCCCCGAACGAGTAAGAAAAGGTGATGTTCTTCGCTGTAAATGTTTGCGATTTATGTTGAGCCGTTTTTCGGAAGTCTTCAAAAAATTACAAAAAAAAAACAACTTTGATCGCTTTCGATCTTCAAGTTGTCCTTGCACACGCTCCCTCTCTCTCTCCTTCCCTCACTCGACAAAGATAGGATCGAGAAAAAGAAACCCGATTGCCGGATGCCGTCCATGAGATGGGTTCTATTTCAAACAACATCCGCCGTAATGTTTGCAATGCGTTTTTTTTTGCTGCCATAAAGAGGAGGACCCATGAAAACCGAAAAAAACACACACACAAAGCCTCCCCAAAGCCAACTGTAGAAACGGAAGCCAAATGAAGAAAACGAGCACCCAAAATGCACGATCTTGTGTTCGCGTTCGGAAATGGGTTTGATGTGTTTTTGCTAGCTGCGTGTTTCTTAACCTCCCCACCCAGTCAATGAAAGAAGGCCATATGATTGGGGGGGGAAATTTCAGTCAATGGGTGGTGGTCCATTTTCCGGCTCCCAGCGCTTCGGATGTGTGTGTGTGTTTACGGTGTAATGACGCACAGCCAGTGTGAACATGAGCACGCACTCACGCACGGCGTAAATGTCCAGTGGCTTCGGTGGCCGGGAAATGAGTCGACAAAGTGCCGAGACCGGACAAATTAGTCGGCGGTTCCAAACCGACACGTCACCGTGGGGAAGGGGGAGGGACGGGGAGGGTTTACAGAAGAGGATGGAGACATGCGATCGGGGCAGGTTGGTCACACGCTTGCGGTCGCAACGCAATGCTACAGTGAGACCTTCAGTATTATTAGATCCGTTTGGGGTTTTGCCCTTTTCGCGATGCGGGAAATAGAGTTTTCCAACCCAACGCCGGGAATGGTAAGAAAGAGAGAAAAGAAGGAAGGGAATATAACCCCCGTGTGTGTGAGTGAAAGAGACCGTCATCGTCCGGCGGACGGATGCTTCAAATGATCTTTTTCCTCCCCATTTTCTAGCGCTTGGTGCTCAGAAAAATCGCCCTTCGTTCGGGGCCTGTTGGTTTATCGTGCCGTAAGATCGGAGAGAAATCTAAATTGAATTTGTCTTCGAAGAGCATATTTCTTGGAATTGGTTAGTGTGGTGATTAATTTTGCTTTGATTTTATGTGTTGGTTAATTAGCTTTGTTGTGCGGTGGGGTGCACATGAGACACACGATCGTGTTTGGGTGACGTAAGGAATACAATTTCCGTAACTTGAAACGTCAAAATTAAATTTGGAAACTTAAGGGTCTTTAAAAGTTTTTAAATTTTATATTAAAACTGCATTATAAAAGACCACAGCCTCTAACCTATCTAGATTCGTTCTAATTTGCCTCATCTTCAGAGTATCAGCCAAATAAACAAACACAATCGTCGCCAATCCTGACGCCATTTCCGGTTCCCGTCCTATTACCCGAGAGCACTCGCGTTGCAAAACTTCCTTCCCAACCAGCACCCCACACCAATCAGCTGGATGCAGAAGAGGCGCAAGATTTTCTGTAAATTAATAATAGATTTCCTGCTCATTAAGCAAGGGCTCATTGCGCCCGGATTAGATGCTGGTGTAGTGGGTAGAACACACTCAAAGCCTTGTTAGAATGTCCGGGCCTATGTGGCGCTCTGGAATGGAAAAGTTCTTCCCCACGCCGCCGGGTTCGATCGGGAAAATGATCAAAAAGGTCGTCCCCGGATGAAAGGGCGTTCCGCGTGGGGTGATCATTTTCTTCACCTTCTCATTACGCCCCCAAAATGCGTGTGCTCCTGTCAAAAGTAGAGTTACACGAAGAGGAGGCCACTTATTAAGATCGAGATTTCGTTTCCGTTTCACACCGACCGGGGTTAACAAAGGGGTAAAACATGTGCACCGGCGGGACGTTGTTCGGTTTCTCGGATTGATCGACGCCCTTCCCGCGTCTGTTGCTCAACGTTGACTTCCTTCAATCCAGTAAGAACCCTTAAGCTATTTTCGTTTCGCTTTCATAAATCATAAACCGACGGAACCGATCGGGATAAAGTAAGCAAACGCCACATGTGGATCGAGAAATGCTCTAATTGATTTCGACTCCTAAAAGGGAACATCAAATCGAGTTCTTTCGAGGCCCTTTTTTTGCATTTCAACATAACAAACACATGTTTGGCACGACTCTGCCTCAACGGCTTCAATTTCCGGTTGCTTTCAGCTTGATCTTCACAGCGAAACATACGTATTGCACATTTTTGTCATCAATCAGCACCCACTACGGGAAAGTAAACCGATTCAGTGCCGAATGCGAACAGAGCAACACATAATGAGCAAATCAACAAACAACTACCATTTTCCAAATGGTGGTTGATGTTGGATTGCCCGATTTTAAACAAACGCTGCCGCCATCATCCGTGGACGCGGTGAAGGCGCTCGGTTGAAACATTTGTTTTATTGTGTTTATTGTTTTTGTTTTGTCAGCTTTCGCCAAGTCAGTGTAAAATCAAAGGCCCATGCTGAATCACTTATAACAAAGAGAGCGCAGAAAAAAAAAACACGAACGAAGACGTGATCGAAAGTGTTGGTTGAGACGATCAGCCAGACGATTTCTCCAATTACTTGCCATAAAATGTGGTGCATGCGTTCGTATGAGTATTGTAAGGTGGTTGGACGTTATCGGACCCAATGTGTTTGACTCATGGTACACATGGTACAAAGAATAATCACTTTTTAAAGTGAATCATAGTTTTTTTTATGTTAAATTAGATTAACTCTTAATCTAGTTGAATTTATTTTTGTTCCAGTCACAAGTTATTGAAGTTTTTAGAACATTGAACAGATAATCTGAGAGATACTTCTTAGAATTTTGAAACCTATTTTCAGATATGCTCAAATTGATTTCGATTCTTAAGGAAAAATCCATAAGAGTCTTGAGATTTGTTTTTGCAATGAGATTTAACAAACACATGAGAAAACAGTAACTCTGAACAAGTGACTTGAAGTTTTTAGAACTGTGGAGAGATAATAGAGATAAAGTAAAACTCCTAAGATATTCATTACTATGTTTAAGAAAAGCAGACATTGACCGGTTCGTTCAATTAGAATAGTCAATTAGCACAGGGCTTTAGAAATTTGGCCCCAAGTTTTGAAGATCATCAGTCATATCACATAAAAGACACAGTGTGGAAGGTATTTTGTCTTAATTCATTACATAACATCAAGTAGAATTGTATCTGAAAAAAACTCGTTTAAATTATAGTTCTATCCATGGTCTTTTACATCACAACTGCACCACTTTAATATTCAAAAACTTAACATACCTCTTCCTTGTGGATGCTGCCAAAAAGGTTGCCAAATAGCAAATGTAGCTCTTCGGCGTGTCTCGTCCGTTTGCGTGCGTACGATCGGTTGCAGATGTTTCCGGTTCGATCGGGGAATAAATCAGGAAAACCCCTCTGCTTAAAATGCGAGCTGCAGCTTCTGCTGCCGTGCTGGGCCGATGCAGAAGAATACACAACGACTGGATGCACACACGTGCCGCGCCACCAGTGGAAAAGGGAACGTACAAACGACAACCGAACTCGCAACACGTCTACCGGCTGCTGCAACTCTCTAATACTGCTCGTTTGACGTGATTCACTTTCTATGTATCTGTCCGGGACTCCGGTACCGGCTGTTACGAAAAAATGGGATGCGAGTCGGAGTCGGAGCCAGCTGAACTTGGTGGTGAGGTCCTTTTTTTGAGGTGTCCGAGATTATCGGTGCCGGTCTTCTGCCGCTTCTGCCGTTGCACTCTTTCACTGTGTTCTTCTATCTACCACGACAGATGTTTGAGGTGAAAGATGTTAGTTTTTGTGTTTTCTACCGGCAACACATATCTCCACTACAGGAACGCGGAGGGAGATGGATACACGTGGCACGAAACACGATACCCTCGCGACCAGGAAACCCAGAACTTCCCGAACCCGAACGATACACCACACTCTCGCGTATGGAATGGTGTAATTTTTTCACCAAATTGATTATCGTATTTCTAATTAGTTCACGGGCGAGTGCTTCCGACAGCGCGTAGTACTGTTGGTG
This sequence comes from Anopheles minimus, assembly GCA_000349025.1. NCBI lineage: Eukaryota > Metazoa > Arthropoda > Insecta > Diptera > Culicidae > Anopheles > Anopheles minimus. The sequence continues at coordinate 10,104,863 of KB663721.1, forward strand.
CCGGATTAAGGGGCAAAAAAAAAGAACTTCCCAGAATTTGATTAATTCGCAGTGGAACTGTTTCTGCGGGTGCTCTCTGCTTCCGGAACGTACACCGGGTACGATGATGGATAGGATTAGCCGTTTGCTCGTTTACCTTCTGCAGGTAGGATCGTTGAACGCGATCACGTCTTATCGCAAGATCGTTACGCTATAGCAACAACCAACAATCTTCTCCCGTTTCACTTCACTGAGCAGACTGGATGGTTTTGTTTTTTTATTATTTTCCACACGTTTCTTTTCTGGTACAACGTTTGCCCTCAAGGTTTACTGTAAGGAGAACACACCACAATCAACCGGGTGCATGCAGATCGCACAAAACTCATTCCAAACGCACACACTCTACACTGTAATCACACCGGTAGCACGTGATCGATTGACCTCCGGATAAATTGTGGAAGAATGCGTTGAGACAGAATTTCTGCAACACCAAGGTCAAAGGGAAGACTTGTGCACTTTTGCATTCGATCATAAACACGCAACATACACACGCACGCAACGATCTTGACGGTTGGGACACCGGGAGTGCCTTCGATGTTCACTTTCCGAATGCGAAAGAATGAATGAATTTACGTTTACGCTTCGCACCCAGTTTTGTCGGCAGCGCATCGAGCAAGCGAAACGTTCCATCCGGTCGGGAGGGAGAGAGATAGCTGGTTCAACAGCACTATGGGATAGAAGTCGTCTGATTTCTTTTTTAATATTTAACATTTATTATAAAATAATTTCAAATGTTTTTGATTTTTTCTAAATATTGCATTCGAATGTTTATTTTGTAATGATCTTTTTAATGAATTACGTGAAAAATAATTCATAAAGAAGATTTATATTACTTGGCATGCTAATAACAAAACACTTAATTATCTTTTCCATTTTTCTACTTTTAGAAAACTGTTTTCCTCTAATATTTACAGGAATACCTTAAAAATATATATTTTTCATCCATTTGGATGTATTTTATTATTTTAATGTGCAATTCTTGTTGCTCTCACGCACACTACTGATGTAAAACAGCTGATCGTACGCCTCGGCAAAGCAACGACAAATAAATAATATTTTAAACCACTATGTCGTCCAGAGAATGGTTACACTAGGCAGAACTAACACATATACTTGAAGTTCTAAAATCAATTACAAAAGAAAATATTACATGTAAAAATACATCGATATTTTATAGTACAAAACGCAGGCAATCTTCGAATGCTGTCATACTTATATAAATATTATTCTTATAATTATTACTACTATTATTTAACTTTTTTAACATATCAGGAACATCAAAAATGGCAAACATCAGTGAGAAATGAAGTTTGATCAATTATTGTATAATTTATTACTAACCGAGGATTTCCATAAGTAGTAGAACCAATACCCGTTGAAAATGAGATCTGGAAAAGACGAGCCAGTATAGGGGACGGGGAATTTCAACGTCGTACTTCCGATGGAATTTCATCAGATCCAGTGGGAGAACTTGTTTATAACTTTTTTAACATTTTAAATTTTACTATTTCAATGTCCGTATTTCATCAAGGATATTTATCTATTATTTGATTTCATCGCTCTATAACTCAGCAGCGAAAGATCAAATGTTCTTGAGTAAATGGCGTTGAATATCTTATGCTTTTTACTTGAGTTTATTACATTTTTCATGTATACAAAGCTAATTGGATGCATCGTTAATGTATGTTGCATTAGTAATTAAACAAATCGTTAAACTTTTCTTTAAACTATAAACCGAATCTTCTTTACTAGCAATCAGGGCAGTCGTTTTATGTCCTCTTTACATTTATGTCCTTTTTGAAACATCCCATGCGTGTGTGGCAGCCCCGCAATAAACCTTCCGCAGTGACAGTTTTACTGATTTGTAAACCAAACTATCAGCGAAAACCATCCGACCCGGCTGGTTGACCCAACGGAAATATGAGAATTTATATTTACCCATTGACATGAAACCGTCCGGTTTCAACCCATTTTAACGACCGATCGGTAAACGTCATCTGCCGATCGGCCACAGTTAAAACGTGCGGGGTTTGTATGTTTGGGATGGCAAACAGTTCCCCGCTTGGAGGGTTTTTTTTCTTAAAGGACTCGATACGCCCACCAAACAGATATCCTGTGGTCTAGGATGGCGTGGCATTGGTTGTTGTTGTTTCCAACGATCCGAACGTCCAGGGCCAGGATGTATCGAATGTTTGTATTTATTTTGTGACCGGAATTGAACTTGGCTAGAGGATCCGAAACCCATTTGTCCACATTCGGGCAAGGGTATGAGCGCTAGCAAACAGAAACCCGCAACGTTGTTGCTGCGTGATGTCCTCTAAAAACACACTTCAAATTAAATGTTTTTTTTTCCCTGTACATATCCGCTCATCCGTCTAACAGTCAGCAATTCCTGGATGATTTAAAAAAATCATTTAAAAAATGTGGTTCCATAGCACTCCTTTTCCAGTTGCAGTAGATTAGCCGTTTTTCAACAGCCATAGGAAACATTCATCCGGTTGGCGAAAGGACGATCTTTTTTTGAACTTCTAAAGATCACACAGGAAACGGTAGATCAGATTGGTAGGGCAGGAAGGATGATGCAGCTACAGCCAGCCGCAAGACATACCTCCCGGAAAGTGTCGAATCACGGTGACGTCGAACGCAAGCTGACGTCGGTTGAAAAAGTGAGGTTAGGCACCGAAGATTCCCTGACGGAATGTGCCGTTCTTGCGTCTAATCGTGCCGTCTATTCTAGCAGTGGCAGACGAAGCATAGTAGTAGAATTCAATTAAATGCTTGATTTTGAAAGAATCCGCTTATCGGCAGGATCACGATCGTGCTCCCAGGACTTGATGATCTTTGCGTGATTTGTTGCTCTTTTTTCCTGGAGTCGCTTTCGTTTGTGCAGCTGCACGTGTGCCATTGGCAGGGAGTTCCTCAAAATGCAGCCGTCTATTTACATAATTCACCCATTAGCCAGTGCGGTTCTTTCCAAACTGGGGATGTATGTCTGCGTGCAGCTGGTGATGATCTAGGAAGGACACACTTTAGGTTTGTTAGTTTGGATAAAATTATATTACTAGCATCCACGTGTTGAAATTTAAGTCGGAAAGGGATAACAGAAAAAAATGGAGAAGTTCAAGGAAGCGAGGAATCCTTTTTCCTGTTGGAAAAGTGTCACATTTCACGCGGTTGCCTTATCGGTTTGCTCGTGTTTCGATACAGCTATGCGCTTCTAAGGCAAAGAAGTCGTATGGTTGATGAACCGTCAAGACATTAATCATGTTTCGAGTCAAATTGTAATGTTGTCTATTTTATGTCGAAAAGTCATTTATTTCATAATAAATAGTTATGAGTATAAAATCTTTTAAACTACGTGTTGTTTTTCCAGTTTTCCAGTGCTTCTGAAACTTCAAAGATTCGTGAACATTTAGAGATTTAATGTTCTAAAATATTCTTAAATCCCAGAATTTTATGAATTCTTAAAAACTGGTCAAATATAAGCTTTTTCTCTGTTGAGTTTCAACAAAAAGAATTATTTTTACAGAGTTTACATTGCGTTCATCGATTATTCTTATTTTTTTTCGTAGAAAATTGCCTGTGTTTTTTCCAGCTTCCCTTACCATTCAAATGTGCATAGATCCTGTTGAAAGTTTCCTTTTAGATTGTTGGAATGGAAAAGCAAAGCGATAAACTTAACTAAGATTGTTGCAGTAATAAAAAAAACAGTACAATATAATTCTACCTATTAAAATTGTTTAAACTTCTAATTTTAATAAATAGAGTCATAAAAATACATAAAAATATGTGTTTTTCAGGCTCTTGAATCATTGAGGATTAATTAATTTATGAAGTTTCATCATTTTTTGCATATTCATGAATGTGCAGCATAACATTCAAGAGTCATAAATTCAGATTCATGGATCTCAATTTATTAATCACGGACCATTCCTCCATTACTCCATGACTGAATTAACCAAGTGTGTAGCATAAGAACTTCATGGTAAAATTTCTATGCTTTTGATTTAATACACTGAAGCTCGCGAATCATATTTCATCCTTGCTTCAGTAACAATTGTGAAGAATTGTAGAGTAACGTATTTTGCTTAATTGAATCAATTCCAGTTTACACAGTGTTTTCCTTTACCTGACTCTATACACAAGGAAAACCAAAAAGTATAAAAAAAACCCGAAGCCAATTCCATTTCCTGGCAAGAACGCGGAAATAAACATCCGATCGCGCGCCCGGTGACTGTTCTCGTCAACCCCCGATGGTGTGGTGTGCACTGATATCCGTTTCCGCCCGTCCCTGGTCGGGTTGGAAATAATCATCAAAAGGATGTTGCCTCTTTGCCCCCTTCCATCCGGCAAACGAAAAAACCCGATTTTTATAACTCAATAGCACCGAAGAAGCCCAATCGGAAGCAATTTATGGACAGGTTCGAAACATTGTGTTTGTCACGTTTTGTCGCCACGGGAGAAGCAAAAGAAAAAGGTTTAGATTCGAAAGGAAGCACAAACACACACACATGTGCCAAACGGGATCCTTCCGATTGTAGTGTGGCCGGAAAATGTGCACGAAAGCCGGCCGGAAAGTCGTAAAATCATCGCTCGTCAAACCGTCAACCCCCGGGGGTCGCTTCCTGTGTTTGCCAAAATGATCTTTTCGGCCTTCCACAAGCCGATGTTATTCCGGTTTGCGGAGTTGTTGTTTTTTTATATTTTCCCTATTCTAAACCATCCAGAGGCCCACCCAGCGGGAACAATTGCACACGAATTGCAGTTTCTTCCGCACATGATGTTCTGTGATCTTTGCTGGGGTTTGTTTTCTCATGTCTATTTCCCTCAATTATGCCTGTGCCTGTCAGGACATTTGGCACACTGGCCAGTGAAGCTACGCAGGAAGCTTCATGAAATAATTAATTCTTTTGTACGTCCTAAGCAAACAGAACGAATTGAAACGGAAGTGAATGTGTGGAAAAGCGCACATGGGATTCGTTTCCGGAAAGCTGAAACAAGCGAAACGATCACTCCATCCGGCAGGATCCTTCTGGTAGTGTTTCGTGTAGAAGAATAGATTTAACTTTTCATAACTATGTGCAAGGAAGAAAGAAAACACAAACTCGTAAATTGCTTCAAAGTACCTTTGGAAAAAAAACTAAATTGAAAAAATACAAAAACGATCACGAAAATCAGTTCTATTTCATGGTGGGACTAGTATTGTGTTGTCTACTATGAGTCTCGAGAATAAACCGAGGATCGAGAATAATTTTATTTAGTACTGTGGTGGGACCAAAATAATGGAGTAAATTCGGTATTATTAATCAAATCAACAAACAAAATAAGTTTAAAAACTTAGAATTATTACAAACTTGTTATGTACGCTTACAACAGTTGGATAACTGAGCGAAACAAATGTAAATGTAAATATGAACGATCCACCCATGAATTAAAGATCGAATAAAAAGAAAATAAATACAATTCCCCGGAAGGATTACATAAAGCGTAGAAAAATGTCCAGCTACCGGACATGCCGCCCGGGATGCTACCGAATTGATTCCCTAATCGGGGATCGACTTGTTTTCGATCACGAATAAAGCTGGCACCTTTCATTCGGACCCACTTTCCACCATAAACTGTCCACATGATTGATTGAACGTCCCCTGAGCCTCTAATAGCCAGTAAATATTTCTCCAAATCATCTTTGCTTCATTCGTAAGTCTTCCTGTCGAAGGATTATTGTTCGTTCGCTTTAATTCAGCTTAGACAGTTAAGCTTCCACCGTTGGCAGCCATTTCCCAGCCACAAAACGGGCGACGGATTCTCTCACGCCAAGCATTAGGTTTAATCACACAGGATGCACTTTTCAAGCTAAATCACACACCCGGAAGTGAGTGGACGGCTTTTTAGCACTTATTAGCGCAGTGTCGGGCACAATGATTTATCTCGGTGCCGGTCTGTCCTACCACCAAATCGATCGATGTTTTTCGGCGTGTAATTACCATTGAAACTTTTGAAGGGGCAAACTGACAATTTACGGAACGTAACACACAATCATGCACCACAAGGATGGGCAGTGTGTATCCTTGCCAATCCACGCGCATCCGCATCCGAACGGACGTTCGCCGGCAAACCAGGCTGCGGATGGAAGGATAAAAAGAAAGGAACCTTTCTTTTCTGTTTTCCATTTCCTTTTCCGCAACTTATTGTCGCTTTCTTTTTTATGGGTTTTCTTCCTGGTTGCCCGACAGAGGGACAGTTTAATCCTTGTTTTGTAATTATAATTAGTCCGCATAACAAAGCCGAATGGTTCATGCTCACCGTTGGGTACGGGATGAAGGGGAAATGGTTCTTCCTGTTGCCGGTAAGATTATACACGAAACAACAGGAAGGCAGGTGATCCTAAGCACCACAATAGGCGGTGATGAAGAGTGTACGATAGCGGAGGTGAAAGACAAGTCGTAAACCGAAGGATAAAGGGCAGTAAGACATGTGCGTACATTGTCATTTCTCGTTTCCTTCCAGCGGAATAATCGGGTTTGATGAACCATCTGTGTGGAGTGATGGAATGTAAACAAAACACATCCTTTTTCGTAGCAAATGTAGCGTTTTACCACTTAGCAGTAGGGTTTTGGTTTTAGAATATTAATTCTATTTACTACGCAGTACTTCCTGGGAAGGACAATCCATTCGCTTACCATAACACCGGAAGGGACGTTACAAAAACACGCACAACAATTGAATTCGTCGCCAATCCCGTACGCAAACGTTTGCTGGTGTTGTGCGGTGATCGCAGTAATGATCCTGCTTCCTTTGCACGAACGGTGCGTTCCTTAAGTCGATCCTCGTTATATTCAACGGTAATAACTTCCTTTTTTTCTCTCGAAGAAAAAGAAAAAAACGTTTAAATTGATTCTAGATTTCGTTTTTTTTTGCTTTCCCGTGAATTGCTTTCTTCAACCTGTCCGGAACTAGGCAGAGCAGGGAAACAAAAAACATACCTGTTGTTTTTATGTTTTCCGATCCGATCTTTTCCTTCTCGTTCGTCTGCCCCGGGATAGGAGAACCGTAACCGGACGCATCCATCGTTCTGCGGATATGTTGTTTTGTGGGCATGTGAAAATGTGGGCCTTCGGGCATCCTGTGGAGCGTATGAATGGCAAGGACATTATGCCTGGTTGGGAAGTGTGTTGGAAAGCGTCAAAACTGGGTATGGTTTTGTTTATACAATTCTTACCAAAGCTGTTGTATTATGTCTTTTCTTGAAGCGCTGATTGTTCCGGATGTTCCCAGGATTTGTTGAAACCCTTTCGGGTGTGGTTAATTAGGTGTGAAAAGGACTTCTTGTTTTAATTAAACGCATGCAAGGGTTTGGTTTCGAAAGGATAATTTATCTTGTAATGAAAGTACTACAATTCTTTCTTATGTGGATTGAAATGGTTACATAACAGTGTCGTTTGTATGGGAGCAACGAATCCAGCGATCTAAATATTATTTTCAAACACGTGAACGTATCACCATAATAAAGACAATCCGCTTTTTGGAAGCTAGAGTAAGGTAGAAATCTACTACGATTATAGAAAACATTCAAACCAAAATAAAAATCATCCCTGTTTGTAGCGCATTGAAGTCACCGAGCTTCAAAAGGCTTTTACAACATAAGGGAGCGGTATCAGCGATCTATTCCGAAAAGCCTTGCATAATCGTTCTTGCATTAGCTTTTGAAAAGTGCAGATGGTCTAAAGTAACATATTTTCATCTCACTCAAAAATGTCTGAATATAGAAAATATGCTAAATGATAAAAATAAAATGAATCTAAAAATCATGTTTTCATTCCATGAGTTTCTCCCACTGTGTGAGAAACGTCCGTTTTGAAGTTGTCACTTATGTTTACAATCGAAGAATTCAATTCTACTGATTTCTTTTCACGATGATTATTTAATATTTTATTGCTATTAGCTGTATATATGACTAGCAATATCAAGTAATTGATGTAAAGTCCTTTTCGAATACTTTTTCATTAATAAAAAAGTTATAAAATGTCATTGACGCTCTACAGCATTGATGTACCATTGCTGCACAGCTGTCACGGACAAATTACGTAGTTATTTCATTACATTGTGTTGTGTTTTAGTCTCCGTGTGTAAAAAATATATTACAGTAGCCAATATTTCATCTGTGATAGCTAAATTATTTAGTTTTACTAGACTAAATAGACCATCGGACTTCGAACGGCTTGAAAAATCTACCCCAAACTCTTAAAAAACGATCGAAGCGAAAAGAACCATGGAACACCAACCGAACCCAGCGGAACAGCCGTCGAAAATATTTATCAACCCAAAGTTTGCTAAAGCACACATTAATCCGATGTTCTTAGCCTCCAATGGAACGTTAAGACGGCCCGAAGTAAAGCAAGACGAACCACCCCACCATAGCAGCAGCAGCATACACTTGAATCCTGCATTTCTGGACAGGCTGAGGGTTCAACAGGTATCACCACCGACAATAGCAGCGACCGTACCGTGTACCGTTCCTCAACCCCACATCCAAAAGTCCTTGGCAGCGGTAGTGAAAGTTCCTGCTGTTGCACCTGGCAAACTCGCATTTACGGGGACAGTAAACCCGATTATCAAAAATACAAGAAGAAAACTGGTCCGTGCTACCGCGCCAACGAATGAGTCACAGCTTGCTGCGGTAGCGAAGTCGTTTAAAAGCGATATGGTGGTACCAGTTGCTAGCAACAGCCAACCGTTTGCTCCTATGATAAGGATCGGTAAAAACAAACTTATCCGAAGCGGTGTTCCTACGGTGTCGGGATTGGAGAATGTTAAACCGAGAGCGGTAGCAAGAGCGCTGCCAGAGCGGAAAAGCCTTCGAATCGATCGAAGGGTTGCCACAACGTCAAGGTTCTCAATGCAAAAGCTGACGTTTGTGAAGCGATATGCCCTGTCGAGAATTAATGGAATAACGCCCAAGAAGGTGGTCATTACCGATCCGAAGTTGTTAAAACTGTATGTAAAGAAAAGCGAACTTTAGATATTTGTTTATTGTATCCGTATACCCTTCATGAAATATTTATCGTTTGTTTTAGGAAACGTAATCCAATCATGAAGAGCGACGAAAAGTCCAGACCGGGAAGAAGCTCGATTGCTTACGCTTCGAAAAACAAGCAGCTTGTGCTGGTCAATATAAACGGAGTGCTTTATCGGTCCTCGACAAACAAGTTGCAAAAGTCCGTTACCCGATCTCCATCAGCAGTAGGCCACTCTCCGGCCAAACCTGCACGCAAAACCAAAGAGCACTATTTGATTATAAGAGGAATGCGCTTCGCCTTGGATCGTAACGGTATGAAGCTGCGTTCCGTAGGTAATGCCACGATGGACAGTGCGACAGCCTCCAGAAGCATTACGGAACCACGGTTGAATCGTATCGATATCGGAGGACTAACGTACAAAGCGCGCAAGGATGGCATCTTCATTCGGACGGACAATCACAAAACGCGGAACCATCTGAGCGTGGCCAAACAGCGCAGTATACAGGTGCTAACAAGTAAGCTGAGAAAATGTAACGAACCGTGCCATATCTATCGTCGATTGGGGAAATGTTTGGCGCACCAGCGTGGCAAATGTCCAAAAGTGCACGACCCGAAACATGTGAGCATCTGCCAGAAGTTCCTGCGCGGCGAATGTATTCTCGACGGGTGTTTCCTCTCGCACGATGTGTCCCTGGAGAAGATGCCCGTGTGTACGTTCTTCCTCGAGGGACGCTGCACGCGCGATGTGTGTCCTTATCTGCACAAGAAAGTGAACGAAAAGGAACGCATTTGTGATGCATTTTTGAACGGATTTTGTTCTCTGGCCGACAAGGTAACAAAGTTTACAGCTGCCCATTGCTGGCGACGGTTTAATGCCTTTTCTTTTCATGTAATCTATGGTTTGTTGCTGACTTTACGGTTCCTAGTGTCCCAATCGCCACGTATTTCTATGTCCGGAGTTCGAGCAGAAGGGCAAATGCGACCGGGTCAGATGTCCATATCCGCACGGGAAGAAGGAAGCCAAGAGTGTAAAATCGGACCAACCAACGACATCGACTGCTACGCGGAAGCCGGACGGGAAAGATCAACCCAGACCCAAACAGACACCACCGGCGATGGTACAGTCGCCGGTACGATACTACAAGGACGATGGACAAACGATGATGACAAACCGCGACCAAACGGGTGAGTTTAGTGCTAGTGAGCGTAATCAGTTGAAACGTATGCTTGGTGAAGTGGAAAAAATGAAACAACGTTACAAAGAGGACATCAATACGCATGCGACCGAACGTACGGTGGACAATGATGGCCAAATTGTAAGTATTGATAGCATCCCACCATCTGATGGTGATCGTTCCGAAGCGTGCGAATCGCTGTCGGAACCAACACCGGACGATGCGAAGAACGATACAGAGACCGAACCGGAAGATACGAGACCACCGGTGTTTCGCCGTAAAGCGCTCGGTACGCTGCCAGCTTTTATCCCAATCTGAGTGTTCAGTGTTGCCTAACGTTAATTTGAAAAACGATGCATATGCCGAAAAAAATGTTTTTATTAAGTTAATAAATAATGAACGATAGAAAAATAATGATTGAAGATGAATCAAATAAAGAATCTATAAATAAATAGTTAATGCAAAGTTCCTGAGTTTGAGTTTTTCGTTATCGTACCCGAAATTATTTTAAAATGTATTTTTCTCCATCACACGATCAAACAAATTGTTCTCGTGTATGGATACCTTCATTTTGAAATGTTGTGTTGCCACTTTCCGGCACGCACTGTAGCTGTCAACGTGATAAACATTCGCCGGTGTGCAGTGTGTTGTCGTTCTCGCGAAAGGGCAGAAATATGATGTAATATAGACAAAAAATCGAGTATTTCAGTCCGAATTTCGTTCCCGTCCGCCTGAAACCATGTCGCTGACGTTGTTGCGAACGCTGTGCCGTCAGCAGCAGCACGTGCTACAGCAGCGGCAACCTGTTTCGTACGTCGGAAACAGTGCGATACGTTGTGCGGTACGATTTCAGAGCACCACCGGTGGTGATAGCCCGAAAGAGGACAGGTAATGAAGAAAACGATCCCGTTTGTTCTACCAATTAGTGGTGTTTTAGTTCAACCTTGTAATTTTATCGTTTTTTTCCCTGCCAAACAGCAACGACAAACAGTCCACCAAAGAGCGGCTGGCGGTCAAATACAGTCGCGAGAATGTGAAGCGCAACGTGCAGGGGTACGTCTTTTCACGGTTTTTCGACTACGTGAAAAACTATGACAAGGTGATCGAGAAAAAGTTTCCGTCGGCCGTACACGTGTACCGGGTGTTTCTGGTGGGCGTGCGGGATTTCTTCAACGACATGAAGAAGCTAGTCAAAATCACGAAAATCGTCTACTCGCACGCTAATGATCTGCGGTGCCTGACGCGGAAGGAGATCGAGCTGTACTATCAGATGCCACGAGACATGAAGAAGGTGGCGCCGGTGTTGCTCATATCGGCGTTACCGTTTGCGAATTATGTGATATTTCCTCTAGCGTAAGTGTGTCATCATCGCACGTTTGTCCATCCGGTTAATTACTCTTTTCCTTTCCTCAGTTATATGTACCCTCGAACGCTGCTGACGTCTCACTTTTGGTCAGTACAGCAGAAGGTGGATTTTGCTCAGATCGATCTACGCAATCGTCTGCTGTACAATCGGCGCGTCTTTCGCTGCATGCAGTCGAAGCTGGAAGCGCTCAAGAAGTCACATGATCCGGCGTACGAGAAGTTTAGCTATATATTAGGTTTGTTGGGCAGCGGTCTACACCCGACATCAGAAGAAATACTAGATGTCAAGGAAGCTTTCCAACGGCCGCCATTTAATCTGAATAGTTTATCATCTTCACATTTGGTAAGTTCCAGTAGCGGCTTTGAGCCCTTTTACAGATCTTTATATGAATTTCTGTTAATGTTTTAGAAATATCTCTGCCGATTACACGACATTCACGCCGGACTGTTGCGCCGGTTTCGATTAAGCGAACGAGCCTACGTTGTACACCACATGGATATGGCTATTAAACGGGAAGGAGGCGTTCACAACATGCCAATCGAATCGCTAAAGCACGCTTGCTACATCCGGGGACTGAATGCGCACAATATGAGCGCGGAAAGCATGATCGACTGGTTGCAGGAATGGGTGAAAGTCTCGCTGGTTGTGGATGAGGATTGCATCAGTATGCTGCTGCATCTTCCTATTTTGCTAACGTATAACCACACGAACAACTGGATTCTGATACACTGATATCGGTGCCAAGCGCGTGCCTCTTTATCGCAAAATGAGTGAAATGAACAATCACAGCAAAAGGAAAAACGAAACGTATCAGTAAAACGACAGTCCGAAATCGGTACTTCGGCTGTACGTAAAAGATCGACGGAAAACAAGTACAAGTTTTAAATGCTCGATGGATGATATAAGGCAACATAGATGAGCTAATAAACGAGGGAAATTGCGCTCGCGCTCGAAAAACAAAAGTGCAATTTGCAGTTATTGTTTCAGTACGGAAAGCTTCACATTATGTGCAGCGATCGACAAAGCTAACCGTTAAATTGTTGTACTTTTTTATTTAAAGTTAGTTATACTAACTCTTACTATGGTTGTTATTTGTTTCATGACTTCTCTACCTGTACTTTATCCTCCTTTCTATTTTAATATTAAATTCTACCACTTGTAGCTTATGGTGAAATATATCCAATTCTTTCCGGAATTCGGGAAAATTAATTTCTTTTTAGTAACAATTCCGAACATTTTCAAATTTACCTATCACCTCCACAACCGAAAAGCATGAGGTGCGAACACTGTTCAGAATGCTGTTCAGAATTCATATGTACGGGCGTAAACAGAGAGACTTGCAGTGGTATTGGAAAATGCTGCACGTTGCTTTCCCTGCCGAGAGAGCCGAGCGGACTTTGATTTGTGCAGATGAACTGCTCTTGTCTTTGCGAGGGAAAATAAACAAAATCCCCTAGTGCAGTGATTTCCAGCTTTTTGTTTGTTGTGCGAGAATAGTAGAAGTGAATCTTTGTAAAGAATGAATTGAATTAACTCTCGAAAAAGTGGCTTTACTTCTCTTTTGCGATACGAATAGAAAAGAGCTTAAACAACTTTTAGAAGGGTCGAGTCGTAGAGAGTCTTAATAAATATTTGGGAGTCGTTTCAATTCATCTCGTTTTGAGGGAGTTGGTAGTCGTCACAGATATTTGAGTCGTATGGCAGGGAGTTTTTACAACAGAATGGGCATGGTTAACATTAATATATGTATAGAATTGAAGTGCAATTGAATTAAAGAGCCGTAATAGAATAAACGCCTCCGGTGGGCTGGTCATGTCCTGAGAATGACACCGGACGATCCAGCCCGTAAAGTCTTTTTAGGCAATCCAAATGGACAGAGGAAGCATACTAGGTACAAACTGAGGTGGAGCGATGGCGTTGATGCGTCCGCTACGAGACAAATTATTTTTCTAATACAAAAACTTTCAAATGTAAGCGGAAACCAAACAATTACATCGCTAATCTTGTTCACGCCATCCTACGGTACATCGTGCTGTCATTTATCCGTAGTAAATTGATGCATACACACTCTCTCTCCCATATTACTATTTATGTACTCACATTCACTTTCTCTCTTTCTCTCTCACTTTGCGTGTGATCGCCTGTCCTCTTGTTTTCTTCTCTAGAGAGCGATGCGTCGTGTGTCCTGGCCATCGGTTGTGCAGCAGTCGGAACCCTAGGAAGCGCTACCACATCCCGTTCGGAAGAGAGAAACAAAATCAGCAGACTGCGAGCTGTCTCCATTCGGATCCTTGCGAAACATCCTTCGGTTCGGTCGCATCGCAGCATGCTTGGGACGCACGACGGAGCCCTAGTACTCGCGCTCAAGAGTCGCATTCGAGTGTTCGTCTCGTACGGTCGTCCATTGGTGAAAGGTTACGGAGCGCTCGTAACTCTCGTTACACGGTGTTCGTTGTTCGCAGCAGTACCAGCAGCAGGATCAGTACAGTGTGTCAGTATCAGTACAGCAGCTGGGCAAGGGATTAAAATCAATGTCCGTGATAAAAGCTTCGCGTCGTACAGAAAATTACCGCCCAGCACACTTGGATGTATCTAATTTGTATCTTGCCCCATTCCCGTGACTCACCCATCCATCCAAAAGGGGTTTTTGGTTTTGTCTGGTTCGTGTGTATGTGTGTGTAATACCTTTTTTTTAATTTGTTACTCTCCTCAACATCAAAGAACAAAGTACAGTGAAACAGGTTCGGTTGATGCTGTGAATGAGGGTGGTGTGTTTTTTTTGTTTTTCCATTTTTCCACCTTCCACAGTAGTAAGGAGCGCGCGCGATTTCTCTCGTTTATTAGCTCGCCTACTGTGCCTGCTGTCATCCATCTTTTGCGGACACGCTCTTTTACAATTTCGCTCTCTTTTATCACACACATTTTTCCTTTTGTTGATGGTGCTGATGGTTCGATGCGGTCTGTTTTGCGTTTGAGAATGTACACCTTTTGCAGCACGATACGCGAGGAATGTGTTTTAGTATTTTTTTTATTAGTAGCCCTTTTGTAAGGTGTATTTAATTGTGTTTAGCATTATTTTTGCGATTCGAATCTCACGTGAAACGTGAAGCCTTTTTGGTACCACAGGTCGGTCAGAACCCGTCACTATTCTATTCAATCTTCACATTCAATCACCTCGCAGCAAGCTGTTGATGGAAAGTGTTGCTGTGCACGCGACCGAATCGGTTCCTCTTTTTGTCAAAACATGGCACACTCCACCACGAACCGTTTGGAAGCACGTGGAAGCCTGATGGAGACGCCTGGTGGTTTGTATTTTACGAGCAAAATCCGGAAAAGCGTTCCCCTCCTTCGTTCTGTTCGAACACGCAACGTGCAATTTCGGAAGGTTCCGGTGTTTTTTTTGTTCCTCTTTCTCACCCCCCTCAGTGCAACCAGTGTGTGCGAGACCGTCAAAGGATGGAAGGGATGTAAAAATAGTACCATTCACATGGGCACCAACACAGCACCGAGCATCGAGCGTGTGTTGTGTCGTATTTGTGGCTACCTTCGTGCTCTTGTGTCCCTCTCTTTAACCCGGCACCAATAACCGGTTCACCAGTTCGTACGTCGAATGACCGCCGGAAGAGTGAATAATAGAATTATTGTGCGGAAACTAATTTAAATTGACCGGTCATGGCAGCTTCCGGTTGTGTGGGGCTAAAACCGTGAACGTGGGAAAACGTGTGGAAAATAATAGTTTCATGAGATCGAAAGTATGAAGAAAAGTGAAGAAGGGGTGAAGAGGAGAGGGGGGGGCTAAACCAGCTTTTAGGGAGAATCGAAATTCGTCCAATTTTGGTGTTGGTGTCTGTGAGAGTGTGGAAAGCCGATGGCCGAATGTGGAAGGAGAGAGAAAACTTTTCCCCCGACTTGATGGGAAATTAATTCAATAAAACGGCATCATTCGTTTTTCGTTGGGCGGGCGAGGGTTGGTGCTTGAAGCGGATAAATTGGGGGACGCGACTGCCCGTGAACATCCCTAACTGGGTTTGAATTGAATTTAATTCGAATCGGTCTTATAAACCGGTACCGGATGGTGCTGGTGTGTTTTTGTTTGAAGCGAGATTGTAGGGAAAATGTTTTCCCCCGACAAGGAGTTAGTAAGAAGGGGTTAAAAGCAACAGAATTGTAGATGAAATAAAGCACGGCACGGTTGTGGGTACGGTTCGCTTACCTTGGACAAGCTTTCCCAGCTCGCCACGACCGGTGTGGACCGCATGCAGAGTGCAATTTACGTGTAATGCATAACCGGGGGGTTGGAGGGTGAACTTGCCTGGTTGGTTCCATTTTAGATTTTAATTAGACTCCGATCGATCGCGTTGGTTGAGCTTTGGTAGAAGGGGTGTTCAAAAGGGAAGGGTAGTAAGAGGGGAAGAGAAAATACCCAGTAGTCAAGTGCAGGGGGGATACATTTCTGAAGGCCACCCAACGCGAACGGTAGATTATAGAGCATCAATAAAGCGGACGAACAAATAAGATTCCCAGCTGGACCAGTGGAAACGATTTTCGATTCCCGGAGTTCAATAGCGTTCTTTTGGAAATGTCACTATTCTGCCTCGTTTTTGGAAATTCTGTTTTTCTCTGTTTATGTGAAATGGAAAATATTATTGTTTCTCAAAAGGTTTATCTGTTTTCAATAATTTTTATTTTTACTTTTAAAGTACAACAAATAACATATACATCTACTAATGTGTTTGTGTCGGTGCAACAGACCGTTACATATGGGAATAGAAATAGAGAAACAGTGAGAGCGAGGAAGCGTGCATGAGTGTGAGCGAGAGCCCACCAGCAGCCGAGGTAAACAAGCAGGCGCAACAGCTTATATTTGATTTCCTGCCAGGTTTCTGGGATTGTGCGGCCGAACAGGCCCAGAGGTCGGCCTATGTAAATAGCCGGGCAATGCACAGGGCGCAAACGTTCGCTGCAGCGTCGTGACGTGAAACGGAGTCAAGGCCGTGCAGAAGGTATTTATTTATTTTGACCGTTTACTGGCAGGTACACGGCATCGGATGCATCGTTGGATGGTTGTGCGTACCGTTTGCTATGGGTTGCTGACTCCCCATATCACATTGCAGCTTCCATTCCGATGGATCATTGTCCGGGCTGCATCTTCCATTGCCCTGCGGGGTTGTTTCGGTTGAGGTGCAAGCAAAAACACATCAGAGGGAAATTTTCTGTTCGTAAGGGTGAGCCGAGTTTGTGTGATTATTATTTTCCTACACATGACATAGAGAGAAAATGCGAAGCTGTAGCTGTATAATTATTTTAATGGAGGTGTGCTCCGGAACAAGGTGTTGCGTTGAAGAAAAAATAATTATTGTCAGTTTATTATTCATTTGTTTATATTTTTTGAGATGCATGGAAAATTTGTTAAAAACATTATTTATTTTAACACTAATCACTTTCACAAGAATGCGCAGAAAAGAAAAGTATAATTGATGAAAATTGCTACCAAGAATTGAATTCATTCCGTAGAAGAACCACCCCAAACGCTTTCATCCTCGTTTCGGTTAATTCGCCGAAACTCATTTTTCAAATTAAAAAAACCCCTTTTTCCCCGCCGCAAAATGGAGCAGCTCGAATCGCTTTCATTAACAGTGCTTGAACTTGAACTTGCGCTCACTGAACAGCGATTATAAATCAAAAAAAAGAACAAGAGCATAGAAAGGGTGAAATTAAACCACCCACTGCTTGGTTGGCTGAGTTCTCGCACTTCAAACGCTTTGCTAGCAAATCATTTCATGAGTTGCTTCTCTCGGGTAAACAAATTTTGCTTGTCCGTGTCAATCGTACACTGTCCAAATGGCGTCTCATTAGCATATGCTGCCGACGGAGATTAATTAGAGTGTTGTCCCGTCGGTTCCGGCGTTTGTTCTGGAGCTGCAGTTGCAAATTGATTGCAACTCGCTGCTAGAACTGTGCACACGAAATTCGGTCGCTTTATTGGTGGTGAGATAATTAACGAAAGCCAAAACCTCCCGATCGTTGGAAAGAGGCGGAGAAGGAGTGAGATGCGTGATTTTGGAGCAGAAATTAATAACCAAAAACATTGCACAGTCAGCACTTTTGCGGGCCTACGAGTTTCGGGAGATTGTTAATAAAGGTGGATGAAGATGGAGCATGGAAATGGTGGTGTACAAGGGAAAAGGGAAAACGGGCTGGATAATTAAAACTAACTCGATGGCATAAACGAGCGGAAAGAGAATGTGTTTTTTTTTGAGTGAAAATACATTATTCCACCGGCCTGGAAAATGAACAAAAAGCGGCTGCTTAATGGAGGCGCCTGGTCTTTTGTTTGAGCTGGTGTTTTGTTTTAATTTGCGATAAGCAAAGTACGTGATGTTTTACGACTTTTGTGGACTATATTCTCTATTGTTTTGTTCTAAAAAAACTTAAATATTGATGCAAAGTTTTGTTGCTTTTAAAATATTATAGTAGTTTAAGAAGTTTTGCTTAATTTTCCCGACAGCAATAATAATCGAATTATTTATTTTTTGTTTTCCCATACAAACGTGAGATGAAAATTCCAGGCTCTTTTCAATGTACATCGGATGCTTCAGTTTCACTGCATGAGGGTCACACTCATTTGAATACTATAATGAACAGACTAACAATTTTCATTTCTTTTTTTGGGGTTTTTTTTAACGAAAGTAAATTGGATTGTGCCAAATAAAAACAATTTCACTACAAAATCGAACAACGCGCAGATAGGTGATGGGAGAAAAACCGGGAGAGAAGCGGCTACAAGTGATAATTTGTTTTACTGAGTGCGAGTGGAAATTTAACGGAAGGTCATGGGAAGTTTATGGGAATATTTTTCATCTTTTCTCCGCTTTCCCGTTTGTATGGTCTCCCTTTTTTTGCTGCCTCCGTTCAATCGGTTTCGTTTTTCCTAACTGCAATTTCGGTTTGATTATTTTCATTTCTGCCAGCCTCTGTTCATGGGAAGGATGGGAAAAGGGTGGTTTAAAAAATATAAAAAACATACATATCCCATCCGTAACATTGATTTTCGTTTTTTTTCGTTCTTTTTCCTTTACAGAGCGTGCTTATCATCGTTTAGCTGTGAAGAAAAGTTGAACAGAACATACGGAAACGTGTGTTTTCTCTCTGTGTACGTACACAATCCGCACACAAACGAGCGCAGGATAAATATAGTTGGCTTTTCGGTACAATTTTTTGCCCGTGTTCGGGAGGGTTTGGAAAATACACAGCAAACGTCTCGGGAAAAATCGAAACACACATAACTCGAACAGCTCGAGCACTGTTCAATCCGAACCATCAGCAGCAAGCGATGAAGCGACAAACGGCAACCCGTACGGAATGCGTCGCCATCTTTGGCCGACAGCGCACGAAATGAGTCGGAAATCGGAAAAATCCCCCCTTACCATCATTCCCCCCCACTACCTCACACCCCTTCCGGTAGCTGTCCGGTAGATAGAGGTATTTGCCATCCCATCCAATATCGTTGCCGTTCGGTGTTCTTCTGCTGCTCCCAGCCTTGGCAAGGATGGTGAGACATAAATAGATTGCCGATCGAGTACAGGCATCAGCAGCACGGCCGCTCAGTGAGGTGAACCCAAACCTCGCCCCAAAACGGCAGCAACGCTGGCCAGCAGCCAGCAAATATCGCGCCAAATGGACGAAATATTTGCTGTCCAGATAGTCAAGTGTGCCGTGGTGCAAGGGTCGTACGGTGGTCGTGGGACACAGGAAGCAAAAAGATAAATAGAAGCAAAAAATCAATCACACGTGAGATCGCACCGAGTAGATTAGTACGAGCGGTAGTGCCAGTGTGAAGTGAACCGCGTGTAGTGTAGTGAGCAACGGAAATCGGTTGGAAACGAGAGCCCCGGGAAGGGCTTGTATTTTCAAAGTTCAAGGTGAAGATAAGCGGAGAGCAAGGATAGAAGGGAACGTGTTCTAATTGCAAGTGAAAGTGTGAGTGTGCTTGGGTGTGTGTGTGTTAGCTCGCTACACGATGGCCGTGAATGTACTGGACGAGGATCACTTCGCGATCAGCGCGATCGTGACGGTTGTGATGCAGATCATCTTCTTCCTGATTGCCGCCATCTTTCAGCTCGACAAGCTGACCGATTTTGCCGGCGGTGTTAACTTTATCATCATTGCCTTACTGACGTTCTTTCTTGGGCAGATCGATCGTGCCCTCAAGGTGAGTAAGTGAATGAAATCGATGTGAATGAATGTACTTCTTTTGATTTTGATCTTCTCCCTGCTTGGCACTTCTAGCCGTTGGTGGTCTTGAATAGTGACTTGGATTGTTAGTGGCTTACATAAATTCTAGCTAAATAACCCGGTCTAGTTGTGGTTTTATCCTTAGCATGTTCAAGAATTCGATTATTATGTCGTCCATATCTGGTGCCATGTTATCCTTGATTCGATGGACGGAGTTTCGGAAATGCTTGATGCTTCATGATTCATGTGCTATGGGAGACGTTAGATGTTTGTTTAACTGATGTTTAGTAGTCAAAATACTTAGAACGTCGCGAGACAATCTTTGGCTGGTAACTGATCAGATTTCCTTTGTAACATTGTCGTCAGGCACTTGACTAATATTGCACCTGAAACAGGGTGATGTCTTGTTCTGCATACTTGACAACGGTTCGGATGGGATTTTGGTATCTGTACTATATTGTGGAAGACTAACACTTTACCTACCCAGACGCATACAAATTCTAGTAAATAGTTCCTCTAAACAATCTTTTTAACGCATATAAACTTTGAACAATTTATTTATTACTATTACTATTAATTTTTTTAAACCCATAAATTATTGCGCACTTTTTTCTGCATTCTGTGAACAGTTCCATTAATTAAGTAACGTTCCCTTCATATCCATAAATATGCCCGTGTAGGAGAAAGAGCCAAAGTGTTCGGCAATGATAAATTACTCTTATTATAACTGAAAATTGAAAGCGATGCTTTTAAGTACTCCTGCTTTCGTAAGAGAGTTTCCTGCAAATATTATCATGGCTGGTTTCCGCAACTTTCACAAAGCAACGTATCGCAAACTGCTGCGTTCAGAATTTGTGTGAGTTTGCCCATTTCTTCTCTTCTAACTTCCTGCCGCAAAAACTAAACCTCAACTTTGCATTCAAGATAGGATAAATAGAATGCCTTTACCCCTAGTTTGTACGCAGAAGAAATCATTCTTCTCCCACTTTCTACCAAACAAAATTTGTGCAAGGAAGTTCTCGTTACGGGAAAGTCATATAATAACGTTCACAATTTGTAATGCACATGCACATACGGCACTGATATGCAATTTGCTCTTCCACTGACTTGTGGAAGCGCATGTTGTGGTACAAAAAAAAACTCAATTTACCCTAAGTGCACCAACACTGTTCGGGTGTACGGGTGCCGGTAGCAAAAGCATAAAAATCAATATTACGACCCTCGTTTCCACTCTTCCACTTTTCTTCCCACACTCACACGCGCGTTTTCCTCGTCTATTGATGCCAAATGGTGCCTGATTGGAGGTGGGTGGTATCAAAGACCACGGCTTGCCACGGGTATTTGGGAGCCAATTTTGTGTCAACTGCATACGATGCATTTTATGAAGCGTGTCACCATAACGCGGTTAGGTAGCGTTTATCGCATCGGTATCGCAGTGTCGTGTCGCGTAGGGTGCAGTTTATGATTAGGTTTATCTGTGCAATTGCGGCACGATGCAACAGGCGCCATGCAGTGTGGTTTACGATATTTCCGTTGTACACAGAAAGGAAGCGTTAGCGATTGTAATGGGTCGCTGAAACGTTCATAATTGATGGTTCAGTTTATCCAGGGAAGCTTACGGTTTGAAAAATTGAATGATATAATGAATAAAACATATTAAAATTAACGACACTATTAGTCTCGCATTCGGATACGCTACTTGTAATAAATTACAATGCACCAATTGATGGAGTTTCTCATTCAACTATGAACTAACTAATTTTACCTCCATCAATTATCATATTTAGAAGCGACCGGTTAATGATTCTCCAATGTATAATACCATTTTTCAGTCTCCATTCCATCTCTTTCTTGAGTGTAAAAAATATAAATTAAATTTCCCACAATAAATCTACTGTTGCTCGCGCTTTGCCTCGTAAAATAAGTTCACCAGCAAATAAATTGTGACTGTGACAGCATTCGTCTGGCACTTTTCCCTGCACACAAACCCTCACCCAATCGTTGAAGCGCAATGGGCCCGGGAGAGGAAAAAAAAGCTCCTACTTTAACTATCCCAGCTTTTCCGCACGTTATTTGTGGCCTAGAAGCCGTTTGAAGTTCCCTGCCCCCTTTTTCTGCTACATTTCACTGGCCGCACAAATGCACACAAATGCCGTGGAAGATTCACGCCCAACAACAAAGCCAAAAATCATTTTCATTCCTGCTGCAAACAGTACGAAGTTATCGTCTGGTCGCTTCGCAAAAGGTAATGAATTTTCTCACCATTTTTGCTCGGTGCAAATGGCGAATGCACAGATAAATAATGCAAAAACCGAACCCGGGCACAAAGTAAAAAGGACAATGGAAAACCGGCGGAGGTGGGAAGTGCTTGATAAAGGGGAAGTCTTTATTTGCACCAAAGGCATATTTGTGGCCAAGGTGTGGTTAACATTGAGGCCGTAGTTTCTGGTTGGATAGTGCAGCAAAAGAATAGTGAAACATGGGAAAAGGCGAACACATTAAGGTGAAGTAAAAAATAGGAAAAAAGTTTGTGGAGGAAAGATGTTCTTTTTCATCTTAAACAAAGTTTTTATATTGTTTTTTGTATAACCGGATTTTACAGCATCTTAATTTACTAAATTTGTTATGTGGGTTGCATAAAGTAAGGCGCATTTGTTGCATATACGACATTACGCGTCGCTTTATAATAACACTATTTCTATAATTACCGAATTAGGTTTTCATATAAATTTTGTGATGCTTTGTGATTTGCAACTGGCCACGGGTTCCGCTTGGATGATGTGTGAACATTGAGCTAACAACACGGTTGGGCAAGTCCCAAGTTTCATCAACCAACTAAAGTTAGTTACAGACCGTACGGGGGAGTCTGCAAACTACTCGCAGGCTGGCGAAAAAACAAACAAAACAAAAAAAAAAACCCCACCCGAAACAAGCCACCCAAATGGAATGAAGACAAATTTTGGGTAGCATAAATCGCCACTAGATCCAATTTACATTGTCACGATGTCCTCTCTAGCGCGTGGTCATATCAGCCTCACTGGTAGAGTTAAGCATTTTTCAGCGTGTCAGTGTGTCGGTGAGTGTTTGTGAAAATTCCCTTCGCTGGCAGATGGTACGACCGCAGCAGCGAGATAAGAATGGGACTCCACTGTTTGTACTTGGCCCTGCACGGCGTTGGCACGACAACACTACGACGTGTGCTCTGCTCTCTATTTGACCCCACCACAGCGTACAGTGAGGTAGTGTGTCGTAGCAGCTCGACAGAAGAAGATACCAAAGCCTGCAAAGCCGTGCTGCAGGGCCAGAAAGGAAATGGTTCGCCTTGAATGAAACCGCAGCGCGAAACGCTTCTTGATTTTCGCTCACTCGGAATCACCGACCAAATAAAAGCGTCTGAATAATTCATGAGATTAGGAAAAAAATTGAATACAGCAGCGCAGCGGTCGGAAACGGACACAAGCTAGGAGGGGTAGAGCGTACTAAAAATGGTGAAAAGTTTGCGCTTGTGTGAACCGTAAAGCTCCCACGGATTCGCTTGCTTTTTTTCGGGGAGTTTGGGTTCCGGTTGTTCAGGAAACTATTTATCCACTGTATTTTTTCTTCTCTCCTATTTTCCTTCCCTACTCTCTTGTATTTGGAGGCGGTTAGTTTTGTTGCCGTGAAACATTTCGCAATACAACGCACCATTCGGATGAGAAGCTTGCAACAACAACGCTAATAAAAAAGCCCCTCGCAGCAAGCAAGCGGACGAGGGATGGTCCCCGAAAGATACCGATTTGGGTCAAACACAACTCCCCCGGAAATGTGTACGAGGCCCGAACGAATCGTTTAGCTATGGGTTTCAGGGGGCGGGTTTGGTTTTATTGTTCAAGCCCCCTACGCGACGGGCAAAGACGAACACTTCCGGCTTGTTTGGTGATGTCTTTTTGGCGTCTTTGAGGCGGGAAAAAGCGTGGCCGTTTGGCGAGGGAGGTGTGCCGTAAAGGGAAAGGATTTTGTTTGGGAAGCAAGGAAGGGGCCATTTCAATTGAAGGTTACTAAGGGGAGTATTGTTCTTTTTTCGTTCTACACCGTTCTATACACAGCTTCTTTAGAGTTGATTAAAAAGCTGGAATGGTTTCATTAGCGAGAAGTGCGCATTAAACATTGAAATATGGCGTATTATTAACAGTACAACTACAGTGCCAGTCAGTTTGGGTGATACGGTTCGTTTTATTAACATTAATTTTGACTTTTAAATCTATTTGTGCTACAAATGAATTCTGAATTCATTCGATTCAGAAAGAAACATCAATTAAATAAACCCTTAGTAGTTCTAGTACATAAATAATAATTAAGCCTAAATCCATGACAAAGCGGATTCATTACTGAAGTTAACGACAGGATCTATATTTTCAGTTGCAGCTGTTGGCAACCAGCATTCCAACCTCAAGAAAACGCATAAATACTACTAAATAAATTATTACGCCTACATGTATACCACTTACATGACAAAGTGCTCTAAAACTTTGGTGTTTTTTCTATGTTAACATTTGAACCTTCTGAGCATTCAAATGAAAGCCTGACCGTCATTTGGAACAAAATAAAAGATATAAGAAAAACATTCGGAGCATTCAGTTTGACTGGTAGTGTTCGTTTTAATTACATTTATTTTGGAGATTTAATAATATTGCTGTAATTGATACTTGATTTTTATTTCTAGTTTGTTCCATCTATGAATCCCAAAAAATAATAAATAACTCAGTTCTTCTCGTTTGTTTATAAAGTTACGCCCAAAAATGAAACGCCTAGCTGTTTTAATAACTAATACTTAATTACGCCTACATGTATGTAACTTGCATAACAAATTGTCCCTATTATTTAAGTTAGTGCCGTGACTGATGCATAGCTTTTACACTTTTATCCAATAGTACGAACTAAAAAACAATGTTAAAATACAATCTAACGCTTGGTAGTTCGGAGTATGAAACATAATCTAATTTAATTTTTTTTTAATACTCAATCATGTTATCCTTTAAAAAATACGTGTACCGGTGCAAGCATTTAAAACGACAAAAAAGCGTTTCATTGCAACGACCTTGTCATTGTACAACAAGTTTGTAACTAAATTAAAAACAGGTGTTTGTGTAGCCCTGCTTGAGACCATCCCATCGAGAAAAACAGGGGACCACTTTTCCGTAGCTAAATCTCATCCCACACTTTCCCCATAGAGGGGCTTTGCCGAGGCTCTGGCGAAAAGCGTCCTTGGAAAATGTTGCACATCGCTACCCATCCGTTTGCTAGCTTTGCTCGTAACTTTCCCGTCAAACCTTCACGGCAAAAGTATTTAATGCCCCTGGTATGGGTCACGGAGCCCGTGCGGACTTCGTTCGAGTGGCCCCAACGAGTGGAAACTGTGCATCGGTCCGCCGGCTTACCTTCTGAAGGGTTCGGAGAAACGACAGTTCAAAGGGCTGCCCGCAAGTACGGAGAAAACGGGCGTTAAATGAAATTTGTGTTTCAGCCAAGGATTCGGAAGCGGGCCGTAGCGACAATACACCCCCGTTGGGAAAGGGTGGTATTGTGTGCTGTTGTCTATGTGGGTGTGTGTGTTTGAGGGAGTCCAAATCGCAACAACAACAACAACACTACCAACACCGGTGTGGCTTTAAAATCTCCAAACGAAGCACACTTTTTCTCACCGTGCCGTGCAGAGCTCCCGGCAGCTGCAGAATCATCTGCAATGCAGTCAAAAACCATCTGGGAGGAGGAATCAGCCCCCAAAGGATCGGTTTATTTTCGGAACGTATGCTCGTGTGATGGTGGGCGGCTTAGAAGCATTTGCCGGATGGTGGCTGATGAACAGATCCTTTTCAATCGATAAAGTTCGAAGCAAGTAAACGGTGTACTCGATCCGCTGCCTCCGGTCGGCTGGTTGTGGGATGGTCGCAAACGTGGTCGACGCGTTACTTAGTAGCAATGAGTGTAATGATGTTCGAGCAGAATGAGTGCACGGCAATTCGTTTTAAGGATTTATGGTGGCGTCTTTGCAAAATGTGTAGCGTATTGTATCTGCAGGTGGATGGGCATTAAGTTGATGTTCTTTTTGTCGCGTTTTAATTAAAATGTTCGAAACATTAAACTTCACTAGAGTGATTTGAAAAGGGTTCCTGCGTTTCATGAAAGTATAAAATAATGGCTTTTCAATAATATCTCTTAAAAATGAGCCCTAAAGTATGCAATACACAATACATAATCCACCAAACAAAATATATCCTTCTTTCAAATACTGATTTGAAAACTTGGATAGAGATCAGTCGTAAGATACCAGTTCCCGTTTCATGCCTGAAAGTTATTTTCAAACTTAAATTATTACCACAACCTCTTCGGCTCGCTTTCTTTCTCCCGGCCAAACGAACAAACGTACTCAACAAGCAATCTAAACAATGCGGGCAAAAGTTTCCGCTTCGATACGCCCCGAACTCATTTGCACAACAGTTGGAAGAATTTCACCAATCACTTTTACGTCCTCGGCTCGTGCGACTCGTCAAATCCATTCCATTAACGCTCGGTTCGATTCGGTGCTACGAAAGCCCATCAGTTGTCATCGTGGAAGTATTTGATGTCGGTAAGATCGTGGTTCGGAAGTGGTAAGACGATGGTTACGTCGCCTGCTAGGCCAGTGCCTTCCCAGTTCTCATTATCCCGACCAAGGAAGCGTTAGAAAGGTCTAAAAATAAATGAATTGTCAATATTCGCTCCCTGTCCATGGTTCGGCGAGGTCCTGGTCGTAAACACTTGGAAGGATTGGGAAGTCGTTTATACAAGACATTTTCCCTTTTTTCATGAACTTTGTATGTGTGTTTGTGGGTGTATTTTACCTTGCTGTTTTCGGAACTCGGTATCCGATCGGCATTCAGTGCGGAATGTCATTAAGAAAATGCTTTCGTCACGTCGTCACATCGATACGTGTTCTTGGGAAATTGGGAAATAGATCCGGTGGACTGTAGAACGAAACGACATTCAGGATGGCCGGTTGGTGAACGTGCATTACGAAGGGATAAGTTTGAAAAGCACGCGCACTATTAAAACATCCGCTGAAAGGTGATTAGAGCGTTAAAGATGTGTTAGAATGTCCTTCTCAGACCAAATCTACTACAGGTGTATTCAGACGCCTAAAGTTATGCAATTATTTAATATAAATTTTACTACCATATTCACGCATTAAAAAGTTATAGGGATTGTCCGAAGTCGTTTGATATATATTCATAAAAATGGAAAAAAATATTCAATTCCTTCTGGAATGGAAGGATACTTATTTTTGGTTAAAATGTGTCCTTCGTTCGACGATACAGTGGACACAGTCTCGTTGCTTTTTCGACACATTACAAATTAATGTCTAGCGACATTTTCTTTTGATCAGCCCTTTCGCAACCTAATTCAGGTAAATATAACTTCAAACGTAATCACATACACGAATTCATTGTGCAGAATATTTAAGGTCCCGTATGACTTCTGAACCCCATCAAATGCCATGGGCGAAGGAAAAAAAAGGACCGACTTTGCAAGCGGATACAAACATACTAAAAAGCCAACATCAAAAGTTATTCTCCCGTGGGAAATTCCGATATAGGGAGAGCAAAATTTAACGATTTTCACATTTTCGAATTGAGACATTTCTCATTGTGTGGTATTGCTACTACTCCACTTCACAGCACTTCACTATGGAGGGTCCTTTAAATTGACACCGAAAAGAAATATGTGTGTATGCGCTACCATTATTACTACCACCAAACCGAACACCTCCAACAGTCCCACCACCCTGAATTCCGAAATGGCGTAAAATTCCTAGAATTGAAGAAACGGATCCGGATGGTGGTAATGGTGGTGGCGGCGGTGGCCTTGTTTCGTGAGACTTCCGTATCGATATGTCAGTCACGTTCGCGTTCTACACGGTCGCCGTGTGAAACGCGATGGAAATGGTAAACTCTGTTGCAGGAACAGGAGACCACGGGAATACGATAGAAAGGAAGCAGGAAGCTTTCAGGTTGGTTTATGCTCCCGCGTTAAGGTGTTTCAATGAGGAAGGCATGAAGGTGTACTGCTGAAGTGTTCCACGTTCCATTCGTCTTTTGCATCGTTCCGTAATGTACGAGAGGTGAGTACGAGCTTTGAAGATGAAGCGCACTACCGCACGCGGAAAGATGTTGTAGCAGTAATAGCAGAATTGTAATACCTCGCAAGAAAATTGCTATAAATATTACAACCATTCGATATAGATTGATTTTGCACCTTCGTGCTTCCATACCTGATTCAGCAGATGCAGCTAACTATTGGGAAATTCGAAGGACCGTACAGGGTACGAAGGTACTGTGCGAAAAGGAGGAAGGTAAATAACTACGTTCAAATTATAGTAATGGACCGTTTGTTTCGATTTGCTTTTGTTTGTGTACGGTTGGGAGATGGAACTGCAAGGCACCGTACGGAACGACGATCTGGCATGATTACTTCACTTTCGTTACAAATAAGTGTATCATCACGAGTTTTACAACACTTTGTCATGATTATTGCATACTTTTGGGCACTTTTGCAAATGAGACTAATGAAACGCCGTAAGTTATGCAATTTGTATGTCTCTTTGGCGTTTTTGGAATGATCTCCAACCTGAATCCTCTTTATACACAAATATTCACCATTGCTAATGAAAATAGTATAGTTTATTGTACGTAAAGTTCTATATTTCGTCCTTGGTTTGTAAAAGCTTTCAAGGATTCAGACGCTAATGCAGCGGAAGTCACTTTTTCGGGGACCACTTCAAAATCGTCATAAACAAAAAGGCATTAGCTCTTGCTACAGGAATGTGCACACATTCCGCCCAAGTTCATATTGCTTGTCCACCCGGCGAGGACACCATTTGACTTGCGGGGGTCACTGACAAAGCTCAACGTTGGGCGATGGTATAAATTGCAGCACATCCTGTAAATAAACTACACGTAAACATTCACACTGGTGGGGCTGGTACGATGCTAGACGCCTAGACATAGCCTGCAAAAAACAAAGGTCCACTAGTTCGCTGCTTCAACACTGCCACCACTTTCTTCCTTGATTCTCACGGTTTATGAAGGTTGGCCTGTGTACTACCACTTGGCACATAGCACTTTTATGCTGACCCCAATATTCTGCACATACAAACATACGTCGGCTTATGTTCTCCCTTATGTTCTCGGTGTGTAAGAATTATAACAAGAAAAGGAAAGAAATACTCGTCTCAGTGAAGTGTCCCGTTTTCGTCGTCTTGTCTTGTTGTTCGTCGTCTGGCTCGTCCTTCGGATTGGCGGAAGTAGGTAGCGAACATGCTACACACGGGTTTATTGCAATGTCAACGACGAACTGACGACCGATTCACGTAGCTACCATTAACGGAAACGTCCCGACCATCCACACTTGAAATGGGCAGCCATCACCGTTTCTGTCACCGGGCAAAATGAACGAGCGCAAGGAATGCTTCACGAATGTAAGACTATTCGCGTACTGTTTCACCCGTCTTCTTCGATCATCGGTCCGGATCCGACACTGAAACGTCAGTTTCGTGCACACGCGGTTCCAATGCTCGCTCACTGCAAGCCTTTACCAATGCGCTAACCATCCATTTTGTGACCTTCCTTTGCAACGTCTGACTGTCTCGCATCACTCGTCAAGCACTCAACCCGGTGATCCTACCGGTCCAATCCAGTACAACAATGGTTGCTTCCGAACGGCAAGCTTTTGATATCCTTGAGAACCTTGATTTTGGGTTTGGGAGGGGGTTTTTTTCGGGAGGAAGACATCGACCGGAGGAACAAAGCAATACTACTGCATGGTTGGGAAAGGTTTTAAGGGATTGTGTTCAAGTAGCTTCTCGTACCGGTGGCTCATCATCAATCATGCTACAACCCCCCGGGTACACGGTGCGGTTGCGGTTGGGCCTGGTGAAGATCCTTAAGTCGGGCTTCTTTCCATCCGAAAATCTCGTTGGGATTAAGGGCAGCCGATGGAATGATGCTACATGGATACAATGGCACTAGTTTACTGTTCCTTTATTTTGTGAGTTCTTTTTCCGACCTCTATCGTAGCAGAACTCTTTGCTACCACTTACTTCTTCCAAAAACTCAGGTTCAATTTTTCTGCGAGTTCCAGAGAAGTGCAACCGAACCCGAAGAAGGTAACGATCCACCGGTATCAGTAAAACACAACACCCATGGTCAGACCACACGTCTGCCAAAGGTTCGTGCGATGATAAATTGTGTGCCACACTTTGTAGTTTTCTGCAAGCTCACGAGCAGCAAACCATTCCAGCACGTGCGGTACGGAGGGGACTTTCAGTGCCACCGTACGGAGCAACACTCGCGATGTTCATTTGTGCATGAATGCGTTCTTGCGAGTGAGTGGTGTCCGGATACATGAGTGCGAAGGTGTTGTGGAGAGTAGTTAACGACTACACTACACCTCAGCAGCAGCAGCAGCAGCAGCAGCAGAAGAGGATGAGTTAGGAATTTTATTGGATTACGAAAGGACAGAGTCTCCATTGCCCAGGAATGCTGGCATGGGGCTGGGTATGAAATTTGTTGTTTGTTAATATGAGCAAAATCTCCAACCCGAAAGGGTTATTTTCGAAAAGGGCTTTTGTTTGCACACATATACCATCGGTTTTGTTTCGCCTTTTTTTTACGTTTTGCTTACCTGAACAGAGGGGTAGAGCACCAGAGGAACCTCTTATCGTTATTGTTTGATAGTTGGTTAGTGCAGTGGCGATATGTTCGGTGCTCGTTGGACGACCGAATGCCAGCAGGGTGTAGTGTGGTTATGAAATTTTGGCTTCCTTCAATCCCATAATCTGACGTAAGTCTGCGTGGTTTTGGTGGTTTTGCTATGGTTGAGGTTGAGTGTTGCTGGGACAACCCGGGGGGAGTGTGTACTGCCCCAGCATATTGTTTGCCGTTGAGATGTGGGTAGAGTTCGCCTTTATCTACACTGCAGGTAAAAGGTAAATAACACCGTGGCTTGCTTTCACTCTCGCATGTCCATTCGCATGAGTATGCTCCGGTGTGGATGGGACGTAACGACCTTCTTGATATTACGTACGTCAAGCAGGACGCTTTCGTGTGCCTACCGTGCATGATGAACCTGGCAGCTAAACGGATCCTTTTTGCACCGTAATAAGATAGCTGGAGTTACCGTGCTCGTCTTGCATCGTTACTAGATGGTGACCTCATAATTGAATAAATGTTTTCAATATACCATTTATTCCGACTGACACCTGCTTCTTCAGGTGTCGGAAGTATTTGCACAGCGTTTTATAAACAAATCAATAGTTTAATTAAAGTTGAGTGCTAGAATTTGTGGAAAATTTATTTCAATTAAGTGAAATCTTTAAGTTTTACAAGCATTTTAAATGGGTTCTGAAGCGCAGATTACTTAAACGATGACTAACTTTAAAAAGTGATGCTTTGCTTTCACAATTACATAAATTTAGGCGTTATAACAATTGCGTCGTATGCTTAGCTGGATCGTTTGAAGCATGCTATTTGAAGGGAGTCAGTTCTTGTGGAAAAACATCTAAATCTATGCCATTGCTATAAATCTTAACATCATTAACACATTTTTCACAATGTTGGCATTCATAGAGGATGTAACAACCCCCGGTAAGACATAGAAAAGCACAATCAATCGTTGGTACTTTTCTAAGCGAAATTCCACTATACGGCACCTATAATGCCGCGCGATGGTTGTACTACAGTTTATAATTTAAATTAAATTTACACTTTATCGCACGGTACCATTCCATCGTGCTTCCCATTGACTGTCGACATTTGAAGCTTCCAAACCCCCGATAGGGAGCGAAATTTGCATTTGTCTATCATTTTATAATGAAGCAAACTTCATTGCTCATTCGTACAGCGCCGCTCAACACGACAACTTTCGACGGAAATGGTGTTGCATTCAAATTCTGATTAGCGTTCCAGAAACCATCTCCCTTGAGGGGGGGGGGGGGAAGTAAAGAGAAATTCCGGAAACCCGAATCGCACCTCCAACCCTGCCCAGAGCCTACCCACTAATGCTGGCGCAACAGATGCGAGACAGACAGCACCAAACAGTGGGGACGATGTGCTTCGAATACAATCAGACAACTTCCCGGCTGTTTGAAGAAAGCAGCAATCCAACCTAGTTCGTGTCAATAGAAAGTTTCGCGGGGTTCGGTCGGACGAGGGCAAGTATCACTCACGTCCGTGTCTCGTGTTTCGGTAGGGTACGGGAAAACTATCACTACCCGGCACAAACAAGAAGACGACAGTGCCCTGGAGGACACAGGCGCACAGGTGCTGCGAATCGTTTGTTTGTTTGATGAACGATTCACCAGGTCCCGGGTCTCGGTCACGACACGGCTCCTTCGGGTCACCGTCTCCCGGCTCGGTGTGTTTCCCTTTTCTGGAGGAAATAAAAGCCCTTCGGGCGCCTTATCGTGGCTACCGAAAAACAACTTCAAAACAAACTCCTTCCGATGGCCAGGTACCATTTCGTGCTCGTTGACTGATTGCCACGAAAATAGAGGACATCCGTTGGGGCGAATAGTACGGCGGTGGTTGTGGATCGTTGGCTACTAATCAGGGCATTGTAGGTACGCTTTTAAACAGTTTTGTTCCCAGCCAGGTCAGCCAGACAAGGTAGCGAATAATCAAATCTGGTTTCCATTCTTGCCGTAGCGAATCACGAATTCCGTTCGGGACACTTTCACCTGGCAAAAGTGTTCTCCGGGTCCGGGGTGGTCTCTCCGTCACGTACCACAACGTTCGGACGTAGTGCATGCGGTGCTTGTAAAGGTTCAATCTATCTTCGACCAGCGTTTGCGACCTGTTACAGCTGGTTAGGTTTCCTTCCGCTTTATGTGACGGTTCCTAGCTTCCGGCTTTTATCCGCTTCGGTTCATCGGATTAGTGATCGACTTTTGAATGGATTAATTAAGTCAATTCACGTAAGAGTCAAACGACCATAGGGGAAGAACCGATTCGCTGTGGAATTTCAATCAGCAACTAAGCACTAGATAAGCTTGATTCCATACTGTCTTTGTTACTACCAATAGTTAATTTTCATCAATATGGTGTACTCAAAATTGTGAAATCACATTAAGGAAAAAGAGAAACTATTTTAAGGTTTTTTTTTTACAATTAATAATAAGTAATAATTAATAATATATTTTTTAAATCAGTTAAATCCTTCACGGTTGATTCATGTAGTGAGATGGGAACAGGATGAATGCTGCGAAATTTAATTAGTCCTTGACAGTAATAGCTAAATATACCTGTTGATTGCATACATTTAGGCGTATGATAATGAAATGTAATTTTAAACAGTTTCCTATCGCTTATCGATTTGTGTTCTTCTGACTACCGAGCTTTTCATTCTACTTAAAGCGTTGGAGATAAACAAAACACTTACTGACCTATTTTTATACATCTCAAAAATGTAAACAAAACACATATTTGATCTGAAAATTAAACGAAATATTCTATACGATCAATTGACAACTCGAGACAACAGAATAGGGGAAGCAAAAATACCAAACCATAAAAGAACAACAAAAAAATCTTACTCACCGTTCGTAAACTCCTGTCGACTAGTGAAGAGCTTAGAAAACCTGAGCAACAAACAAAAGAAACACCGGTGTGAATACTCCGACAAGTGCTTGCCCAAGAAACGGACAGTTGTGTATAAGTTTCCTTCCTATTGTTTGGTAAGCACCACATCAGCTTGAAGCTGGTGTCTGTCGGTTCTTTTTGATGTCACGATTAAGCTTCTGCTTGTGTTTGTGTTTTTTGTCCAATATCCAACCAGATGATCCAAAAACCTCACAACCATGAGCGTAAAATGAAAACTAGTTTCATGGAAAAAGTTTTCCAAATTAAAGTTTCTTGTTCACAGCCGGAAAATGGCGAGCCGGAAGCAACTGCTCCAAAGTGCTCGGGTGACTAATGCACTTACCGTAGGAGAAAAATTGGGTGAAGTGTGCAATTGCTTGTTGAATGCGGGATGGGTATGAGCCGTACCAATGGGGGCGAAAGTAGAGAAAAACGAACAAACTAACCGTGAGATATTGAGTATTGCATGAAAACTTTGCTGAGAAACCAGCACTCATCGATCATCAG
Organism: Anopheles minimus; assembly: GCA_000349025.1. Lineage (NCBI taxonomy): Eukaryota > Metazoa > Arthropoda > Insecta > Diptera > Culicidae > Anopheles > Anopheles minimus. The sequence goes on from KB663721.1 coordinate 10,138,854, forward strand.
CTATTATCTGTTGGATCGAAACAGAAAGTTTCGGTACTGCATTCAATTATTAGGATTATATCTCGATTGCATATAATATTGTACGCCTGATTGTAGGCAAATTGCTTAGCAAAACCGCTTTATCTAAACATTATATTGCCGCAATCTTTTGCTCTACAAATTATTTTTTTTGTTAAAGCAGTTTCTATGCGGTTATGGTTTCCATTGAGGAAGCGTACATGCATATTCAATTTAAAATTCTTTGAGGTTATTTGTCAAACGTGTTGTCGGAAGCCATTCCGAAGGATGAACAGCGAACCATGGGACATGGGAAATCGTTTTAAGTTCAATTTAACACACCATCATATATCCTTTTCTTTGGCATGCTGTTTATCCTGACAGTCCTTGATACGTGTTTTTCCCCCTTGCTCATATTTTCTCCTACATAAACATTCCCAAGGAGACTGTGCTGAAGTGCTAGACTAATATTTTACCATCGATTACCATAAATGTGTACTAAAGTGTTTTTCTATCCTCTGTGCTGATATTATAACATACACAAAAAAAACCTTCCACTAGGAAAATTTCCACTGGACAGCTTTTTTCTGCGATATACGAGAATAGTGTCGGATGCTTCGTTATCTCATCTTAGTTAGCAACCATACTTTGTCGATCACAAGTCGTAAAATGTACTATCGATTGGTTGCGGATTTTATCAACCATCCCCGCACGGTACGGTTGTTAAGCCATCTTTATTCATTTTCTTATCTTTTTTTCCCGCTTGCGTGATAAGCCAGGCCCGAAAATGATGACTTTATTAAATACAGCATCAGTCGGACGTTTGTCAAACAACAGAGCCTCCGTGGTCGGTGTTGTGGCTGATATTTCCGAACCGGAAGGAAGTTACTAATGGGACACATTAAGCGTTCCGTCTCTCGTTCGGTGATTGGGAAAACCATTCATTTATCTGCAGATGCTTGTGTGTGTAGGATGCGATAGGATGTGATTCGTTCCAGATACTTTTACCTCTCCCCAAGCACTAACTCCACCCTGGGAGTCCATTAACTTTAGCGACTGCAGCGTGTCCAGTTCATTAAATCTTTGCATCCAAAGCAGAAAAATCCTCACAACCATTCCCATTCGGTACCGAGCGTTCCTTCCATGGTGTGTGCTAATGCTTCGCGAATGTTCTGTTTTTTTTTCCCTTACTTTGCAGCCCTACGACAGCCGGCAGCTGATGGTGACGGTGTTCGTGTGCCTCTGGGGAGCCCGACTATCCGGCTATCTGCTCTATCGGATCGTGAAAATCGGACGCGACAAGCAGTTCGAGGACAATCGGCGCAATGTGATCCGGTTCGCCGTCTTCTGGACGTTCCAGGTGAGTCCCATGCCGACCGCTTTGCTTCAATGTTTTATTTTACCGTTCGACCCTTCGAAAGGAGGCTGGTACTTGGCAGATCTTTTTTTTCTTCTTGTTCTGTTTTCATTCGGGTCGAGAACCAATGAAGCGTTTTATGTGACATTCATTGTGTCGATAAGAGCCGGACAGAAGGTTCCATTCCCTGCCATCGGTGGTTCGTGGAGATTGGGGAGCAATTTGTAAATAGCAACTCCATTTTCGCATTGTCTTTCGATGCGAAAAAAAATGATGAGCTCAGATGTACGTTTCAATGGTGGGAATGCGTTGCAAATCAAAGATTTTGTACGCTGTTCTTATTCGGATATAAATTTTGACTTATAAATGGCAGTTTTATTTCAGTGCGATTGCCTACTTTTAGGCGCCATTAGTGAATGTTTTTCCCATTTATACGGAAAGCTTTTTATGGCAGCTGTGTTGTGGATTTTGAATCTCTTTCCGCGTGATGCTTTTTAATGTAGATAAATAATCTTCAATAAGTAACCTTAATCCATGGTTGGGAATCATAAAAATAACTCAAGGTGCAAAAAGTGTAAGGTAAATAAGCAAGCCTAATCTGCATGTTTTGTTCGTGCAAAGATAATGACGGCTTACCATTGTGCTGCGAAAAAAAATATTTCAAAAATCATCCTATTTAAACGATTCGTTTCCTTTTAAAGCTACAATGATTGCTTCTGTTTTTCCTTCAGGTGCTTTAAAAAAAGCGCTAAAAGTAATCGATACTTGGTAAACATTTGCCCAACATTTGCATTCATGTTGATCAGTAAATGAAGCAGCCTACCACACGATACGAACGGCACCGTATCCGTGCTGTTCGTTCCATTTGATTGAAAAGAACGAGATATCCTCCGCCCCATCCCGGGGGCAGCTATTGTTCTTCTGTAATTAATTTTGTTCGACGGAATAGAAAACCGCCGCCTTTCGCTGGCGTACACGGGTAATTTGATGTTGCTTCCTAGAGGAGCCAATTTGAATACAAAAAAAGTGGGGGCCAGTGTTCTTCCGCTCACATACGCGCTAATGCTGGCTGGATCAATAAATGCAAATGGTAGCAATGGAATGCAACGAGCCCGACCGGTCTACACGTGGGACGAACCACCCGGAGGAGATGGTTCGGTTACGATCGTGGGCAAACATTTGCTTTGACAGAGCTATTCCAATAAATTCGTAAGCACAAGGATGACTAGTTTCATTTGCATTTGGCAGCAGTGTAGCTGGTGGAACATACACAGGAAGCACAATGTAACTGGACTATAAATAATGTTTGCCGAGCAATTTTGTATTTGTTTTTGTGCTACAATTTTGCTGAGCGGGAGGCATCTGTTTGGTCTGATGGTAAAACGATATTGCGACAATATATCTGTCCGTATATCTGGTATTTCTTTTGGTGTTATAATTTTTGGATTCAAGTTACCGAAAGTTGAAAAAGTATACTTTTTATTTATTGAATCTCCTATCCCTTTTGTATGAAGGTTTCAAGAGTTCTTGATGCTCAAGATGCTTCTTGAAAAAAGAACATTATTTTTATGATTGATGCCTATATACATTAAGACAACTATTTTTTTATATTTCTGAGAAGCACCACGTCAGAAAGTGTTTCAAAAATGATTGATGAACTTCAGCATCAACCCTTGCTCAGCGGGAATATTCAAAACCCCAAGTCATAACAATAACATTGTTGTACTGTTTTGCCTCATGATATATTATGTGTTACGTAAAACGTTCTTTAGAAGTGTTAATTGGATTCCACTGACTTCATATCGCCACTTGGATCATTTTTGGGATAGTTAGGGCATGGTTTTTTATGTCCATTTTAAACCAGCTCTGGGCAACTCCTTCTTCTTGACCGCATATTCGAGCTTAAGCGTTTTTTTTATGTATGAATGTTATGTTTGAAAAGCCGCTTAGTGTCTCATTTTGTATAGCATATTAAGAACGAAAATAACTTCAAAATTTTTCCATATTTGTCTTTAACCAGACTAAAATTAATTGTTTTCAACAATACAATATCATTAGAAATATCTAAAATAATTACCACAAATTGAAACTAAAGCGTAAAGTGTATGCTGGGCCTGACTGCTTCAAGCGCTTACAAATTGTCAATGGATGAATCGATCTCCCCAACAAAAATTTCAATACACCTTTTCGACAGTGAAAATAATCAATAAATGTAGTCCCAGCTGCATACAGCACACAAGAAAACAAATAAATCGCCCGCTTCCTTCCAACACTTCCTGCCAGCGTGAACGTAATGGATTGTTTAAAGCACCGAGTTCTTCCTGCCAGTTTTGGCAGCGAAAATTTTGTACGCTCCAATAGCAAACAGTGCAAGAATTCCGGTAGAAGGAAGCGAAACTGAACTGGGATATATTTCACCCGAGTTAAACATCCCGCTACGCTGGGTCAGTAATTTCCTGCGACTCCATCTTAAGTTCGTTGCGTTGTTGTTTAGTTGCCGGCTAGCCATTTGCAAGCCATAAATTATTTCGCGAGCCCGCTTGTTTCGATTCCTTAATTTTGGGCCGATTTGTAGCCGTCCGGGAAAGGGACGTGCTACACTCGTCCGAACTAGTGTTTAGTTTCATGCAAATGAACTACTAACGTAATCCGGTCCGAACATCCTCTCCATTCCGGCTACACTGTTCGATGATGGTGAGTCCAAATTTTCTCGGCTTCCCTAACTAGGGGGTGTACTACCGTACGAAACTTTACCAGGTTGGCTTCGGATTGAAAGATAACGAACCGGGCAGCTGGGCATCCGACCAGTACGTGAACGGGCTGGAATATTGTCTGGCTATGGTCACGCAAACATAACACTCGGGCAAGAATAGAAGCATATCCGTGCTTCGTGGAAGTGTATAAATAATTTCCCACCCAGTATGGCGGGTAATTACTGCAGGCGGTGCACGTGCGTGATACCATGCCCATTTGTGCATTCTGCATGTGTGTTAAGGCAAAACAAATGAACCAAAAAAAAACACACACACAACACACACCATGCAAATGCAAACGTGTGCAAAAGGTGAACCTTCTTTGGGCCAACAATAATAGCACAGTTGCCGTGCGGGATGGATTATGCACTTTCCATTAGTGGGTGCTTTTAACGTTTTATATGGAAATAAATGTCGGAAAAAGTATACAGTTAATGGGAAGTTGGGAGTTTGCATAGTAATGGAGCGCGAAGTTTTGCATCGATTGTCGGGCTGGAGGGTGAAACTATCGGCCATTTTCCATGCTCACTGCTTATATGGTGCGAGTTATAGGAATTGTTTAATAGCACGTTATTAAATTGTTCTAAGTATGGACTGGTTGAGGGTTGGGTCCTTCGGGAAAGTCTTAACGCATTACCAGGAGCATGAACTTTTGACCTCTTTTATACATTTATTAATAGGTAACAATTCAACAGTAGTGTAAATATATGACACGCAATCCTTTAAGTTGAATAAAAGAATTAAATTGAGTTTAGTAGCCATTAAAATAGAATAAGATGTAAATGGGTTATTTGTGTTCGAAGTTTAAGAATTTCGAGAATCAAAGAAGATGTGATTTATTGAGAAAATGTCAGATTCAACGTCAGATGATCCAGTCAACGATCTCGTTGTGGTCTTCTACATCTCATTCCGAAGGAGACGCTGACGAACTCCTTCCTGGTAGAGCATCCTTCGGGAGTCCACATCCTCGTCTAGCATGAGCCCGACATCCTCATCACGTACCATAAAATCCTTCCGGCTTCGGCCGCTGTAAGGATATCTATCAGCTGAGTTACCTCGTGGTTCGTTCTTCTTCTTCACTTGCATTCCACGTCCTTCTCCACTAGAGTCCATGTCCTCAAATCCTTAAAAGTGGTATTACCATAGGCAAATCATTTTCAATTAGATTTTGCTTAACTAAAAATTTCTTTCTTCATGCCACACGCTGTTTTAATAAAATCATTTTAAATGAATCTTAAAACAAATTGAAATATTAGCTTCATCCTGCGTTGACCAGCTAAACTTCCTAATTTCGTAATTAATATACCTCGCGTCTAGAAGCAACATCACGACCATGGCAAACTTTCAATGTAATTAATCACCACCGATAGCAGTATTGTTACACACCGTTTCACATACACAGCGAAAGATAATCTTCCGCTTCCGTAAATGAAGCAAACGTGATGGATTACGCCGACAACGATACAGTTAAAGCTCATTAAAACAAAAGGAAAACAAGTCGAGCTGGATTTAAATCACCCATTTCTTTTATCTCTCTACCGCCAGTTCGCTTCCCAGCAAGCGAAACCAATTCCACAGTAAACAAATAGTCAACCGATACACCCTCCATGCACTAGCGGCAGCCGGAACTTGGTGTGAGTGCCACACGCGGTGCTGCAAATTATGAAATGAAACACCCGAACTCCTCAATCTCGCATGAGGATCGTATTTTTCTTCGGGAAAACTTTGTTTTGTGTGTTTCTTTTTTCTTTACTTTGTTTTGCTACATCGAGTGAAAGTTTTTCACACAGAAATTAAAACTTTTTTTCATGCTTTGTACGCTCGCCCAGCCGTATATCATTCGTAGGGAAGATGAAAGCGGTGCCAAGAAAGTTGAGCCCAATGGCGAAAAGAGAAAATTTGATGTGTATGTATAAAGGGAAGGACATGATTGGGAACGAAAAACGCTTCAAGCTGCTTTAAGGGAGCCGGATAAGTTCCATATTTTATTACACCCCATATATTGAGGTGGTAGAAGTGGAATAATAAAGAAAGCCATGAAAGCCATGTTTTCTGCGGGACACAATTCGATGTCAGATATTCCCAGCACAAATGACAGTTAGTCCCGGTTTTTGCACTAAAATTTCCTCCCCAAAATTTTTGGGTACTAATTAATACGCTCCGTCGTGTACCATTCGCCTACCGTTTGGTCCGTTTCATTATCCGTCATCCGTCACGCGGTCGCTTTTTCTCCAGCAGTGTTTTAATGTTTTATGCTCCTCGCACAACTCGCACCATTAATGCTGTTCCGCCATGTTTTTCATATTTTTTTTTCGCTTTCTACAGGCCGTCTGGGTGTTCGTCGTATCGCTGCCAGTCATTATCATCAACTCGCCGAGACACTCGTACCCGAAGGCGCCCAAAACGATGACGACGCTGGATTCGGCCGGGACGGGCATGTTCATCACGGGCCTGCTGGCGGAAACGTACGCCGATCTGCAGAAGTTTTCCTTCCGCCAGGACCCGATCAATCAGGGCAAGTTTTGTAACGATGGTAAGTATTGCCGGGGACCTTTCCATAAAAAGGAGTTAAATTAAATCGCTTTCGGCGCCTAAATGTAGGCTTTTCCGTGCTTGTTCTGGCGGTGGGTTAGTAATTCAACGATACAAACTTCCTTGTACTTCTTGGGAGGGTTTTATATGCGATTCGAGCAGATTTTAATACTCACATTACGCTCGCGCGATACTCAAGCGGCCGCCTCGTAGTGAGGACTTTCCCTTTGAGGGTGTAACCTTCGGTTTAATGTTTTGCCGGTCGGTCGTTCATTAGTGCCCACTTTAACGGTGTCATGCTCATCACCCTGCGACACACGATGTGAACGTTTTTCTTAGACACCCTTCTTACCAACAAGCGGACTCGTTTGCGTTTCAAGCTGGCGGTTTTTTCTTCTCCCCATTAATCTTTCGATGTAACCATAAACTGTGTCTTGTGCCCTGCGCAAAATGGTTTCCAACTGCCGCTGAGGACCATCGCGATCGTCAACCGTCCGACAGGGCGAGATAAGCGAGCACTGGAAGGTTTTCGCCATGTTTAGCGCTGGTAACCTGGAGCTATTTCCTTCGGTAAAGTTCTAGTCGAAGGCAGGACCGTTCATTTAGCCAGAGTTGGAAAGCTTCACTCATCAGGCGAATGCGATTTGTGACACGCTTTTTTTATGGTTTGCTTCCGACCACCGATAAGACCGCGGCACCGGCTGTGACATTTTTCTTTAAAATTCTCATCATGAACCGTTCGTCTCGTCTTTTGCCGGCACGTGACCAACGAACACATTCGGTGGCCTTTTTACGTGAAACCATTTTCCTTGAAGTGGAACTTTTGCGGAGTTGTGTGGGTGTGGGACTTTTTCCCTTTAAAAATTATATTTTAAGCTACCAAACCCTAATGTCGGGCTCGGCGAGTGTGATGAGTTTCATAAATTTGACGGCTTTAACAAGCGCCCCGGGGCGAAACTGCTCCACCGGGACGTGCTGAAACCAGGCCACGCACCAAAGCACCTTCAAACGTTTGTGAGTTGCAAAATTTTGCATTCCATTTGCGATCGTTTCATCCTTTTTTACTGTTGCTTGTCATCGACACCGTTTTCCCTTTTCACGGTAAGCGTTCAAGGGTGTTTTATTGGACAATATTGAGTCCGGTAATGTTGCGTTGCGTGTGTGAATTTTAATATCGCTAATGAGTTCTGCGTGGATCCGGGGAGAAGGAATTAATGTCCCGTAAAGGGGGAACCGTTTACGAATGCAGGCGCAGTATGAAACCATTATCGATGATGACGATGATGATGATGAAGAGGAAATGTGATCAATTTGCAGAATGAGGCAATTTTGTGTGTTTTTGTTTCATTACTTTGGAAATAGTTGTTGTAGTAAGTTTGCTGCACAATGGTAGCAGACCGTATGTACTAGCAATCTTGTTGAAGAACGCCTAAAAATATGCAATTCATAACGCATAATATTTAATCAGAGCGATAGGCAGGTGAATAGCGAAAAACAATTCTAAATCGTTTCGAATCTGCATACTTTTAGGCGCAAAAGTGTTGTATAATCATCACAATATGGGTTTTATCCAATATTTTTCATCGAGTTTTCAAAAAAAAAATTAAGCAGAAGATTTATCATTAATTGCCTATGAATTTGAATTTTAAATCACGTCCATGTTGCATACGCCATGTTGCTCACGTAAATGATTGAGAAAGTAAATATGATAGCTGGAGTATATAAATCGTTCAATTCAACTGTTGTATATAAAAAGCAAACTGTTAAGATATATCTACAAACGCCACATTGCAAATCATTACCTCCAAAATTAAGTTTTACTTGATGTTTTTAATGTTGTTTGAAATTAACAATCGTTAATCAGGAAGGTGTTTATCCTAATCGTTATAGAAACATAACTAGCAATGCCTTGACTTTTAGCAAGCACCTATTCATAAGCTTACCACAACGATCGAGCTGTTTGCACATCAATCAAGCATACCTAATCAGGCGGGCAAAACGAGCAATCAAACGGACCACAGCAAGTCACCGTAGTGCACAAACTCAACCGCCTATGATGATATCTCATCAGCACTGGACAATTTGTACGCCAACGACATAATTGAATGCGTCACATCAGTATGTGTGTAGCTCCACCATACGAAAGACCCGATCTACAACGGTGCACATATCTCCGGTAAACACTCCGTACGACACTCGTCAATGTACGATACGTAGGATTCAGGCTTGCCCTTGTATTTTCGGAGCGGAGAACGGTTTTCCAACGAAACAAGGCCGTTCAGGATCCGTCTCGAAAGTTGCCCACAGTGGGATGATCGTTTTTTCGCCTCAAAAGAGCATGGAGAGTACAGGTTGAATGAAAGAGAAAAGCTGGGAGGAAAAACATTGTACCGAAAATATTAGAAACGTAATTCGTCGATGCTGAATGTACGCAAACCGTCGCACCAACGGACCGTAGCGCAAGGGGTTTTTTTTCTAAGACGAATTGTACTGAACAATTTGGTTGGTTTTGTTCAACTTTTTTTTCTGTCATCTGCCTTACGGTGGATCGGTGGATCAATATTTACCATTCGGTGGCATCTCGCATACTAATCCGATTATGGGATCCGTGTGCCCCACAGTGGAAGATACGTTGCCGGTTTTTTTTCTCGTTCGTATACAAATTGAGGGATGGGTTTCGCCGAAATGATTCCTCAACTCCACCCTAGTGCGTAATACTTGGGATTTTATCATTCTTGCGCCACCGACAGCGAAGAGAAAAGAGTAGATTTTGATGCAAAAAAATCATTCCTCATTTCCAGCAAAAGGTGTTCCCATACGGATAGAAACGATCAGAGTTTGTTTTGGAGATTTAAAAACTGGTGGAATATTTTATTGTGTGTTTCGGTTGAGCAGATTATTTTTCCATACACTAAGGTATTCGGGATATGGAAAAGGTTTGATTTGTTTAATGCTATTTGGCTTACGTGGAAAATTCACCCCTGCCGTACCTTGATTACATACGCGAACGGATTAGACACGCTTTGGAAGCAATTTTATTGAGTTTTGTTAAATTAATTTGAATATCAGTTTGCGGAATAATCGTTCAGAAGTTTGCAGAATAAATCGCACCCCTTAATGTTGTTACGCTCTCATCATACACTCATTAAATTTATCTCATTATTTCTATAATCCCTCGATCTCCTGTTAAGCCGCCTTCCGCTTCTGGTTGCCTCATTTGCACCTCAAACCAAACAAATCAATCCACATCACAGCTCAAGTCATGTCAATAATGTCTTCTCCGTGTACCATCGAAGGCTTGGCCTCGGAGATAGCCGAACGCTCGAGTCACGAACCATCTCGTTATATGTGAGCTTACAGCGGATACAATTGCTACTCGAGTTCGCGTTGCGAGTGCCAGCCGACGGTCGTTCCCCAATGGGTCCGGGAAAAACGATGAAATTCGCTCTATGGTGGCCGTAGCCGTGGAAAAACAGCTCTCCACAGCCAGGGCGCAAGCATTCGAGCGGGTTGACATTAACGAGCGGTTTAGATTTTAAACGATTATGTTGTCAGCCGGACGAGCCAGCAACGGAAGCCCGGGTTAGGGTCTCATCTTCTTCGATGCCGTTTAGCATCGATTGCGGTGCGGTGTGGATATGACGATGAGATAAGGGTTGATGGGATGGATTTGTAAGCGAATAATTGACCTAATGGAAGGGTGATCATTTGATGAGACATTGGATATACTTCAGCCAGGTGTCGGATATGAAAAAGAAATTTATGTTTATTTGTATTTTATCAAAATATTTATATCATAACATTTTTCCCCTGGCGAAGAGAACCTCATATAGAGCGTACATGTACATTAATTAATTTCCACTCACTTTGCTCTCCATACTTTTAATGACTTCTGCGGAACGGTGTAACAATTATGCAGATTTTTTTTTTTCAAGTGCAATCATACACGACCATTTACCAGGAAGTTCACTTGCAAACGCGACGGCTGCACGGCAACTGCGCGCAAAGTAAATATTCTTGCGTGGCTTAGGATTGAGTGTGGACACGGAAGGCTTTGGGGCAGCAGCAAAAAAGAATAACACGAAACAGAAGACAATGCAAAATTAAGCCCACATGCGCTCGGGCGTACATTATCATTATGCTAATGGGAATGTCAGTACGGGCGGTTGTAATAAGGCAGTCCATTGTGCAATCAAAACCATTGTCTGGTGAGATGGCACTCACCGGGCGAGTGCAGCTACATGCAAGGTATTTTGCTGAAGGGTTGTTGGAAAGAGACAAGGTTCTGAAAAATCTCTCGTTGAAAAGAACAAATACAGTATTGAAGAGGAGGAGAACATATTTATTGAAGAGTTATAAAATGTATGAAGTTGTTATTTTTTTTACGATTGTTTTTTTTTCATACTTAGCCACTTTGTCTATTTCTTTTATTAATATAATTTTCAATTCAATTCAATGCATGTTTCAATACAAGAGTAGTGCTAAAATATTTTAATGTGAATAATTTTGAGATATTAATCGTCAACAAAATGGCTTGGGGCGGCCCGGTGGGGTAGTGGTATCGACGCTGCTCTCTCACACGACAGACCGGGACCAAAATCCCATCCGGACCGCTCCCCCGTAGCAGTGATTGACTATCCTGCTACGTGGTAAACTAAATCTAATACGGCCAGGCCGTCATAAAATAACAAAAAAATGGCGTTCGTATCTTCTAATCGAATCTTAAAACAACGGTGAATCTCTGAAGCTCTTCTAAAGATATATATTATATTATAAAGTTTCATAATCGAGATTCAGAGGGATTCATTCAATTAAAAGATTCATTCAGATATATGAATCCGAATCAGATCCATCCAAAACTACATAAAACAATATCCACTAAAGCTTACATCGTAAATAACACTCTTTCAAAAACAGAAAAACTATGCTCCCTTTTGGATCCCGATCCGGTACGGCCAATTAAGCGTCATATGCGCTGTTACATAAATTACTGACAATCGTTTGACGCGCTATTAATAATCCCTCGCAATAGCACGGTTCCGTTACGATCCGGAGATTTACTAACGCTGCAATTGCAATTTGGAGCCACACATGTTTGTATGGTATGTTGCAATCGATCACTTGAACCCGTACCATAAACGGTAAACGAAGCGGAAGCATTCGAATGGCAGCGTTCGTTTATGATCCAATAAATAGATGCACCCTTTGGGTATGTGTTTGTTTCTCTGTGTGTGTGTGTTCCACTTTAAGAGCATTCCATAGTCACACTAATCGGATCACGGTCGTTTCCGTTGTCTAGTTTCATTTCGCTGCGCCAGCTGTGAGGAGCTTGTTTGTTCGCTTGAAGCATGAACCGAATAGCAGAAAAACAACACCAAAATGGATGCACAAGATTGTTGAAAAATTTACCAGTATACAATCGTTCGGTGAGCTTGTGTGGCAGCATGCCAAAGTAGGGTGCTTGTACGAAAGGTGAAATTGTATCTCCGGCCATGGTTGCTATTTGCAAGGCTTTCATTTAGTCCTGCTCACTCCCTGGCATGGTAAACGGAGCCATTTGTATTCTGTTTTTTTTTTTTTCATTTCTATTTGACAAACATGCAAGTGTATGTGTGTGTGGGTGGGGAGTATTTTTCTTCGATGTTCCAGACTCCAACGACAACACGACAATGACCGGCAGCATGTGATAAATGGATAGAGTGGGGGCCGCTTATGTTTACTTATGCTATTTGTGCCCAATGCAAACACCATCATTCAGAACGGCTGATGAGCGTTAGATTGCCGAGTCGATCGAATTCCTTTCCACGTACCATCGGACGGGGCGCTGTAAAGTGGAAAGCTTCTTTGCGGTTTTTCTCCATCGATGCTTTAAAGTGTAGAGCGGACATTTTCTTCTGCATTCGCAACTGCCTTCGCTTAGCATGCTTTACGGAGCTCGATCGGGATGTTTGTCACCATCAAGAAGTTAAATATTTACGTTTGTTGAATGGTTAAGAGGACAGTTTTCTTCTAAATTTGTTACCATTTTCTGAGAGAATATATAAATAATAGAATTAATGGAGACGCCCAGTCGTTTGTACTCAATACTCCATACCACGTATGAACGTAAAAACTATTCTCGGGTTTTTTCGATGTGAAAGTGGTGGGTTTGTTTTTTTCGAAATGAAAACCTTCATCACTGAATGATGCACCACTCAGATACATCAATCTTTGCCAGATGCAGAAGCGTCCGTAAACAAGCCCGCTTCTTATATCAGCCGCACCAAAACTATGGTTCGGTTGTTGGAGTTTGCTGACTGGTGCTGTCCATTACAGCTGACTGCACACGTGTTGCAGATGGAGAAGAGTTTGCTGTTTACCCAACCGTCTCCCATTGCTCGTTTCCATTCTCCAGAATGAGCAATGGTCTGATGCACTGAGCGTGGGCGCTCGTTGTTCTGAAAGAATGTGCCCATCAACAATGGTTGAGCAATGGAAAAAGTGGAAACGAAACGGGAATAGGATGACCTCTCGAGCTTCTGTTGTTGCAGATTGGCATCTGTTTGGGAGTATATCACAGACATACTCTGACGTAAATGAACGGCGTTGAAACATAGTTTTAAACACTGTGGTTAAACTATCATTTATCCATTGTCAAAAGCTATTTGGTATGAAGACCTCTATAATTACATCGCCCTAAAAATTGTAAGCAACTTAACCAAATTTTAACATAATTATTTGCTTAAAAACCATTTTCGTTGAGTAATTTTCCCGGGGAGAAAAATGTAAGTGTGCAAAAAAATATATATTCAAAATTACTGTTTTTTCATTCTACAGAATATCACTTAATATATATTTTTTATCTATCTGTCCCAGTTTTACAGTTGTTTAACAAAAGTTTTTAATTAGTTGCTCATTTACTGATTATCAAAGGCCGCTGTCGAGTGGTATACCACAAAATTGTCGAGTGTTTCGAACCTAAAAACAAATCCTTAGCATTCTGCCTTTTTTCCAAAAAACGTACTTACACACATACTCAATCATCCGGATCAGGAAATGATATAATTAAGACTGCACGCTTTCGATTGCGTATCGTACATCCCATTTTTGCGGTGATGCTTCATATTGCGCCACTGAAGGCACATTTTATTGGTGTGTGCCCTAGTACCGATAATCATTAGCCTGAATAAATACGCACAAAGTGCCACTCGCAACGCACACAACCACAAACGTGATTGGTGCCGGTAGCAAGTTCGAAAGCTGCCTTGCATAATTATTTCATTAATCATGTACCTAAATTGGCCCTTTTCTCTTCCCTTTCCCTGCCATGGTTGTGGGCATGGGGAAAGGTAAGGTTGATATCCCCTGGGGGACAACAACAAGCGATATCGTACGATACGTTTGCCGATAATCCACCTAAATTGGCACTTTCCCCCGTGCTGCTTATGTCGATATGTCACCGGTTTGTGCTTGTGACGAGTGTGCGTGATGGTAAGTGGAAAAGCATGGCATTGGTTTTATTGGCTTACTGGGTAGTTAGGTATGGTGTGCCATAGTACGCACCAAAAATCGATGATTAGTGGAGCATTTAGATGTATCAAAGAATGATGCCACCATCGTACCATGAATGCTTCCCCCATTGGGATCAATCGCTACCGAACATCGCTTATTCGCCGTAAGCCACCAGGCGTCTCCATGGTCACCTTCAACAACCTACCGGGCGTCTCCATTAGCAGCAGTAGTGCTTCCGATGTTCGAACCTTGAAGTACAGTGTCGACATTCCATTTGCGGTCACCACTATCGTGAACTTGCCCTTTCGCAACCCTGTAGCTCGTGGCGGTGACGACAGAGTGCCACGTACAGTGCTAACCACGAACCTCTGCTACTGCTTTAAATTTACAATTGCGGCGAAAGGTAGACGTCATCGGACGGACGGATGTTCCGCCCATCCGAGAGTGTGGAATGTTTGAATGTCAACCGTCAGGTACCGATCCCTTGACTTTTCATCCAACTGAGGGCCGAAGCCCTCGTACGCCACATCCAATGTGCATCAAATAAATCATTCATTTGCAGACCCTTGGGAAGTAATGGAAAGTTCCACGTTGAGCACTCGAATCGTAGGTAGGTGGTTTGTGGTTTTTCGGACGGAACGACACCGACGGCAATACCCAATCAACGATAGGCCGTAAAGTTTGAACATCGACCCAAATCCGTTTCCTTGTTCGCAACTCCGTACATCCGAGCCGGGGTGATCTGTTTCTGGCTACGAAATGTACCGGTTTGTTTTTTTCTTCCAATGTATCGCTTGCTCGGTGAAAGCAAACCGTCAAGGGCAAGGACACGGAACACTGTTGTTAAGGACGCATGCACACGTACGTTTCGTACACAATCGTCTGCAAATGGCAGGGGTGGAAGAAAAACCCCGGTAACGTTGAGAGATCGAAACGGACATGATGGCAAGAGAAAGCGTTCCATTGTGCTTACCGGATGACATTGTAGATGGAAGTGAAAGCAACAACAATGAAGAAAAAATTTGAAGCAGAAAGTGAACCATATCCTTGCTGAAGCTCGATTGTGCACGAGATTCTCAGCACGAGCGAGGGAATTTACCCGGACATGGGTTGGAGCATAAATCAAAATTGAATCTTGTCCGATGTAGGGTACGATCCTCAACAGTGATCCAACCGAAGGACATTGATTGGAATGGATGTTGAGGTAATGTTTAAAAAAGACTATTACGCAAGAAGCTAGCGATGGATAAAATGAATTTTTAAACAAAATTCCGTTAACAACAAACAAAATGTGAAATTGTGAATTGAAAAAGTACGTTTTATATTTTGTCGTTCCCTTCGTTAGCTGTGACCTTTTTTGTAAATTAATACCAACGTAGTTTTAATTAAAAATAGCTGCATCGCATTCATTCCACTGCACAATAACACACAATTTGGCTTACAGCTTTCACCCAGCGTACGCTTTTCCTTTTCCATTTGCATGCCGGTAAAATAAAGCTCACGCGAAATGCATTCATCATGGCGAATTAAGGAAAAAGTAATTACTCCCAACCCGCTTCCACCGCTTTGCCCAGCCGATCCTTTTTTCTCCGCCAAAGATCACCTTCCCAGCAGTGGCGTTGCATTCTTTCGCAAAGTGATTTTTAATTATTTTGCAAGTGCCTAATTTTCCACTCCAGCTGACGGCCTGTGGGGCCAACGCGATGCTGGAAAGCACGCGGAGAAACACACTTTACATCTTGGCTTGCGTGGCCCGTTGCAGCACGTACTGGGAGATAATTAAATGAAAGCTTGCAACCACAGTGAATAGATATCCGGGCATCTTGGTCCGCCGTGTTCGTGTTCTTTAGACTTGAGCAAGTTTTTTTTTTTGAGCACATTTTCCGTTCGGCTTAGGGAAAGCTTTGATGCTAAAACCACGACTTAACCTGCTTGTGCATAGTTGGTATATCGTTCTTTTATACACCACAATCGTAATCCTCTTGGTCGAGGGAAAGGGTTCACCAGGGACCAAGAAGTCATATGGAAAAAAACACGGTACAGTTGCGATGGTGTGTTGTCACGAAACTGGCATCTTCACGGTGCTCTGGTGATAACCATTTTACCATCCGATCCGTCGCTCAACGTCCACATCCGTCAACCATCAGTTCCATCCGGGGGCAAAGCAGCAGAAAAATCCAAGGATCAAATGAAGGTCGCTAGATGTTTCCGAACCACAGTGGCAAACAAATCTAGCCTCTTCTATTTTCTTTCCCAACGTGGAAAGGAAATAAAAGTACGACAAAAAGTGTAGGCAAAAAACATAAAACACAATCCTTCTGTAACGCTGTATAATGATGGAAACATTATGGGTGTCCGCGTTATGTACTCGAGCATAATCTCACTCGTGGGATTGTCTTTTCCTTCTGGGAACCAGCATTACCAATATTTATGCATGAGGTTATATTATCAACCGTGACCTGATGCGCACTGCCAGTGACACTATCCATCCAGGTTTTGAGTAAAGAGCCTGGCGAGAGAGATAGAGTGAGAGAGAGAAATAAATTAAAGCTGTACCCAAACGAGGTTTTATGATGATGAAATGCAATAACTCTTCGTTGGTCGCAATTTTGGTTAATAAGCAGACGAGAGGCGGGATGGAAACGGGCCCGTTAAAGTGGAACATAATAAATGGAAAAAAATCAAGATATTATTATCAAATTGCGATTGATCTAGACAGATTGAGATCATTCCATCGTAATGTATCATACCAGATGATATTGGGTTGGTGAGCAAGTGATGGTAGTTTCTTGAGGTTTATAAGTATTTTCTTTATTAATTTTAAAGGTTTTTTTTTTAAATTAATTCGCTTAAATGAAAATTTTAAAACAAGTATAAATGTTACAACATTCGAAGAATTATATTGAAATACATGGAAACTATGGAAACTTGTTGATAGGAAGCTTTTGTAAGGAGAATTGCATAACTTACGGCGTTTGGCCATCATTGATCTAATGTTAACGTTTTGATTTACGACAATACTTTTTGTTAAAGCGGGAAACGATACAAAAGTTTTAGAACGTACAGAAGTGCTACAACATTTGAAGAATTATTTTTAAAGACTTTGGCATTATCTGTTGGTTTTAAGGAAGCATATGTAGTGGGAATTGAATATCTAAATTGACCGTTGGTGTTCATAACAAAATGTTTTTTTATTATGAATTATTTAGCAAAATATTATCCATTTATGTATATCGTTCATCTAAAACTCACCTGTTACTTGTCAAACGATGAAATTTTCTTCACCTACCCAACACTTACGGGATCGAAAATATTGCGTAAAAACCCCCTGACACGTGCGACATTTATTGAATTTTATGGCACTTTCGCAACCAACGTTACCGGTCATCTTTTCCCAATATTTCCCCGCATTCCCTTTCCTTCCTTTTACTTATTTCCCTGCGTCCGTTCGAAAAACCCGGCGTGGTTGAATTGTTCCAAATTTGTATCATCTTTCCCCATTATCGGTTGGTGTTGTTTCTTTATCTTGTCCCACTTTGAAGTTGGGAACCTTTCTTCGCCGCTGCTCTTAAATTAATCCGTTCTCCGGGGTTCAAAGATCGTTCCTTTTCGTTTTCCTTTTCCGCATCGCATCACATTACATTTTAGCTGCAGCGTTTTCGGGTATTCTCACGCTCTTTCTCTTTCTTCCCGCCCAACCGAACAGGCCTTTGGAGGATGTCACGCCATCCGAACTACTTCGGCGAGATCGTTATCTGGTGGGGTATCTTCGTTATTTCGCTGAACGTCATCGAGGGCATCGAATGGGTCGCTATCCTGTCGCCGATCTTTACGACCCTTATCATCCTCTTCCTGTCCGGCATACCGGTACGGGAACGGTCAGCGGACGAAAAATATCGCGAGTAAGTATCTAGCTCGTAAATGGAAGATAAAAAAGCACACAAACACACACACACGCGCGCTTGTAAATGCGTCACTGTAAAATGATGCTTAAAAGTTCCACCACACCGGCGAAAAAACCAATACACAACAAACTGGCCATATATTTATGATAGCGAGAGAGAGGGATTCGATTCGAGAGCGACGATTCTTGACAAATCTGTCCTCCTCCAGGGGACAAATGGCTGTTGGCGTCAGCTTGTCTGACGCGTTAATTTAACCTCTCGCCTGGGCAAATGCCCTTCCCCTCTCCCCGTCCTCCCGCCACCCACTTTGGGTCATCCCGACACTGATTGTGAGTGACAAGCGATTTATGTTTTTCCGATGTCGTAAATATTTCCCTCCCAGGCGAATGGACATAATCTTTCAATTAATTTCATTTTCTCCAAATTGTACGCACCAACGCAAATAAGTGGTTTTCCATCACCCGCCCAGCATGGATGTTGACATTTTCGCAGCTTAATTGGTGCGAGATGAATAGAGCCAAGGTGACGATAGGAGAAAAATAAACAACCCTGTGGGAAATGATTGCTTCGCCGAATGAATGCCACTGGTTTTCGTTTCGTTCACTTGTCATGAGAAATCGACAAATAATTCAACTACAAATGAACATCCCGAGAAAACAAAAATATGTTGCTCTTGACAAAAAAAAACTTCGGCTTTCGGAACAAAAACAAAACAACAATCAAGGTCGAGGGAAAAGCAACGAAATGCGAAACATCTTTGTAAACAGTGCGCTGGGGTGCTGGGGAAAATGCAAAACAAGCGCCCGTTTGTCTTTGGCAGTAACAAATCTTTATCAAGGGAAAAGCTGTTCCCGGTTTGGCGTGGAAGGCTTATTGCGTGCTAAGCACCAATCGAACGATAACTACTTTCGCCCCATCCATCCAAATGCACGATGGAAAGCAAGAAAAGAACAGTTTTGGTCACGCTACTTGCGACCACCCGTTCTCATTTTTTGTGTGTTCCTTTCCCTTTCTCTCTTGGCTTCGAACAACCATTTTAATGCGAAGTTTTTTGGTCACGTAATGAACGTGATAAACACCAAAAACGAGCATGACTGGTACACGAATTGGATTCCGGTTTTTGGTCGATTTATTGCCACGATTGTGCGATAGACCGGTGTATTATGAAAGGAAGCAAATTGGAAGCGTTTAAGATGGAAACGATTGGTTTATTTATTGTGGCACGATGACGCGCTGGTCTGCGAAAGTTATGAGTTTTTGTTTTGTTTTTCATTCAAAATGTACAGGTAAAATGGTGCTAATGTTTTGCTGGTGGTTGATGTGGTTTGTACGTTTTTATGCACATTTTAGCGATAAGCAGATCAACAGTTGTATGCAATGTTTCTTCGTTGTACGTTGAATCGTAGCAATAAAACTAGGAGGTTTTTTTTATTTTAGGAAAAACAAGATTTTTTTTCTATTTTGGAATAAAAGTTTAAGGGTTAATTTAGGGAAATTGTTTCGGTTCTTAAATTTAAAAATCTGAGATGGAAAAAGAATTTAAAAAAGGAAAAATTTATTTCCACATACACTTGACAAAATCGAATAAGTTATATAAAAATATTAATTACGGAAAACATTAATATTTACCTTTCGCTGCATGACTGATTGTATTTAAAACTTAGTGCTACACAATTTGCTATTGCGTAAGTTTCGACTTGCTCATAATAGAGCACTTCGAGCTGGTCCCACCAGAAACTTGCTATAAGTACAAACCATACCATAAACATAAGATGTTATAACCAAGGTCGTATATTACAGATTGTTACACGAAAAAAACACAAAATTATCGATCTTCCTTTGCTTTGCCTATTTTCCTGGCTATCTGTGATCTTATCTCTCTTTCACTTTTCTATTACACTTTCTACTAGTGATCTCGAGTATCGTAAATATAAAGCGTGCACATCGCCGCTTATACCGATCCCTCCAGCAATTTACTCCGAGGTTCCACGGGCGCTCAAGTTCATCCTGTGCTGTGAGTTTCCGCTGTACGATTCACTGGACAAGCGCCGCAAGGACGAGGGTCCATTCGCCATGACCACGTCCATATCGGTGGCCCACTCGCATTCCACCCACACCTAGCAATCGGGTGGAATGGCTGCATCCGGGCACTACCACCATTCCTACGCCGGTGGTGGCGGTGGAACAGGAGCCGGAGCAGGAGGGAGCACGAGCACTTCCAAGGAGCGCAATTCGATAGGGCGCGTAGCCAGCTACTCCTCAAGTCACCGCAGTGGTGGAAGTGGTGGTGGTGTTGCTGGTGGTGGTGGTGGTGATCGCCAAAAGGAACGCTCCACTTCCACGCGAGATCAGCAGCAAAACCAACACTACCACCGTACCGTCAGCAGTAACAGCGACTTTGAGGACTCGATCGTCCCGGATCGCATCACCTGCATCTCGGGGGCGGCCCATCAGCAGCAGCAGCATCATCACTACCACCATCACCATCATCATACGCACCAGCAGCATCACTATCAGCAGTATCATCATCTGCCGCAGCAACATCTGCAAAACCTGATCGGCGATGGTAACAGTTACGCGTCCGGTTCGGCCCAGATAACCACCATTTTGTGATCCCGTCGTGGCAGTTTCGCGTGCGCTTTAGACTTTGGGCTGCTTCGGTGTAGCAATAGCGGCACTGCCTCACTGCTGTGTAGTATATAGGCCTACTATGTTATCGTTTGTACATATACACACCTTGTTGGTGGTGCGGGCAACTGGAAAACCCCCGGCAGCACTGGGGGGTTTTGCGTTCGCTCGTTTGTTTTTCGTGACGTTAGCTAAGTGGATTTAAGATGGCGAAGATACTACGTTCAGAGATGTTAGCTAAAGTTGGCCAACAGTATGTAAAGTGTATTTCGCGTGTGTGTGTACGCTCCCGGACGTCTGGATGAAGTTCCAGTAGTACGGTAAATGCAGCAACAAAATTCCGAAAATCGTTCCAAATCTCGCTAGTTCCTGTTAAGTCATCATGTCAGTTAAGTAGTGTTTTAGTCGTAGTTGGTCAAAAACTTTATCTACGTATTCTATTGATTAGAGTTAAAAAAAGCTTCTCTAGTTGACAAAAAAAAAACAGCAAAACGAAAATCCACTCAAACACATATAAAAAAGTTGTGCTTTCGGGGATGGTGGTCCAACTTTCTCCGAACGAAATAAGTTTGTGAACGATTGTTATTAAACTCTGCGTTCAGCAGCGTGCGAAAGACGAATCCCTTTTCCAGGCTCAAAACGTGCACCGACACATTCCGGCATCTCCGGTTGCACAAAGCGAACAGCGGACAACCGACGACACACGACGATAATGATGACGCTCGAAAGTGTGACCTTTCCGTTTGAAGTTCTGTGCGCTATCATTCGGTGAATGGCAGCTGATTTCTCCATTTTGCAACCACCCTTTATACTGCCACTTTGAATGTTTCGCTTGTGTTGCAAAGTTCGTTTTCAATTTTCACACTCCTGTCCGTGACCCGTCGTCTCGCGTTTCATTATATTCCCGTCGGTTCGATTGAACTTTGGGCCATTTTTATTTCTCCAGTTGGTACACGTTTTTTGCGCTGCAATACTTTCTGATTTATAGTGAAACTAACGAGCATCCTCGAAAAAAAAAAGAATGGCCGTATGTGATTCTCCAACGCTAAGCCTTTGTCGCGATCGGTATGTTTGTATTAGTGCGTTTAGGCATTTATCAGGGAATAATCTGGAAGATGCAACAGCCCTTTTGCGTCAGTTTCGAATTGCACGCTTCGGGCGATTTATCGAAAGCACTCAAAAACGTTAACACAACTATTTACGCCAAACGAGCAATCAATTCCAACGACAGCCACCCAAGCGTTCAAATGCAGAAACACATTTATTGTGAAACGCCTAACCACCATTCAAAGCGAAATGCTAATAAAAGAAAAAAAATTCAAGCCAGTGAGAAACCAAAAAGCTAACATAAACCATAAAGGAAACAAGAGAAATGAAAGAAATAACTAGACAACTGGTATAAGAGTTTGCAAAACTATTGTTCGAACGAAAAAATTGCAAATCGGACTTTACATGATCCTAAAGCAGCTTATAGAGTAAAGAAGCAGAAACCACTAAAAATAAAACAAATGAAAAAAGAAAAAGGAAAAAGACAAAGTTTAACAAAATTGAGCTCGTAGTGTTTTAGAATTAGAAAAACATATAAAGCAAAATAATAATAAAAACCCTTTATCATTGATAGAACAATTGAAACAAAAAAACGATATAAAACGATCGAAGGGCAAAATTGGAAAGTTGCATCTATAACAAGGACCTTCCCAACGCGTTCGTCCTCGTTAGTTTGTCCAGTAGATTGAAAATGATACGTACGAAAAGCGGTGTACGTTCATTAGTTTTTTCACACACATACACACTCCTTTTTCAGGACAGCTATATTTTATGTCCTATTTTCCGTATTTTAACGAATCCACACCTTTACCCCAATCACTGAATATAGTAGTGGAAAAACTATTACTCTCTTATCTATCCCCTTTTTACTACGAAACCAAACCTTTACTACTCTCGCTCTATCTACCTTTCCACATTGGGAGAATATAGAAGAAGAAGGCAAAAAAAAACAAACTTTCGCAGCAAGTGAAAAAACAATTTACACCTCTCGAACCACGCTCTGCACCCATTTGTAGAGTAGGCTAACGACACCTTACTATACCGAATCTGTAGAACTGATATTAGAGAACAATATTTGCCGATGTATCGCTCCACAAGCGGGAATTCGAATTCCGTAAGTTTGATGTGTAGCTATCAGAGGATGTGCGAAAACACACATCAACAATGAGGAAGAATTTATGGAAAACCCCGGAGCAAAATAAATTTATGAAACACAATTATACCGTAGTGTAAAACCAAAAACAACAAAACAAATCATACCCTGTCTATGTAATCCCTATCGAATTTGGTCGTGTTCAGCAAACAAAAAAACAACAAACAAACATTAAAACACCTGTAGTGAGACGTTTCCAAAGACTTAGAGCAACAGGCCGGTAGTGAGAATCGTTCTAACTGATCTGTTTTGTTATTTTCTACAACTACGAGCACTTTTGTATACTGTAAGCAAACCGCCTAGAAGAAGAAAAAAGAACGAACGTGTAAAAACACATCTGGTAACCTTTTACCACCTGTTGGACCTGTTATCTTTGCTCAAATTTCCTTCAACCAACAACCAACAAACAAACTAAACAAAACACTTCTATACCAGTTCTTTACGATCGCACAATAGTTAAACGATGTTAAACAGAACGTTAGCAAAAATATATCCACAGGTCGGGGAGTCTTTACTCTCCGCTCTTCCTGCTCTCTATCTCTTGATCTAACCTTTCCCCCCCATCACTTATATGAAAATGTCAATTTTTATCCTACTTGTCGAAAAAGGTTCGACAAACAATAGCGTATAATACCCCATTCGCTCCATATTCTCTCTTTCTGCATAGCAAAACCGAAAACCACGAAGCACAAACACATCCCACCACCAAATTAGGCTATGGAAAGTACGGAACAAATTTATCACTATTAGGTTCGGAACCGTTAGTAGTTGTAAGGTTTCGAACAACGGTCGGTTAATCATCATACAAAACAGGAAAGGATCAAACGTGCGACATTCACCGTAAAACAAGTTAACCAAAACTATACTAAAAATCTGCAGCGAAACGTTACACACCCAAACAACAACCCAGCGTAGATAGGGAATGGATTACAAATCGATAACGAAACCGGTTAAAGAAAACAAATGTGCAAGCAAAGTATCGAAATGATAATCAAACGCATTTGCAACATGTGTGCGCGAACCAATGCGAGACGAGGCGCCGGTGCAACAACGGTGGTTATTTTAAAAAGGCGAAAAACCACACGATAAAGGAAATGAGCGAGTTAAAAGGCATAATTGTAAACACAACCAAATGGATTTCATGCGGGAAATGTAATGCAACTGCGTGCTGCAACATCAATGATGAAACAAAGTCAAGATTAAACCCATTTTTAGCTTATAAGTGAGAGCATATATACAAAATAGGAGTCATGCCGGAAATATATTTTTAGCCAAGAAAACTAATTGACAAAACAGAGCAAACGAGAGAGAAAGTAGCTAAAAAGAAATAAGAAAAAAAACCACCACGACACAAAACGGAAAGAAACAAAATAGAACAATGCGCAAAAAGAATGTAAAACACACACATGTAAGTAAATGAAAAGAAACGCAAAATCAAGTGTGTAACAATTGAACATCATGAGCGGATAGAAACATGTGTAATAGAAAAGAGAAAACAAAACAGATTCGTACGCAAGATAACAACAAATTAAAAGACTTACTACTTATTAGTATAGCGTGGCAATATTACTAAAAAAAAAACAACTAAATATATATATATATACACACATATAATAATGATCATTGACTCTTTCAAAAAGATATATGAACGCAAAACAACTAACTAGTAAGCAAAGCATTATGTACCTTCGCTGTGCGGTCAGCACAAAGGGCAAGTAAAGGAAAGCAAGTGTGACAGGGTCCCGGTACTCGGAACAAAAACCATTAAACCTTGCAACAAACCTTGTGCAACACGGCACCGGGGACAGGAACAAACAACTGTTGCAACTGTTGAAGCGATAGAAACACACGCCTTTGATGACTTTTTTCTTTCATCCGAACGCTTTTGTCCGCCGATCCATCCAGGGGAATGTTTTGCGTTCTACGAGAACGTAGCGTTCGCTCTTATTTTATTTTGGAACGAGTTGAGTGTAAGTTTCGTATAAAAAGAAATAACATAAATCATCATCAAAAGTTGATTGCGTACATACTGAAACCGCTAGGCCAGACAGGTCGCTTTCCGCAGCACGAGATTAATGTCCATCAGTGGAAAGTTCTGCAACAGCTTCACATTGTTCGCGAAGTCGTTCTCTAGAATCTGTTCCCGCAGCAAGCTGTAACGAAAGAGTAGAAGGTAGCATAAACACTTGTCCACACGCAGCAAGATTCTCCCAACTCACAGTATCATAGCGCAGCAGATTTTGATCAGAAAATCGTACCGCTTATCGTCGGCAAACACCGAGTCCCAGATGCGCAACACATCCGGTAGTGGGAATTCCTGCGACAGTAGCAACGTTAACCACCGGAAGCTGTAGTACTGCGGGTACAGTTCCTGGTCCCGCAAACGTTCCCACACTTCGGCGTCCTGTTCGTGCAGCAGGTTCGACAGCTTTGCCATCATACCCTTAATGCCTCCCTCCGATTCGTCGAGCGTTTTGATGAAAAAGTCACGTATTTCGCCCATCAGTGCTGTGAAGCAGAAGAAACAATCGGCCTCGGCGTACCGCCGGTACTCAAGGTGTGGATCGGACGCGAACACGTAGTAGATGGGCCCAATAATCTCGTTCATACCCTGCACATAACCCTGGCCGGGATTGAGCTTAGCGTACAGGAACAGTATCCGTTCGACCACCTCCCAGTGTGCTTCCTGGCCGGCGTCCATCGCTTCATAGCTTTCTGTCGCCCGCTTTGTGATGAGATTGATCTACGGAGGGAAAGTGGCAATATTATTAAATCCCTTGAAAATCCGCCCGGAACCGCGTTAGTTAGACCTACTTGCTTGTTTGGTTTATATTTTTCGAGCGTTGTGAATAGTGAGGAAAAATAACGGACGGTGTTAGGTTAGTCATATCGCTTGTAAGGAATTGTTAATCGTATTATTACAGTGGTGCGAGGTTCTCAGCGCTTGCAAGCATCTTACCTTTGTCATACCTACACCCTTCCGCTCAACATTGGCAGAGCTGAGCGTAGTTGGAGCGACCCGAACGTGTAGTTTGCGTTCGCGTTCCTTCACAAACTCGCAAGGGAATTCCGTTGCTTGCTGGAAGAAAGAAATATCCGGACAAAGCCGTCGGACATCCTTGTCAATCTGCAGCAGCACTTCATTATCCCGGAAGAATGTGCTCCAGTTACTTTCCGGCCCATCACTCAGCGGATGATCGATACACTCTGGGCCGTCTTGCTCGCCGGGCGATATTACCATTTCCTCTGCAACGTAACAAATAAACGTTGCATTGTAAGCTAACTTTCAACCAACAGTGCTGGAGGGATTTTAATGCTTACTGATAAATTGTTTATACAATTCCCGTTGCTTCGTTAGCCTCGTGGCCCATGTCGACTTCTTTGGACTAAGGTATCCAAGTAGCAGCTTCCAACACAACGCTCGAAACCCATTACAATCCGGTATACCTACAACCAAGGGACAAGGTATCATAAACAGGTTAGAAACGAGGACGTAACAATGCCGCTTCTATCAGTGGGCGTTTACCATTGAAGCAGAAGCTTCGAAGCTCCTTCAGATCTATCTCCTCCTGCTCCAAGATGCTCTCCAAGTCGGCAACCCTGCGTGGTAAATGGTTTCCAATTAAAGGCAATTGAGGGTAACAATCGAACGAGCCAACGAGCGGCCAGCGAACGTGGCTATACGTACCGTATTTTGTACAGAGACATTTTCTCACCATCCAGCGCACGCACTCACACTCGCGTCATGCAGAAAATAACGCCAAACGTTTCCTCCCACGGAGATGTATGTGCAAGAAAAAAGTGTAGAAAAAATGCAACCCCAGTAATATCACTCGCGGCAGCGTTTATTATCACACAGTAGATTGCATCGCTTGCAAAGATTTGTTTACGATTTGTTGTTGTGTTGTAAAATCATAACACCGCGATGACAGTTACACCACCCGGTGAAAAAACTCCAGCACAACGCAAGCGCTTGAGTACAGTGGTTGACAGATATGTTGCAACATTTGTACGGTAATGATTTTATGAGAAAAAGAGAGCATGTGTTTAGAAGTTTTTATTCCACAAATATAATTTAAGGTACACTAACAAATAGAATTAATTGTAAACTTTAAATATCAATCCATTAAAACAAAAATGTTTGATTTAGGATTGTTTTTCAATTTATCGATATTGTCAGGAAAATAGTCTTCGCGAGAATGTAACAAGATCGTGAGAGACTATTCGGCGCGAGAAAGTAGTAAAATAAGAGAAAACAAATTTGCAATACCAACGGTTAATGAAACTCGTTCTCCCATTGCGTTTCTTGAGAGAACTGCTTTTCCTTGCCGATCGTGATGTTTTCTTTGCCCGAAGGAAAGGCGGAAAATCGTCATTCTCCTCAGTGTACCGGTTTCAACGATCGTCCGAGCTCTCACTGTGCTGCTGCGATCGCAAAGATTTACATCTCTCGTACACGTCCGACGGGCGGTGCGCGATCGGGTCACAGTTTTTTCCCCGTTTTGTTTTCCACGCTCGGGTACATTTTCCTTTCGCGGGTTTTTGTTGTTTTTTAGTCGCTTTGTTTTGTGATCGATTTTCTTGCTCCAATGCCCGGTTTCTTGTTATTTTTTTTTTTTACTCGAATTGCATCCTTGTTATGTGCTAGTTGCTCTTGGCGTACTTCCATTCTCCCTGTCGTCGATCGTGTAGGTTGAAGCAGGTGCTCACGCACCACGGTACGCACGGCACGAGAGAACGGTAGGTTCGCAATATCCCACCAGTCGGGTGTCAGATCGTGATGTTTAACGGCTCGTGTAGGAACGGCGATCAATTAGGATAATTCTCGGTACATCTTTTCCCCGTATCAAGATCACGAAGAAGGTGCCGATTGAAAGTGTGTGTGTGTGTCGGGGTGGGAAAATCGAACAGTGTCCACGGAGCAATTCTTCAATGACAAGAATTGCTGGCTTCGTAGTGACACCAACAATTGCAATAACCCGGTGAACAGAGTATCCCTAGAGAACTGCGTGGCTGTGTGCTCCCACGGAGGCCTCCGTGTGTTCGAAACTCGTGGGAAAACAACACGGAAAAAGCTGAGCCGATGCGTCAGCTAGTGAGTTTTCGCTATAAATAAGTATACGATACGACAGTGCTGCAAAAAAAAAACGAGCCAAATGTGAGTAGCTGCAAAGGGAAGCTAGGAAACGAAATACATGTATATATTTAATAAGTAGAGCGAGTAAATCGGAAGTTTATGCGAATGGCAAAAAACGTCCACACTGACGACAACTCGAATGTAAAGGTGAAGCTTTACCGATTGCAATGACATCAGTGTGAACCAGCAAGCAAGCGACGACCAGCAATAAGCAAAACACCAAGAAAGTGAGGTTAATTTAGGAAAAACCAGAACCGTACACCGATGGGACTGTGGCCCCGACGCTAACCAAGTGTGTGCGTGTAGCGCGAAATTTATGAAAACAAAATAAACATGGAGAGTGACACCAAATCGGCTCCGGACACCGCAGAAGGTAGGTGAACGGGATGGAAAAAAGGGCGATCGTGTCCGGTTGCTTCCATTTTTATTGCTTTTGAAACGCTTTAATCTCCCGCTATTTTCCTCCTCACTAAGGCTTTAAGAACCGTCCCCTCAACGTGCTCCCGCCTTTCCCAGTGACCTTTAATCCAATGCACCGTCCTACTCCTCAACCGATCGTACACTAGTCGCGATCTCGCTAGGCATGGCTCCATCGCGCAAGAAGCGCTCCTTGGCCCAATTGCTACTGTACGTGGCACCTGTTGTTGTGGGTAAATATGGACGGGCCCGGAATGGGTCACCACGGATATGCTCCGGACCATGTTGCATCCCACATCAGCACATTATTAATAAGTTCGACCAGTTGGACTGCCGATTACTTAGCGCTCACCGCTCGGTAGGTTTTTTTGTGGAAGTACACCCCCAATAGCATACACAAGCGCACACACACACACACTTAGACCTCAGCTGTCCCTAGGTTGAGCGCTTCTCGGTCCACTCAAGATCGACGCAAGCCGGTGTCATCCTTTGCACGTTACACAACCGTCCGAAGGCTATATTTATCCGGTCGAACCGGTGTATAGGAGGTGATCTCGCCGAAATAGGGGAGGTTAAAGCGGGCAGGCAACTGGCTAGCAGGCGCACTACGCTAGATGCCATACACAACCACAGGGGACAGTTTATGCAGGTTGGCTCATCGGTTTGCCGGAACGATCACTTTCCTTCGTGCGCCGTGGTACTAAGTTGACCGAATCGTCCAAAGAATGTGAAACACATCTTCACGTCTGGTAGTAACCCACCCACTAGCGAGAAAATCTTCCGCTGCCAGGAATGCAATCCAGGCTGGGAAAGTGCAGCGGAGATCGGGCTGGTACCGCACGTTCGGCTTGATCAAGATTTGCTGGTGCGTGCGGTACACAAATCACTGCAGTTTGAGCGGCGACAAGAGAAGCGCGCACACAGAAAACAGAACAGAAAAAAGGCAATCAGATCTATCGGTTGGCCTCGAGTCCCGTACCGTACCGACACTGCGATCAGGGACATTCCATCTAAATATAGCGTCTTTTACATTCAAACCATTCGAACCGGGGGTTCAGGCGACAATTAAAAATTTGGAAACTGTGCTGATAGAATTTACTGAGCAACGGCTAGGAATTTATCGAGTTGGAACCGAATTGGAAGGTATCTAAAGCAAATAGTTTCGGGGAACACGAAGGAATCCGTACTGACAAAAAGATCTCCTTTCAAAGAGATCACTGCTATTAGACAATGATCTAGATAATTTAGAATACTTTTTTACATCTTCAAATTTAAATCTAACAAAAAACGTCCCAGACTTTGTGGATCTGGTGTTTTTTTCTCCTCCACTGTCAATAAATAATGGTTGCATAGACGTAAAGAATACGAGTTTTACGAGGCCACGATGAAGCTCGCATCAAAATAAACCGAAAAGCGCAGCATCTGGTTGGATCGATCCGGCCGAGGACCATGAAACGTGTCGAGAGTCTGTAACTCCGTCCATTCATTCTTCGAGACAGCAGCATCAGTGTCATCATCGGCAGCGATGTCTTCGGGCACGGATGAAGGAATGGTGGCCCAACTTGTGACCGAGCCGTCACTACGAATCGCGTAGTGATTTATGTGGAGTTGGGCATGGATTGCACATAAAATATTCTATCTCCACAGTCGATGGGACTCGCATTGACCTTGACCTCGGCGGACCTTGATGTATTTTGATACGGGCGATATATTATTGTTTGATATCGAGACGCGAGTTAGACAACAGCTTTTTTATAATAAAAGATGTTGATGTGAAAAATGCACTCAATAATTTGTATCCGTCAAACAGATGCTCTTTAGTAGTAGATTGCTTTTATAAGGTGGTAAACATCATTGCGCTAGTATATGCATTA
Organism: Anopheles minimus; assembly: GCA_000349025.1. Taxonomy (NCBI): domain Eukaryota; kingdom Metazoa; phylum Arthropoda; class Insecta; order Diptera; family Culicidae; genus Anopheles; species Anopheles minimus. Next base: position 10,169,145 of record KB663721.1, read on the forward strand.
ACGTATCATTTAAAAAACTAGATAAGAAAGTTGGTAGGTCCTTTGGAGAATCTCAGCAGAATGAGATTTGGACATTCAACCAATAGCGGACGTGAACCGAAAATTTACGTAACTCCATCCTCCGATCTGCAGTCCTTAAGGGGCTGTTGCAGATAAAGGGGGCTGTTAAGCGTATCTTTTCAAATTTCTAAGTATAATTCATATGGTTAAATAAAGCCTCGAGAATCGATGAAGTTTGCACTACTTATCCATGCCTTGATAATCAAATCTGGTCTTTGTGGAAGGTGGTAGGACCCAAACTTTCATTTTGCTTAGGATCCCCATGACAAAGATCCTTAATAGAGCCTCAATCTGGTTTGGGAAGGACATCTCAGACATTCAACGTATTTCGACATAAGCGTATTTCGAAATAACGGATGTCCAGGAGGTATATGCTATCACGTGTTCAGATCCTTAAGCCTGTTAATATCTATGTAGAGGAGGCGAATTTTTGAAGCTCGGTTACTCTCCGAAAAAAAAACCTCTCCCAGAAGAAACACAAGTTCCTCCAAAAACAGAAAAAGATTAAACATTTTCAAACTGCAGCATGCGATGAAGCACATTGAAATAACTTAAATGCTACAAAGCGATTATTTGCTCACCATGAATGTATAAACAAACAGCACGCTGCCAAACAGATCAACAGCCGATATTTCATAATGTACGACATGTTATTACGGATTGACAGAACCGACAACCTATAAATGATCTCGTGTTCCATAAACAACCCCATAAAAAACCTCGGATATCCATTGAAACAATTACGGCGGAAATATATTTACAGCAGACTCGCGATCTACTCCCGTCTGCAGTCATATTTAGACATCCGTGCCAAGCCCTTTTGAGTTTGCTGGGAGATTATCGATTCTATCATAGAAATCGTTACAGACGAGCAGTTTCATTCAATCAGAAAACCGTTCTGCTTGAAGGCACAAACTATGGTTATGGGTTTGTTCTCGTCTCGATTTTTTCACTTTGCCAAGCAAACGGAGAACGTTTGCTTTCGGCAGAAAATCTTCAATCACTGTACTTTATACTTTCGCTAGCAGAAGTGCGTATCTATTCCGTATCTTGCGGGAAATTTATCATCCCCGTCGACGGTTCTGTGTAAATAGTGTCGCGGAAAAATGCGTAAAGTTGTAATTACAATCATTACGATCCATTACCGTCGTAAACTCACAACCACTCTGTAGCGGATGAGCGTGCACCGGGACGCAAGATATCGTTCCAATACGGTTGCCCACGTTAAAAATAACCGAACGAATACACAGTGGCAGTGTTAGACGAAATTGTCTCAACACCGGCGGCAGATTGCACGGAACCCGTTGCGCCAAGGGATGCGTCAAGGACAGTAAGTACGGTTCTATCCATCACGGAAGTTTGGGTAAGGCATGGTTAGGAGAGAGAAGAAAAAAACAACCATGGATCATGGTAAACCATTTTGGCGCAACCCTACGATCATCCGTGACCTTCCTACCCGACAACGGCCCTTGCCGTAAGACACTCCTTTTGATGACGCATTACGTAACGCATCACGTCACGCTGCTCTCCGTACAGCCGAATCCCGATGGATTGTTTCGGTGGGTCGGGGTGTTTTCTTCGTCCGGAAGCGAGTTTTCTGGCAAACGAATTCAACAAACTGTTCCTGCTTCGGTGGAACACGTACGTGCAGCCGATCAGTCGATCGGCAAGTGCCGTTCCGGTAACGTTTTCTTTCCCCCCAACACAGTGGTTTGGCCATTATTGTGCGCTAAACCAAAACGAACGATTGACGCCATTACGCGTCACGAACGAAACAGAAACTAAGCGATTCTCCAAATTCGCCGGGGCGCCATTCCTGATTGTGCGTCACCTAGCCATCGAGTGCGGGAAGATGCTGTAATTAACGACGGACATTCGCGAACGCAACCCGCCATTCACTACTTGCCTTACCGCGCACGCACGCAGGCAACGATTAGTCGAAGCATTGGGATTGTACCACGCACACTAAATTGTGTGTAGAAAAGTTCGAATGTCTGTCCGAATCTGTCCAAAAATATCAACGTTTCGGTGTGTTGCGTTGTGAAACTGTACGGGTTCACCACATCCATACACAAAGGTCTTAAGAAAGACGAGGAAAAATAAACGGAACGCATCAAATCTCTCACGCATACCGGTAGAATTTATCATTATGTAAATATTTGGCCGGCCCACATTAAGCATCCACCCACCGCATACGGTACAAGTGTTCCGAGTGAATCGAGTGTACGATCGGAAAGTTTGTGGACTTAAAACAACGGCCTGGTACACATCTGTATAGAAGAGACGTGTGTTTAATAGTGCACGAGCGAAAAGCAAAGTACCAACCCTAGTGAGATAGAAGTGATTGCAGATTGCAACAGCATGAACTGCATTCCACTGTAACGGGCGAACCCTGTCTCACCAGCGTGAGCTGCGAGTGAGACGAAAGTGCTTGCGGAAGGTGTTAAAGTACCGATTTGCAATCACACAACACACGTGTGCCGTTTTGCGGCAGGTGAACGAGAGAGAAATCAGAGATGAAATGATCGTGCTGTTCTTTGGCGTAATGGCAAACTATGGTAATGGTTCTTCACAATCATGCGCATAACCGAAACTAGACGCTAGGTTTGTTTCCATAGTGCCGCGGATATCCGAATGCCGGTGGTTCGAACAGGATGCACGACGTCAGTTGCAATGCTCAGAGCTACCGTGCCCGCGCGCTCTGTTTATATCGGAGATGATACTCAGGGATATTAAATCGCAATAAAAAAGAAACTCCCACCGGTCTCGGGTTGATTGTTGCAGGAGAATTCTGACGCTCAGTCTGTGCTCCAGTTTCCGCAGAGAACGAGCTGCAAAGTGCATCGAAACCAGACGCACTTGTTTTTGATTAGTTGTTTTTTTTTTCTGCTGTTGTACACAAAACAAAACACAGCATCGAAATGAGTCCAAACACCTTTAAGTTACGGATATTCCATGCGTTTAGAAAATGTACTTAAAGCTCACGTTAGCTTGCAATTGTTCGGTGCTAGTGTCCGGTGTCGAAAAGTGAACTCGAGGGGGGGTGTTTTGCGTTCGTGCTGGATGGACATTGTGAGAGATAATCATTCAGACAGTGCAGTTTTGCATTTCGCTTCCATCAACGAAACCACCTTCATCACCATTTTCATGTCTTGTACCGCATTCAGTCGGTTGTAGTTAAACACGATGTTTATTGCCACCTAAACAACCCATCACCTCGGTGCTCAGCGTTAATGGAATTAGCACTTACTGTTAAACCGTTGAGAAACGGGGGATAGGAGCGTGAGAGATATATGTAACGCTGGACCATTGGCAATATGTAGCATAAATTCCACCAACGCAGCAATTCATGTCGTTTGTCTGCCAAATAATTTCCACACGCTCACTTGGTTATCAGTCAAAGCGAGCAATCACTGTCGACACCTTCACCTTCATGCCCTCGCGCTGCCGGTAGCAAACGTGTGAATCACGTTTCGACACCTTTTCATTCGCGAACTCCAATTAACATTCCAGAAGCGATACTAATGATGTTTGTTCTTTACATTCTGTTTACGCAACAGTGTCTCTGCGCGGTCCTGGAGAGCCGGAAACGACCGTCCTGGAAGAGCAGCGGACGGGTATCGTAGCCAAGCTGACGGCCGCATCGGTTGCCGTTGCAGCGGCGGCTACCGAAAAGACCACCACAGATCAGAGCTCCTTTGCCGGTAACCTGGAAAGTGCACTTAAGGAGAAGAACGTACCGGTTCAGAAGAAACTGTCCGAGGAGGAGGATGAAGGGGCTGAAGAGGAGGAGATAGAGGAAGAAGTTGAAGAAGAGGTCGAAGAAGAGGAGGAAGAGGTGGAGGAAGAACAAGAAGAGGAGGTATCTACAGAGGAGCCGAAGAAAACGGTTGAACCACAGCCTCCGGTAAGTAAGCCGACGAACGAAGAGGCGACGGATAAATCTTTGCCGAAGAAGGAAGAGGTCCAAAAAGATGAAGCAGCTGTTGAAAAAACGGAAGTCAAAGCCAAAGAAACATTAAAAGAAGAACCTCAACAAAAGACGGCCACGAAGGAACCAGAGTTACCGAAAGTGTCGTCGCAGGAGGAGACGTCTTCTGTTGCCCAGTCACCCAGTGACCAGGAATCAACGCTCGAGTCGAAGGAGCATGGCGATAAGCCGATGGTGCCACCGCAGACTTACCTCTGGGAAGAGGTTAAGAAGTCCAAGGAACAGGTAAGCGATGTAAGGTATCGGCCAATTTGAGTGTCAGCTTCAGTGAGCAGTTAAGTGATCATCGAAACAAACGCTTCCTATCGTGGTGCCTTTACGCTTAACCATAACGAATCCAGTTATTAGTACTCACCCGCGCTGCTTACACTAACCGGCATTCAAGTTAGACCCAAACGCTTGCGACTGAGACTCTCACGCTTAAACTTCACCACTAATCGCTTGTTTCTTTTTTCTTCTCTTAATGGTTTATTTTTTGTATCGTCACACGTCATCACTCGGCAGGGAGGATATCCTTGGACACATTTGTACAAAGGAGATCCGGAAAATGGGGCGGAAGGAGCACAACCGCCAACCACCGAATCACCTTCGTCTAACCGACGTCGAAAAGGTGAAGAGGGAACGGTAGACGATGAAGAGCTTCAGGTGGAAAAGAAGGTTAAGGTACAGCAGAATGGAAAAGATCGCCACGATACAGCTGAGGATCAGCAGCCGATGGATGTCGATCAGGCGACCACTTCGAATGGACATTGTGAAGAGCGCCAGGCTGAGGAAGCTACCGCTGGTACGAGTGAACCGAAGCCACAGTCTCCACGACGTAGCCGAAAACGTGCGGCTTCACACGAACCGGAAACGGGTAGTCGACATTCGGTTAAGGAAGAGATCAAGCACTTCCTCGATGAGCATCCGTCTATTCGTAGCTTCAGCAACAGTCTTACACGGCAGGGCAAGAAGACGCGCACCTTCGTGAGCAGATCGCTGGAACGGGCGAAATCGATGGCCGATCGTCAGATTGATCGTGCCCGGGTGCAGATGAACACACTGCGCCGCAAGAAGGCTGCATCGGAACCGCGCGGACTTCCGGATCAAAAGATTCTAAACCTACGGGAATCGCCACGGTTGAACAATCGCGAAATTCCAGCCTATGTCGTGCGTCAACCGAGTGACGAAGTGATTGAGATGGTGGACGAAGACAAGATCGTGAAGGTAACGGTGGAAACGGAGGCTTCGAAGAGTACCGTGGTTGTGCCGGATGAAATTATAGAACTGCCGCAGGATCACGAAAACCAGCCTGAGGCACCGGTGGAAGAGTCCGTGATGGTTGTGGAGGTAGCTGCTCCGGTTGAATCCAATCCGCCAGTTGTTGAGGATGATCGGTATGAAATTATCGAACCGCCAAAGACGGAGATTGTTGCCAGTGTTCAACAGCCACCGACAGTTGAGGAGGCTCCAATCGTACCGGTGAAAGCAAAACCACCACAAAAAGCACCTCGCAAGAAGAAGGAACATCATTACGAAGATATTGAAGATTTTGAACCGCAACCGACGAAAGATGCAGCTCCGGAACCTACTGTTCCGAGTGCAGAACAAAAACTTCAACGTCAGGAACACATCAAGGAGGAAGGTTTAGATCCAATCATTGGAGAAATGTTGGGTAACGAGAAGATCAAAATATCGCTCCAACTTCAGGACGAAAAGTTCGTTGACGATATGTTCGGCCGGAGAAAACATCTGGACGAGATTCTGCAACAATCTTCCGAGGATGAACGGGAAAAGGAACCGGCCAAACTTGCCAACAAAGGGCTGCTAGCTCCTATATCGTCGATCGACTCAACGTCCTCGGATGAGGAGGCTCGCCGGACGCATCTCAGCACACTGGCGGAGGAAAGTGATACGGGCAGCATCGATGGAGGAACTCCCTGCAAGAAGCAGGACTCGCTCAAAGAGTCTGAGCTGCCACCAGTGGAAGAGTGTAGTAAAGAGTTGGAACTGACGCCTGCCGAGGAACATCTGCTGATGGAAGAAGCGGAAAAGACGAAGGAAGACATTTCGCTCAAACAGGATCCAAGTCAATCGGCAGCTACGGGCGAACTGGGACCAGTGGTGGAAACGGAACAGCCGAAGGTTGACACTCGTTGGTCAAAAATGAGGTACGTAAAGAAATGCTTCCGTTTGCGCTTCTGCTTGCAATCTCAGTGCTGTAGAACAAATGATCCTTGCTAGTACAATTGTGTGTGTTTCGTTTTCAAGATCAAATAAATAGCGGATTATGTTGTGTGCGATTCGTAGCATATTTAGCACACCTAATGACCCCAAAAGCAGCAAGTCTTGCAAAAATTGGTTTGAAGCGATTGCGTCAAACACACTGCAATGTTCTGTCTAGTTTAGCAGACCGGGACCGATTAGAATCTGCCCATCGCATCACGCTCTGAAACGTGCCTCTAATAATAGGCGAGTGTATTGTACGGTCTAGAATGGCCCGATGATCTATTTTCGTGGTTGAGCGAACAGTAAGTAACCGCTCCTTCGGGGAGCGGAAGTATGAACGCTCAGCTTTTCGTTCCACCTTTTTTTCGTTCGTGCTATTAGTACTTACTAGTAGCTACTGAGTCCTTTTGCTCGTGGTTTGTTCAATTATGAATGAGACAGTGTACGGGGACGCGAAATTTGAGAGTCGAACAGTAGTTTGACGAACTGTTGACACATTGCCACCTTGGGAAATAGGGCTGCAAAGGGAATGACTCAACGTATGCACATTTGGTACGATGCCAACAAACATATTACATCCATCGGAACGATGTACACATAACGATGCAAAAGACTCGCGACAAAAAGGAATTGTAACTGTCCCTTCGTTGCTCGACAGTGAAAGATTGATGGAAGAAGAGTCGTAGCCAAACAGGTTAAAGTACATGTACGTTGGATCGCCATTAAACAGCCACATGTAAATGTTGGTGAGCGTGTGTAAACTATAAATGGGTGCGATGGACGAGTTCATCGCTTTCGGTCACCTATTATTTTATGATAAAAAAAAAACAAACAGACAGGGGTTGTTGGACAGATGTAGTTAATTGAGGTAGAATTACCATTTGAAGGTCTAGAGGTGCGGTTCGTTTGTATTTTGTTGAATTTACTTTAATAAAACAAATCTTAATTTTTTTTTCTACGTTGTTTTGTTCCGAGAAAGAGAAGACTCTTCTCTCTTTTTACTTATAAAGAGACAATATCTTTTTCAAGATCTTTCTTTTGCATTGAATAAGCGTTATAGTAGTGGACTCTGTCACAACTAACCCCATCAGAAGAGCAAAGAGATTAGCTGTCAAAACGGTTCTCAACACTCCATTACGATCTGTTCACCGATCATATATTTTTGCGTTAAAAAGAACGACTTTTCATAATAAATTCTCTCTCACCCGCATTTGCGTCTGAACCACTTTACGCGATGGTCCAAATGGACGAGATGGTCCAAATGTGCTTTTTGTTTTTGTAATGAGCGTGTTTGTGTGGTGCCTCTTTTACATCTTCAAACAACTACCGCGAAGATGAGCTACGGGAGAGCTACACTTTCGTTGGCACGACATCTTAAATATAGCGCTGCACGTTCGATCAACACACGATCCGCAAACATCGAGCAGGGTTAAACCGTTGCGGCAAACTAAAAGAACCAAAGAAGAAGAAAAAAACACATCTTCCCAATGGAGGCGCACACGACGATGATCAACCGTTGCAGTTGCGGGCAGAGAGGTGATCTTTTTCGTTTCGGGTTATGTTTTTTCTTGCTCCTCTCCGCTCTCATGGGGGTTCGGGTTTGCTGTGCAGGATAAAGATGGGTTTGGGGATGGGGAGTGCGGTGGTGCGTACTCTACTGCCCGGTTCGGGCAATTCAAAATTTCGCACTACGTCAACCGGGCCATCCCTGTGCCAGTGTCGAACGGAAAATGTTGGCGTTCACAACAACGACGGGGCCGCTACTGCGCTGCTACTGAGAGACTCGTCTTTTCTTTCTTTAACCGAACCGAATCGTTTTTGCGTGCCGTTGCCTTACGTTATTATTTTTATGGTGTTTAGTTTCCTTTTTTGTTTTCGTTATTCCACAATACCTGTTCATACTTCCGCTGTTTTTTTTTTTGAGGCATCCAAACTGTACGAATTTCATCTCTGGCCAAACGTGCTTGCTACGAGTAAAGTAAATAGTGCTAGTGTCATAAGTGAAAGGACGTTCACCTGCGTACATAATGGTGTTGATCGTGGAGTCAGTGCTGTGCTACAATATCCTGCGATCACCATTTGTAGTTTAGTTTTTAGTGATCATGTTTGCAATTGTAGTTAGTTTTAGTGAAGTGAAACAGAGGAGTTTATTTTAACCACAGCTACATGGTATTAGTTGTGCGATATTTTTCTCCCAGATAGTGTCATGACCTTTTTCCATCACCTGAGCAATAGTTTTGGCACCTCTTGGTTGATTTGAGGATCATATCTCAAGTTTAGTGATTTTCTTTTGGAAATGGGATCTAGAAGCAATAAAAGGACTTCAAAATACTAAGAGTGACACAAAGGCAAGAAACATCTACACGCAACAAATAACCGTATAAAAGTGACACAAAGAGTGGGCTAATTCAAGTGTGTGTGTGTGTGCGCGCGATTGAATGTTTTACGTGTGTTGTGTCGATCACTGCCTAGAGCTGCCCTCAACGATCCAAAAATAAGTCCCGACAAACCCTGTCCGGTTGACAAGTCGTCCACCAGTTCGGGTACGGTGGAAGGGGAACCCGGTAGGAGGCAAAGACATTGGGTAGAGAATTTTAAGCTGGGCACGAAAATAGCGGACAATCTGTATCCCGCAAACAAGTGCACACCTTCTCCCCCCTCGCCAGGTGATGGCGGTGTAGTGATGAATTAATGGACGGGATATTTGAGAAATAGCTGTACGGAACACATCCTTGAGTGATGTGTGAGATTTGGCTTTTTGTACGATCAATACAATGTTGATTTTGTGTTGTGGGAGATTTTCAGGTGATTTTTGGAATGATCACCATTTGATTTAATACTTTTTAGTTTGGAAAAAAGAAATCACTGCCGTTCGGAGTGTCTAGCGGAATCACTCATGAGTTCTACCTTTTAGCAAACGAACTGTTCCTACTCCCTGCATCTGAGTGTGAATAGCAAAAGCAGTGTGAAAGTGTACCGAACCTAGAGTATCCACATCATGTCCATGCAAGCACTGAACGGTCAACCGCCGCAACGGCGATCATCGCTGTTGCAACGTTACCAACCCAAAGGCGGCTCGCAGGACCCGTTGACTAGCCCCGCCATGGACACTCCGCCCAACATCGTGAAGTCAACGAGCCAGCGAAGCCTGCAGAATTCGTCTCTGCTGCAGCGCTACACACCGAAACCCCTCGGTAGCCATGGTGCCAGCGGGTCGACACGTCCCGAATCGGGCAGCTTCTACGAACCACCGAAAAAATCCTCCAGCCAGCGTAGTCTCGATCAGTCGAAGTTGCTCCGAAGGTACTACCACCAACCGAACTCGCTGGACGATCAGCCGCAGGATTTCGAAACAGCGTCCCAAACGGGTGGAACCATCGCCCATAACGAACCACAGCGTTACAGCAGTCAGAAGAGTTTGGAAAACTCCAAGTTACTGCAACGCTACAATCCGATCAACAACTCGCAGGAGTTTACAGGGCTCTCGGGTAGGGAGAGCACACCGGTGACTAAATTCTCGCGCGGTGCAAGTCTTGAGCCAGAGCGTGTGCAACGATCTTCGCTGCTCTCGAAGTATACACCGCGCTTCGGTAAGTCACTGGATCGTCACCAAACGCTAGAGACGGGACGTGGTTTTGGAGGCTACAGTAGCCAACAAAATCTGCGCACTCCTCCGACAAACGCACCGGCATCGTTGTCGCAGAGTCTGGCCGCTTCACAGAGTGAATTCGCCGACTATGGTACGGATCACTTCGATCAGTACCAAAACATTCGCAGTCGATCGTCGAGTCTTTCGCGTGGAGGTCCTAGAAGAGGCGTACAGCGTGGTTCCCAACGGATGCTATCGACCGAATCGGAACCGGACCCGATTACAGCCGACACGCTTCCGATGGTAACGGCAGTAGCTGAACCAATTACAGGAAACATTGCATCAGCACTACCGTTACCGATGGTGGGAATTATTCCACCAACACCAGCGCCCTTGGAGGTTAGTAAGCAACCAAACTTCGAAACACAACAACAGGTTCCTCCAGCCCGCACGGATCATATGTTATCTCCCGTGGTAACACCACCTTTTGGAGATACGACGACAGCGCCACAGACTTCGCCGACTCCACCGGTCAAACCAGCGCGCAAAGATCTGCAACAAATGGCGGCGGCGGCAGCCGTACTACCACCGGCAAACATCGTGAGTATAGCCATTCCCTCCATCACGAAGACACTCGCCGCACCATCCGTCAAGCAATCCGTATCATCATCGAAAGAACCATCACCGCCATTGTTCAGCACCCGAGATCGCATGGATCATTACGGAAGCGCTTCGAATCCTGACCCTCCATCGCACGATCATCCACGATCACCGACCTCGACGACACCGACAAACACCTGGACGCAATCGCCCAAGGGCACGTTGACGCTAGCCAAGACTGCGACCTTACAGCTACCGCTCAGTGACATGAGCAGTCGCCGTAGTATGACCGATCTTCAGCATCTTGGTGGCCGCGGTTCTACCGGCAACCTTTCGAACGAGCTGGAAATATCGGAGTTTACCGATCGTGCTGAAATGAAACAACTTGCTGCTCAACGCCATCATCCGGTGAAGCACACGCTGGCAAGCGCATTCGAGCAGCTGGCCGCCCTAACCATCCCGCAAGCAATGAAAAGCGAAGCGGAGCTGGAAGAAGAGGAGCGTATCGAAGCGATCCCACCGGATCGTAAACTGAAGAAACGTGACTTTACCTACCATCCTTCGTTCGTGCCGAAACAGCAGCAAACTTCGACTATTCCGATCCCCACGATAGATTCTCGACGGAGTACGAGCAGTATCGGCAGCAAATCTAAACAGCAAGAAGCGGAAGAGAAGCGCTTGAAAGCGGCGGAAGATAAGCGCAAGCGGGAAGACGAGCGTCGGCTTAAGGAAGAGGAAAAGCGACGCAAAGATGCGGAGAAACGAGCGCACGATGATGCGGAAAAGCGTCGCAAAGGGGAGGAAAAACAGCTCCGCGAGGAAGAGGAACGTCGCCGCAGGGAAGAGGAGCGTAAACATAAGGAGGAGGAAAAGCATTTGCGCGAAGAAGAAGATCGTCGTCGGAAGGAGGACGATCGAAGGCACAAAGAGGATGAGAAGCGAGCCCGCGAGGAAGAGAAACGACGTTTAGAGGAGGAAAAGCGAAAAGACAAAGAAGAGAAGAAACGGCTCAAGGATGAAAAGAAGAAAACAGCGGCAGCACTCAAAGCGGCTGGTTCGGGCGCGGCAGGTACGGTTCCGACCGACGAATCTAAAGTTCCGGAAGAAGAAACGATTGATCTCGCCAGTCATCTTGATCACTACAGTGTGGCGGCTTCGAAGCAGATGCCACCGGCGCAACGAAGTCTTTCTCTTGGACGTCCTCGTTCCGGTGGGACACCGTATGGTAGTCAGGGTGCGTTAGGATATTCGGCCCGTGGTCTATCCAACAGTCACCAGAGCCTCGATCGCAATGGATCTACTTCCTCTGTGCCACGGCAGTCGAAGCTGTTGCAACGTTACGGACCTAAGGCAGGATCACAGGAAATGATCAGCAGCGGACAGTCCGAACCTTCACGAGAGTTCCACAGGAGTCAGGGAAGTTTGGACTATCGCAAACCCATGCGACCTTCACTGCTGGATAAGTACACACCGCGTCCTTTGAGTGCCTCAACTGCACCGGGATCGGTAGTAGGTGCAGCAGCACAGCCGAGATCGATCAGTCAGCGTAGTTTGGAGGCGGGTAGCTCCCGGCTCGAGAGCTCTACACTCTTGCAGCGCTACAAAACGAAAGGTGACGCGGCAAAAGCAACTCTCGGCTACGATCAGTACGATCATCGGTAAGAGAATGGGAACTTCGGGGGGAACTCACGAAAATTACTCAACAGAATTGGATTAGCTATGTACTAAAAATATATAACAATGTCTATCTTGTTTCTCCAAATTTGGTGCTCACCATAAGAAGAATGATAGTTTAAGGATATGTTTGAGTGCTTATTGCTTGCTCTGCAGTAGTTCGAGTCTACACCTTTTTCTGCTATATACTAATGATCTTCATCTTACTATTAAATTTTAGTGATCACGAGTACGAGCCCATTGGAGAACCGGTCGATGCCGGTAAACCATCCACCAAGGATGGTTTGTTGGCCGTATCCAGCAATGCTCAGCAACAACCAGACGGCCAAGACCGTAAGCTGTCCAACGCTTCGTTCCTCCGTGTCCCGGGCAACGATGAGGGCGATACGATCAGCATGGAAGAGCTGCAAAAGTCTATCGAAGATCGCTATTTCAACCTGGCAACAGACGCTGCTGTTCCCGAAGGTGGAGAAGAAACGGCAGCTGCATCTGCCGTATCGGAACCAACGGGTGAGAAGACCAGTAAAGTGAAGGCGGCTATGACGAAAGCTCAGAACAGCGGTAAACAAGCGATGGCTAAAGCACAGGAAAGTGGCAAACAGGCAATGGCCCGTGCACAGGAAGGCGGCAAAACGCTGCAGAAGAAGCTTATACAGCAGACCGATCGCTTCAAGACGAAGATGTCCAACATTAAGCTAAAGAAGGACAAAGAAGTGGCACCACTAGCAAGTCCGGAGATAGTCACAACTCCCGAGTTGGAGAAGCTGGACTTTACGCTAGCCGTTCCGAAGGATGAGGAACAGCCAACTCCGGAGCCGGTTGCGGAAGGATCCTCCGTTCCGACGGAGGAAGCATCGGCTGCCACTGGAGAGGATGAAACCACTCCCGCAAAGGGTGGCAACAAATTCGGAAAACTGAAGAACATACACATGCCGAAGCTTCAGAAGCCTGACTTCAAGCGGCCGGAGTTTACGAAGATCTCCAAACCGAAGATGCCCAAGCTGAAGACACCCGATATGTCTAAGTTCAAGCGCCCTGAGATGCCCAAGTTCCTTACCGAGAAGCCTGACTTTAGCAAGATGAAGTCGGACTTTGCGAAGATTAAGCTAGCACGCAGTAAATCCATGAAGGAACCGTCCCCATCCGGTGCGACAAGTGCCGCGTCACCGTCCGACGCTTCGATGATGGGCGAATCGGTGACGTCCCCCACGAAGGTGAACTACACCGACTTCAGTACGTATCCACGCATTTTCGATAAGTTTAAGCGTCAAAAGTCGACTCCCAGTGGTCAGACTAGCGTTCGTGCGGGTACACCACCACCGCTCGAGTTCACCAAGTCCGCAAAGACAACGCGTCCGAAGGGTAGCGCTTTGGTTTCGCGCTGGACGTCCGAAAAGTCGGAAGATACCGAAAGCAACCGTTTCCTGCAGTACACCGGCAGTGAGTTGGATGAGCGGGAAACATCCGTCGAGCGGCGTATGCGCCAGGAACTGGAGCGGGCCGAATTCGAAGGTCCAGAACTGGCCGTAACGGAGGAACAGAAGCAGCTCGAGGAATATGACAAAGAGAACCGCGAAATTCATCTGCTCTCGGCGGCTCGGCACGAGGAGTTCCTGAAGCGCAAACCACCGATGGAACGTCAAGAATCCGATCTGGCCTCGGAAGAGGAGAAACAATTCTGGGCCAGTTCGCTTGGACAGAAGATTCGTCAGAACATCGACATGAACAGCAACGATCTGGACTTTCTCGATGAAGAGGAACGTCTGATGGTGGCGAAGGAAGATGAAGCTATCGATCAGGAGGCACGGGAACAGGCTCGCTATTTGTTAGAGTTAAGCAAGCAACGCACCGAGAAGGAGATGGAGCGTCGTTCGTCCACACCGTACACGAACCAGGAGTGTCAGTCGTCCGGCAGTTCCAGTGTGCGCCGTCGTAAGGGTGTGCTGGAGGAGATCGATGACGATGAGTTCTTCCTCCGCCAGAAGGGCATTTCGAAAGACAACATCCAGATGGGCGAGTACATCAGTTCCGCCATCAAGGAGGGTTTAAGTCAGCCAAAGAACGCACTGGCAGACATGGACCGGTACGATTACTACGATGAAGAGCTCGACCGCGAGCAGGATGGTATGCGCAGATACTATCAACCGAGCTTCGAATCGGATGATGTGTCCAATCAGCAGAGCTCCTTCACGGATGAGTACCGTGGTGGTAAGGGTGCGGACTTCTATCGCACCTTCCCACCGGATCGCCCTACCCGTAAGTCGAAAAAGGCGACCGATCAATCCGTCCCCCAGGAAGATCAAGACTATGGACTAGAGGACGAGGAAGAGGAAGATCTTGGGTTCTTCGATCGTCAGCGTACCAAGTATGGCAGTGAGCAACCCCAACTGATGCAATCGGCAGCCGCACGCTACATGGACGACGATAACGACTCAACAGCTCTGGGTAGTTCCCTGCCACGTGAGGCCATGCTGGCCGGTACGGTTGTTCCGCCGACTCCACCAACACGCCATCGCAAGAAGCGCTTCCGTGATGTGACACCATCGGACGTAGGACCATCATCATTCACCAACGGCGGTTTCGCCGTAGGAAAGTCCATCTCCAATAACTTCATCTCCGGACCACCTCCCACGGTAACCATAGCACACTGTTCCAACCCTCCCAATGCCTTCCCATGCCAAGGTCCTTCCCAGTGGGCGTTTGGTGAATGGTGACAGAGCAACCAGGTTGAGCAGCACGATCATTTGTGATACTAATAGTTTTGTTTGTTTTCTCTCTCCCATCCTCACTATCCCTATCGTTCACCGGGGTTAACGCATGTTACCGGGATGGTTTGGTTTGTTTCGTTTGATTCCCACTACTTCGCAGACTACGGTGGCTTACCGTGCGGAAGTACCGCTCGCTCGGGAGGAAAGCTTTGGTACGATTCCGGCACCGACACCGCGACGCTCACGCTCTCGCTCCCAGATCTCCAAGGCACTCGATGATGATGACCGTGTTTCGCGTGGAGCCGAGTCCCTGATTGGGGGAATCATTGATCGATCGCCTGTCCCAGGTAGGGACTCCTATTCTTACGAAATTTCCGAAACAAATGGGTAAGTGTTAGCGAACGGCAACGGTTCCCACTCACGGTGATTCGGTGTTAACTAATCTGGCTTTTACCTTCTGCACCGCTTTGCACGGGAACGCTACACAGATATGCCACTGTTCGCAAGGAAGCACCACCGCGTCCACCGGCACCGATTCGACGTCGAAAGTCGACAAGATCGCTCGATGCACCACCACCACGGCAGTTCAACACGCTACCCAACTACCACCACTCGGTGTCGCCCGTCCGGCCACAGCGCAACTACAGCACCATTAACCCGAACCGTCCACCACGCAGGAAGTCCGTCACTAGCTTGACCGGTGAGCAGCAACTGTAAGTATCTCCTTATCCTCTCCTTGTACGCCATTGGGAACATCAAGGGGTTTGGTTGGAATGATCCGTCCAAAATGTCACTAACCGTGCACCCTTCTTGCAGGAAATCGTCCAGTCTTAGCAAGGACGACGTGGCACAGTATGAGGACGTGATCGCACCGGCACCTCCACTGGGACCCAAACCACCCCTGCATTCGGGTGACGTTGCAAACAAGATGAAGGATCGCCCACTGCCACCACCACCGCGACCAACACGTAAGCCACGTCGCCCAGACGGTAGTGATCATCACGATCTGGATGGAGGAGCCGAACGAATGGTGTTTTCCGTGCACGATACCTCCATCGAGGAGGTTGAGATAGCCACCCAAACCGATCCAGTGTCGGAAGACTTTGGGCTGGACGCGGAAATAGAGGCCGTAACGGAGCGTGCAGCTCGGGCAAACGATGGCGAACAGTTGGAAGGTGCACTGAGCCGATTCCGGGAAGGTAATGCAAAGGCACTGTCGGAGCGTCCGAAATCATCACGCTCCGGTAGTCGCCCGGAGACACCGGCCTCAATACTGATCGAACGGAAGGTATCGACACCTTCGCTAAACCATGAATCGATCGTAGAGGCATCGCTAACGGTGCAACCGCTGGAAGAGTTTGATGACGATCAGTACATCGCGGAACTAGTGAAGAAGTATGTCTCGGACGAACGCAAACCGGAACCACGCAAAACAGACACATTCGAGCGGCGATTCCGCAAGAGCACAAACAGCTTATCGCGCGAGGATGAAATTCGTCCTGTTGAGGTGAGTAACACACTCCGTACACCAACGATGCGCTCGTCACGCACCTCCGTCGATGGACGATTATCTGCGACCACTCCGGAACCACTGCGTAACGTCGAGATCGCACCGAACGTGATCGAAGAGATTGTGGAGCGACTGCGTACGACCGAACAGCAGCACATCGATGAGCTGCACAAGCAGCATCAGCAACAGTTGGAAGATATGCGCCGTCAGCACGAAGATCAGAAGCGGATGCAGGAACAAAAGCTTGAAGAGCAGCAGCGTCAATTGCTGGAACAGCAGAACCAACAGTTGCTTCAGACACAGCAGCTTAAGGAGCAGATTCTGCAGCAGCAAGAGCACCAAAAGATGTTGCTAACACAGCAACAGAACCAACAGCAGCAGTTGCTAGTGGCTCAGCAACAGCAACAACTGCTGATGGAACAGCAGGAAAAGGAGCGTGAGCTACAACGTGAAAAAGAACGCGAACTGTTGAAGGAGCGTGAGCAAGAGCTGGAACGCGCAAGGGAGCGTGAACGAGAGTTGCATCTAGCGCGTGAACTGGAGCTCCAGCGTGCCCGAGAGGTTGAACAGCAACGTGCTCGTGATCTCGAACAGCAGAGGATACGCGAGATGGAGATCCAGAGGGCGCGGGAGCTCGAACACCAACGACTACGTGAGCTTGAGATTCAGCGTGCGATCGAAGCAGAACAAGCCCGTCAAAGGGAGATCGAGCTGCAACAGCAGAAGGCTGCAGTCGTACAGGCAGCCTCGAAAGAACCTAAAGATCTACCACAAACCAGTGAAGAAGCTGTACAACAGGAAGGATCAGCTAAATTGGAAGAACCGTTGACAAGCGCTGCTCAGGTGAATGGTACTCCTGTTGTCTCCTCAGTAGACGTTGTGGATGGAGCCGCAGCTTTGCCAACTCCTTCCAACCTGCAAACAGATCAACCTCCGATAAGACCTCCGCTCCCTCCAATGACCGCACCATTCGTTTACCATCCAGACTATCTTTCTTACCACGGTGTTCCACCATCGTCGGCCGCAGCTGCCGCCTCCTACCTAATGCGTGCCGTACCCTCAGACGAGGATCTCGGAATGACGCCACTCGCACCTCAGCGCCGTCGCCGTCACCATCGTTCGAAGCGTGAATCCACCTCGGAGGAAGACTTCCAGCGGGAACAACGTCGTCACCGACACGGTACCCGCTCACCCGAACCCTCCATCCCGACGCTCGGTGGACAGCTGGTGCGGGCGTGCGGTTCCTCCATCCGACAGACTGGCGACGATCTGATGGCGATGCTGCGCGCCAGCAGCAAGGACGAAAACAAGCGCGATCTGCACATTGCCATCATCATACTGATTGTGATCGTGGCCGGACTGATGGCGCTCGGTATGAGCGGCGAAAAGGCGGTCCATCATCATCACTGGGACTACTTTAGTCCGCCGGGGCATGGTAGCAGTGCGTAGAGCTATAACGAGCCTTAGTGTGTGCGTGTGCGTGTTTTTTTATTACTGATACGACGATTCCCCCGTGTTCCTCTTACAGCGAAAAACTATACCAAAGTAGACATTTAGTACACACGACGCACGAATACAAATCACACACTATACACACACGGTTTGCAGGAAATATGCTCAGTTTCGCGAACTTGTTAGAGAGATGTGAACAAACAAAGCAATGGGATGAGGTTTACGATGCGAACTACGCCTAAAGGTATGCAATTCGTCGTACAAAACGTTCTCAGTCTTTTCTCTGTCAAGTCGTTTGTTGAGTCGGAAATATTTTACACAATTAAATTCTTGTTAAAAGTGACACAGAAATAATTAAATCTATCACAACAAGATCGTGTTGTTTTTAAAAAAACACACGATCTTAAATATTCTTTTAAACATATGCGGATTGCATACATTGACGCGGTCATACTACTTACTAGATTACGAAGCACGATCACATTTCACTTTCATTCTACTGCATACAAGAATGCTGCATTTTACACGCATACACAGTGACACATCCGTCTAGGTGCACCTTCAACACATGTCCCACACTTGATGCGCGCACAATGTAATATTTCGTTAGGAATTATTAGCTTACAGACCTAATTCAACCGTTGGAGCTAGTCACATTAGTACGCTTTCCGTTACTGTTAAACAAATTTGCCTGCCAGACGTCTTAATTGTGAAGTGTTTTGCTATACCGTTTGTTGCTTATATTTCACCACCTTTCTGCCCACTGTGTCCTTTTTCCTTTGTTGATGATGGTGATATGATGCATCGTGCGTGTTTTTCATTGAGCTAGTTCCTTTGAATGTTCATTCGGTGGATTTTGTTCTGCACATTTTATGTCTTTTTGTTGTCATACACTATAAGTTACACTGCTAGTTTTCTGTTTTCCGTTTTCCATTTTGTGTCGTTTCCACGAAACACAGCCCGAGTGGTTAAATGAACCCTGGGCGGTTTGTGTTTTGCAGAGACAGGCGAGAGTTTGTGTCTAGTCATAGTTTAGTGCTACCGTTAATTTAATGTTAAACATCAAGGAAAAAGGAACGTTGACAATCCCAATCCCGACAATTATCCGATGATACACACCCACACACACAGCACATGTACACGCATGAAGGAAGAAAATGAAAACGAAATTCGAATAAATCATGAATGCATGATTTTAAGTGTGTTCCACATCCGTATGTTCGCGAACGTTAATGAAAAAAGTCGTAAGTTTTCCCGCCCGTGTTCCCCCTCCCATTGAGTAGATGAATATTTTATTGTTGTTTTTTTGTTTTGTTTAGTTTTTGGTACTGTTTTAAGTTTTTCCCCTGTTGGCGTCAATTGTCTGTTAGCGTGTACGAAAACAGAGGTACGGAACAATTCGAACACACGCGGGGTGGATGTGTAATTTTACAAGAAAAGAAATATATAGTTGCATTATGGTTAATCAAACGATGGGACGAGTGGAAGAATGCTTAATTTTGATTACATCCGAAGAAAAACAATCGAAATCGCTTTTGTATATTTTATTTCCTTATTGGCAGACGCATTAATGTCCGTCCATCAGGACGACCTGAAAAGACTTTACAGGTTGGATCGTCTGGTGCATTTCGCAGGACATGAGCAGCTCTCCTGCGATCCTGGAAACTGGATGTACTCGTACCGAATTCCCACATGATTATTCTTCTTCTTTATGACAATATAGTGGAGAAAAAAGAAAAAAAAATCAATTAGATTATTTGCTAGGCTCAACATATCCGGCAGGTATCATCATTCGATGAAAATAAAACGGATTACTTCTCTCTCTTTCCACTCGTTGAAATCACCGTTAAAGACAAACAGAAATAACCAGGATTTCTGAATTCGGATAACAAGAGAACATCCGTATCAGGAGGTAACAATCCTTCCCCTTAGCCATCCTGATATCTCGCTTTCACGTGTTATCATTGATAGGAGATGGAAGATCTTCGGGTATTGCTTATCAATATCACACACAGCTGAGCGATCGGTAGTGAAAGTCGGATCGGATGACACCGATAAGGTCTTCCGTCTCTTTCCATTCGAAATCTCCTTATCTGGAAATCTTCCGTTTTGGAACCGAAAACTGACTTTCGACAACAAGAGAACATCCGTATCAGGAGGTAACACTAATTCCCCTGCGTCGTGCTGATATATAGCCGTCTCGCTTTCACATGTTATCATTGATCGCGATAGAAAATGTTCTATACTACCTATTAGTATCATCGCTTGAACAGGGAGAGTGAGTAGAACAGGTGATGTGAGAAATATCTTTCATTTCTTCCCTTCACGAAATCACCTGTTTCGTTTGCGGTGAAATCTCGTAGACAGGAGCCGATTTTTTTTGCAAATACTTATCATATTACGCAAATTACCAAAAATGTGTCGTATCGAGTAGATTTTGTTTCTAAATCGAGAGGATTTCAACGCATGTAAGAATAGTAAACTAATTTCGGCTATTAGATGATCTCTGAGAGCTTCTCCTCGTTTTAAAATATTTAATAAAATATGATTCAAACAATTACTAAGCAACAATTCAGAAACACTTACAAAAACATGCACATCTTCCATGATGGGTCCAGGAATTTTAAGCCTTTCCTGATCATTTTCCCTCTCGTAAAGACCCAAACTGTTGGCCACCTCGTACTCTCCGGGAAGTTGAATAAAGCTGCAAAGAAACCGAATTAGCCACGGCGATTTGATCGATCAAATATTAGCGTAACGAATGTTCGTTACTCGTTGGAAACGTAACTCCACAACTTGGTTCTCATTTCACATTCACATTCTAAATACACGCTTTCGTTCATGGTTTATTCACTTTTTATTTCGATCGTTCATTATATTTACAATCTTCGATTTGAGTTGTCACGACTGCTATGCCGCTCTTATGCATGTGTATACGCTACATGTAAACGGCTTTGCTGGTCTATATACGTACGTACCGACTACATCCTTATCACTATCGCCAGGCATCTGTTGCTATCTGTTACTACCACTAGACTAATTAGCATCAACCGTTTTTTTGCGTCGAAAAAAAAAGGTTCTTTCGCGGTCTCATTGTATTGCTGTTGTTTGTGTTGCACTTAGAGGCACAAATTGGAACGAAGTCACTGTCCAAAGGCTGAGTTTGCAGTATGCGGATATTTTTCTTCTTTTATCTGTAGCAAGAGGTTTCAGCAAAAAACCTCGCGCACAGCGCAGCTGCACTACTAATGAAAGATTTTTTTCTTTTTGCATATGAATCCATTCGTGATGGATTCTTACAATTTTTTCCTACTGTTTTCTTCTGTAAGCTCTTTTTTTCCAAATGCTGGTCCAACTTTTACACTATTTCACTATAAAATATAACAAATACGCATACATCCACATCACACAAACACTCATACACCGTACGGACGTTAAGGCTCGAAAGAAAATAATTAAAATACTCATTTTATCACATTGTTTCGCCTGTACCGTCACCTTTCTCACCCATGTATGCACATGATTCGATTACACACTTTAACTAGCGGCAAACTTAAAATAGTACAGCATTCATACATTCTTCTTGTTCAATAATATTGCAACGATCGTGTGCTCGTTTGTTGTCGGCGTTCGTTTGATAGCGTAATGGGTAATAGCTAGGATTAAAAACAAAACAAAAAATACACTGCGTCGCTACAGTCTCGGTGGCATAAATTATTTTCCCTCTTCTACACACTAATCGTCCTGTGTTCGTTTTATCGTTTGTGACGCTCGGTATGATCATGTTGTATAAAACAAAAAATAAGGTGGGCTAATGTAATGTAAACATCCAGAAACTACCCGAAATTGAAACGTAATTGTAAAATACAACAAATCATTCATCACATCATTCGGAGAGTATTGTTGCAGTAATTTGTTTTTCCGTCTCATATACACGTTACGATAAAAAAACAAGAGATTCTTGAGCAAAATTAAATAACGGTCAATGGTTGTACGAACGCGACGGTTCCTCACTTCATTCATATAGCTATTAACGATTTTACAAAAGCATAAGGTCGACATACGAATCCGATTACCTTAACTTACACATGTACGCTTATCCTACCTTTTACGGCTAACAGAAAGTAATAAAATTCACTAAGTTCATCTACCTTGCGATTATTAATCCCGCGCTCTATCGTCTTGTTCTCTGGCTGTAAATGTACAAGCGTCTTTCTTACCACTAAATGAATTGTCATTAATGTAATGAAAAAAAGGAGCAAATATCATACTATCGCTGGTGCGCCCTTCACGGTTTAATGCAACTTAACGTCACGTATCTGCAGTTTCGGTGTAGGTGGCAAAGCACTCGGGTGTTCCTGCTACAGACTAATGTTTGATGCGGTGATTTGTAATTTTGATCTCCCTGTGTTCTACAATTCCACTGATGCTTTTTTTTACTTTTTTCTTATCCTAAACACGATACGAGCTCGGCTCGATTTTTTGATTGGAACGCATAAGTTTACGACAAATAGGGGCATGCTAATAACCGCTGTTTAGCTGCACGATTTTTCTTTTAGGAGCTTTACACTTGCTATTAGAATTCTTTCATTTCGATCGTTCGATTGCGGGCGTACCCGCCAAACGCTACTGGAATGGAAGCGCCCACACACACTCGAACGGAGGCACTTCAAAAGGACATCTTATCGTCGCTATGAACGCACAAGACCCCTACGCCGTTGAAAAAGGCCTCGCCCAGCGGTTACGGATAACCACGGTTGAAAAGGTTTTGTGCTAGGCACACAGTCTCACTCTCGTGTCATTATTGCAAAACGCTCGGCATTCGGGTCGTACACGTCTTCCGAGACACACACACATCTACGCTAGGGACAATCTACAAACGGGCCGAGAGCTGGCTGGGTGGTTGGTCGATATGGATCTTGCATGCGGTTATATACACAACTCCCCACGGATGCACCACACTGAGTTATATTGGCACGAAAACGGATACATCGAACATCGCGCGGGTTCAGTTACTGTCCCCGTTTCCTCACTTGCACACTCTCTACGGTTTGAATGTCTTCAAGTGGCGCGTCTGCTTTATTGGGAACGGAATGGAGAAAGAAAATGGTGTAAGGTGTTGTTTGCTGTGTTGATGTTGCTTGTACAAAATCGGTTGCATTAGTAGCATGCCCAACTGGAGGCAATTGTTAATGTATCAAGGAACATTCAAAGCCAGAAACGTACGATCGCTTGTACAGAGGAGATAAGTTTGTTTTCTTTTTGTCAAGCAGACAGACAGACGTTCAGAAAGGATAGAACATTGAAGGAGCATAGATGTAGCCACTGAGAAGGAAAGAAACTTAGTTAGAGTACAATTGTTGGACGGAAGCTTCCCATTCCTTCTCGTTTTGTTTTGGGTCAGTAACAGAAAGCGCTTGTTATCGCTTGTTATTTGTATATCCCCGAGCAATACGGTTCAATGCATTCAGCATTGCCCGGCATTATGAGACTTAGCATATTAGACAGAATGAGGCATAGTACATGCATGCTTTTAGGAGTCGTTAACTAAGATTGAAGATGAATGAGTAAAGTGAAGTAACCATTCCATTCCATTCCGTTCACCATAGCAAATCTCCACAACCGGAACGGGAGTAGATCGAACCTTACTAACGTCAAACATCCTGTCCACACATTCTCCAGCATTCCTTCCTTTTGCCTACCGAAAATTTTGTAGCTCGATTGTGTTTCGATTTCGAATGGTTTACTAGGAATGGACCGCCGACAGTACGTCCAATCGTTTCGTGATCGTATATGCTATCCGCAACAGTTTCCCCTATCTCGCATGCGTAGTGTAGAGAGCACTGGTTAAAAACATACATCCCACATACAAAGGAGTTTATATATACCAACCACCAAGATGTAAAAGCGCCGCACGTTGTAAGGTAGACAGTCTTCTCTGCGATAGATGTGAGCGATAGTGAGTCACAAAGGGAAGGCACCGAAGCGTTCCAGCGTTCAGACGCAGTACGGGAAGGGAAATAAAGAGCGTCTCAACGCGACCCCGAACGCCCGACATTTGCACCGGAAAGGCCCCACGCCGGAAGAAATGATAGGGGTTTTACGCATGTGTGGGGAGGTTTTTTGTAGTAGTTTAGTAGCACAGTAATCATATGTACGTCTTTTTCACCTTCTGCAGCGTGCCCATGCCTTTGCTGATGTCCTTCTCGAGGTTTTCGGTGGAGTTTTTACACTCGACGCTTCGATCCTTGTAGTCGAAATCAATGTTATCCTTGCAGTTGTTCTGATGGTGCTGCTGCAGCTGTTGCACTATCGCTTGCTGCTGTGTGTGATACTGGTTCGTAGTGTTCATGAGCAGATTTACATCCTTGCCGCTGGTGCGGGTTTGTGAAAGCATCGAAAGACTTTTCCCACTGTGCCTAAAAGGGGGGGAAAACGAACAAGCAACGATTAATGAGAAAGTTCCAAACGACGAACGGCAAAACAACTTTGCGGGAAATCATTCAAACTTACCACTGATTCCGATGTTCACAGGCCTGCCCTTTATTCATCTTCCGCGTAACCATGAATCCCACCAACATACCGACTAATGCGGCTAAGAAAATCGCCACCCCAAAGATGGACCAATTGCTGGTCGCGAATCGTAAGTCTTCCTTTACGAATGTATCTGAAATTTGACGATCAAATCAAAACACGCGTTAGTAAACATCATTCATAAAGTTGTGCCTGACCTCAAAACAAAAACGAACCACCGAACGGCATCAAATTGCAACAGTGTAAACCTTGTACATACGCATGCACTCGTTGCACTTTTTTAATCCCTACGGTTCGTTCTACTTCTACAACTGTGAAACTGTTTCTACTTATGCATATAGCTTCTCTTGGTCGAAAATAAAATCAACAAAAAAAAAACAAAATAAATCATGCTAGGTTGGCTTTAAATGTACGATAAAAAATATTGCAAACAGAGGTGGACAAGTGCAACAGTGTGTTACGTCTTTTTTTCACTCTCGTGTTGCTCGTTCCTTAACATGAACCCAATCCCAGAGAATGCACCCACCACCTTCCGAAAAAGTGGGCCACACCGTGCCAAAACAAACCTACCCACCCAGCTGACCCAACCTGTGAAGGGAAAGCAGAAAAAACATATCCCCACACACACACGCCCTCTTCTTGTGGTGGGTAAGAAACGCACGAAAAAGTTTTCTTCATTCACAACATACGACACAGTGAGATTCAATGTAAAAAATAGGTCTCAGAGGCAGCTCCTTCAATGAAGCACATAAAACCGCACGCTCGACGAAAAAGAAAAATTAAACTAGCGAACACACAAAAAAAAACACCGCAAGTGTTTCATATTTGACACATTTGCGCATAACAAGACCGCGATGATAAACGGTTGGAAGTGCTTTCCGTGTGGTTTTATATTTTTTTTACAGCAAGTAGAAGCGATACCACGCCTCACACCATTTATAGGTAACGAAGCCGGAACGTCGCAATCGGGTTAAAGTCGTTTATCATCAGCTACTCTCGCGCTGTCATCAATCATTAGCGCATTTATGACAGATCCTCCAATTGCAAAACTTAAACCTCGTCGATAACGGAAACCTCTAGTCACACACTTACCCGTCTTATGCTGGTACTGATGCGTGTTGATGATCCGGTTAGTGAGCTCATCACCTTCCATCGACGACATCGATATCTCGTTGTCGATATCTTCCGGCCCGACCGATGAAACCGTACCGTGGTTCGAGTGTACGATCAATACATTGCGCTGGTCGAACGATTTGTCCGGCTTCTCCACCGCACCCGAACCGTCGATCCGCGTGTACACATCGTTGTCTTCGTACGTATGTACCGTCGGTTCCTGGTGCTCATACTTCCGGCAGATCTCACCGATCCGGTCCCCATCCAGACGCTGGTAGAACTGGTCGATCGATGCACCGGACGCATGCACATCCTCGATCGGTTTACAGTCGCGATTCAAATCGTCCCACGCACAGTAAGGATCCTGCAGCTCCAAACACTTCTTGCACGTCTTGAAGCTGTGCTCGTTGCACGTGTGCAGCGGAAGGGATATGATCTTCCCGCTGCTGATCACGATCAGGGCCGCATTTTTCTTCGAAATTGTCATCTCGTTAATCTTCGTACCCGGGGGGAATGCTTGCGTCTCACTAATCACTACCGTGCGCACATCGTCCGAACTGTTCGCGGACAGTATGTTCACGAACTTGATCACCTTGCCATCGTTCGTGCCGACGAAGATCACATCGTACCGGTTCCCATCGAGCGCTTTCACCTGCGGATCGACCGCAATAGCCGATAGACGATAGTAAAGGCTGACGCGTGTGAACACTGGCCGCGAGTGAAGCGAGGGCACCGAATTGTCCATCAGATTGTTCGTTTTCACGAAGTTTACCAACGCTTTCGGGAGGGTACGGCTGTCGTCTACACACTTGCCGGGACGTGGCTCGGGAACCGAGCTCGGTGGCACCTGCAGCCAGTTTGAGTGGATGTCACGCTGCGCTTTAAAGGGTCCTTCGAAAGATTCCATGATGTCCTGCACCGAGAAAGCACATACAGCGGAGCCTCCGATGGCGTTTTCCGGTGTTGTCATGATGCCGTATATGATCTTGTTGCGCATTCCTCCGTACGTGCCACTGATCGCCTTTGTTGTAGCTTCTATAGAGGGAACAAAGTGAAAGAAGAATGTTAGTGTTGTGCTATCTCCTGGAAATAACTTCCGGCGCATCAATACAACTATGGAGAAATACTCACGTAGCTCATCAAAGTAGAACGGATACTCTCCGGGGATGGAGCAGTTGAGACGTGTCTTCAGGAACGATGTCCACTTGTCCTGGAACGGGTACGGCCCGCCCTTATCGTTTTTGCACACGCGACTCACGCGCGAGTAGATCGCCTTGCCGCAGTTCATGTACTCCATCGCTACCTCGCGGTAGAAGAACATCACGTACCCGTTGTACTCGATCGCGCTGACAAACGCCGGTTGGTTCAGCTGCTTACTATCGAACTGCTCCGTACGCTGCGGTTCCCGGTAGATCAACGCATCCGCACCGGAAAAGTCAGCTACCGTGGCGGAGTAGAGCTGCCCATCGGTGTACACGTACGTGCTGTTGTGTTGCGGATTATATGGACAACGGCCTTGCGCTTCCAGCTCATTGTTGTCGTACACCAACGACCCGTTCCCGGGCAGTACGCTGTAGTAGCGGCACAGCGGCTTGTACGAGTTCGTTCCGCAGATCATGATCCGGTTCGGATTAACCCGCGCGTACACGCGGATATAGTTCTGACAGTCTTGATCGTGTTTCCCTTTCAGTGTACACAGCTCCCGGTGTGCGTCCGATGATGGCCAATTTATCCGTTGGCCGGGCAACTCCACCAGGTGATCGATCGTGATGTTGTACACCGCATTTTTCGCACCGATCAGTAACGTGTTTTCGTTCTGATCGAGCAACTTAAAGTTATCGCTGCTGTTACCGAAAAAGGACGGCACGGTGGCATCTGCGGAAGAGCGAAAGAAAAAAACGTAACATTAGCAAACAACTCGATTGATAGTTGCATTGGAGGCGGTATTGAAATGATAAAACGAAAACGTAACACAATCACCACATGCCATTTCCGGTCGCGGTGGCGAATACGCGAATACCCAGAGCGTCCCAACAGGCAATAGATTAGGCGCGAAAAATTATTGCCGCCACACAATGCGTTTCGGTGTCAGGTTTTCGGCAAACCCATCGATGCCGGCTATAGTTCATGTGTCACTAATTTAAAGCACTAAAGAAGACTAAGTTACGAGTGCTGCAGCAATTTATCGGAGAATATTAAGATGAGCTTTACGAGCTTTTGTCCTCGTTCTCTTTCCTTTGCGTTAGTCGCAACACTCCATCGGCACCAGTTGGAAAAAAGACAGCAGCAATCAAATGTTTGCCGAAACCGCACAATAAAAAATAGATACGAAATATTAATATTCATCGAATCAGGTTTTTTTTAATGGCGAAGCGTAAAGTAAACCTTAAAGTTTTACCAACTCCAACAAACGCTAGGCGCGATAGACGTACGCCGGTGGGGTCTTCTAGGGGGCTCGGTGATTAGTATTCAAAATCACTTCTTATGGCCCCATCGGGTTTTCAGGTTGCGTGCCAAAAGAAATACACGGCGACACGGGTACAAAACGGTAAAAAGAAAAACCGATACAACCTACAAAGCTGGTGGCATGTTTGTCGTACGAACGGGAATCGATTTACCAAACAAGCGGACGGATAGGCAAACGGACCGCCTTACCCAACGTGAACGAGAAGCCGACCTGTCGACCGCTCGGGAACCACCGCGCTGACATTTAACAAAACAAACTCCAGAGGATGTGACCCGCGTGGTTGGCTGTGTAGAAGCAGCGTCTTCAGATCTCAGGGCGAACGGGCGTCGGAAGATGAGATATGGCAGTCGCACTCCGCGATGTGGAATCTCATTCCGGAACCGGTCGGGATGACGACAACGCCATGGAGAGTCTGCATGAGTGGTGTTGTATGTCCCGCTTGTCCCATCTACATGTGTTGTTTGATTTTCCTTTCTATCACAATCTTTCTCACCAAACCGTGGAATCGCATCCGATCGTATTGGGAAAGAATACTACACGCTTGCGTCGAATCAAATTTTACGGCACTCAAAACCGATCGTACACCGGGAGAGTCTAGCGTCTGCAGTTGTAGGTGAAAGTAGAAAGGCAACTCTGGAGAATTTCTCAACGTTTTCTTTTCCTTCACCATGTTGGAGAACGCAGCGAGCCGTGTGTGAAGGGGTCGTGTCTAGGCTTAGCTGAAGGTGGTAGCTGAAGAACACCGTGACTTCATACCATGTGACCCATTTCGGATCTCCAACAGCTATTGGGTGATCCAGAAAGCGGGATAGTCATTACTCAGCATCATGCGGTCTCCCGGTGGCTCGAGTCCAACAAGTTCCCGTATGTTGTCCCGTACCATTCTCTTTCTTGCTATCCCATTATCATCACATCGGTCACGTCGGCCAGCGTCTAGGCAGGTTCTGAGTACCGTGGCACTATATCTTTCCCTAAAACCACTGCTCTCATGTCATAGACATGCTAATGAGGTCATCACGACTCATTCAGACCGGCAGGTCTTGTTGCATTCACATCGGAATCAGAACAGAGTCGAACGGTAAGAATAGAGCAATAAAATTGCATCACACCGGAGCTGGGAATGATGATGAATAGCTCCACAGAAGTACACACATATATCATTCCTCTTGCACCGTGTCGTGGTAAATTGTAGGTGTTTTCATTTTGTTGTTATTATCATCATTCACCTGTTGGATCATACTTCCTCGAGCGTTCTTTTTTTTTTTGTTTGAACAAGATGGCTTAATGAATGGCTTACGAATCTTATCTTATTCCGCTCATCCGAGAACTCAACAGTCAACAATTAGCTTCAAGTGTGATACCAGCCACATTGCAACACCAGTTTGGTACCGTGGTCGGGGAAGAAATCAAAATAAAGTGCTGATTTCCTGTTGCGATATATCACACCTTTGGTTTGTTGGAGAACGGTGTTGATTGTGCGGCTGCGAAATCCAGTACTTTCCAGTATGTTTATCTTTCGCACCTGTCACAATGACCCAACCGAGTGGAAGTGTCAACAGTGGAGGGCTTTCAATATGGCTAGAGCAAACAGATAAACACACACACCGATTGGCACGCCATCGATCGTCTGCAGCACAACCGATGGGGTTGATCTACCCTACCCGGGGGCCATGCCAAAAGTGGCGTACATCGTTCAAAATGACCCCTCAAAAAGACAACACTACATATCGTAGACTCTCAATGCTCGATTCCCTTCGTTACTCTGGTCAAATCTCAAAAAAAAAAAAACCCGAATAGGTTTAATGGATATTATGAAAGAAAGCTGGCACACAACGTGTGCGCCATGTACGCACATGCATGACTCCTTCACAATCCGTTCACCATCATAATGGACACTGTTGTAGCGCCCCTGTTTTGTTTGTGGATCTCACGAATCTGACTTCATTGGCGCTTCAACATGCAAACAGCACACGTTAATTGACTTTTGCCACACATCTTCCCCAGCACACCTAGCTCCTGGGGTTTGCCGATCTGTCTGTGGGGACGGCACAAATGTCGCCCCGCAAGCCCGTTGACCGATTGTGCCATTGTTGTGCGCGGAAACCAAAGTCGGCAGTAGAACACTAGCACGTTCCCAGATTGCACAACCTGTCTGCCCGCCTGCCGGCAATCGGGTGAAGGATTGAGTCAAGTGTTTGAGATACATACACACTAGACCTACCATCTGCCACCACCGTGGTCTGCAACCCGATTTACGACTCCCTACGTCCGTGCGTGACACGATGTGATGTTTTTTCCCCCGCATCATCACTACCGCCCGCGCGCGTAGTAAATCGTAGCTTTAGGAAACTTTATACCACTCGTTTCAGCATAAGTGCGCGAGAACCAAACACTAACGCCGCCACTTCACGCATAAACAAATGGACCGGGGAGCGCGCGCGCGCGCGCAAAAACCGCACCAAGCCAATTCGAAGTACACCGAAAGGGTTTTTCTTTTTGCCGTTGTTCGCTACACTCGGTGTGCTCTTGCGGTTTCATGTATTATTTTTGTCCCTTCCGCGTGCGTCCGGCCACCTCCGGTTCTGTGGGTCCGACCGACACGGTGTCTAAAATATATGCAACACACACGCGTACCACGCAACGCGAGACGCTGGGAGTCGCTCGCTGTTGCCTAACTGTAGCCATTAACCTCCTAAAACAAGCAGCAAGATGAATGTACGGTTCGGAGATCTTTCTCCCCTACTTTGTATTGATGTTTTGACAGATTGTTATTTTTTTTGGTTCCTATAATGGATCAACACCCCGAAACTGTCCGAAACTAATTAAAATTCAAACGCGCATTCCCGAACGGATAGTCTTCCCCGCCTTTAACCTAGTGCAAATGATCCACAAACCAGTGCCCGAACAGCATTGCTGCAGAGGAGTGGTCAGTCGGAATGGGATTTCTCCGGGTCGCTGTCTGGGTTTCAATATTTAAAGCGTGGCCTCACCGAAAAAAGCTTCACCACGGACACGAAATAAATATTTACAAATCTTGTTCCTCTTTGCTGGTTAGTTAATGTAGATTTTCTTTTTTTTTGCGCTGTAGTAAACAATAGAAAGCGAAGTGTTTGACGTCACACTGACGGGCGTGAAAGGATCGATGGAAACGAGAGCCTAGCCGACGCCCTAAATGTTGACATCATAAAGGCAAACGCGAGTCGCCAAACCTCCAATGACATTCAGCGGGGACATAAATTATGGATCTAACCACACACGTGATGAGACGGCGTTTGAAGGGAAGCGCCCAAAGGGTGGAAGGGTCATTAACATGGACAAATAACGGTTAACCGAAAATTGCATTACCATCCCTTACCATTCCAGGCTTCGTCCACACGGTCATGGTACAAGATCGCCGAGGCTTCGAGACCTTATAAACGCAACACGCAAACACGCGCTGATTGTACCAAGCGACACATACGAAAGGATAAATAAAAACAGGAAAGGAAAAACAATCGCACCGTAACGTCAAATGCATACCGAGCCGAGTGATTGGAAATTGTCACGACAGTGAAATTAGACCCTAAAACACAAATTGCCACTCTATCGACATTTACATCATCGTACATGCAAAAAAAAACTCTGGTTCCGGTTGGATGGCCGAACAATTATGTGGCCCAATGTTTCCGAGAGCGTGTTGCTCACCCACATTCGAACGCCATCAAGAAAGTGACAACTAAAAGCAATCGTACCCAAAGGATATAAAAACTCACCCCAATTTCCCATAAAATTAAAACATTCTAATAAGTACTTCCTAAAATGGGGCGAGCGAGTGATAGACTCTATACCGCCGGTGTACCAATGATGAGAACATTCGAACATCCAGGGTAGACCATCATCGTAAAACTAGAACACCCTCGTGGATCGCTGCTACCCACCTTAAAAACTTCAATGCCATCCTACGCAACCATCATCGGGGTGTTTTGTAGCTTTAGCTTTTTAAAATACCGACCATAGCTGATATTCGATACTATTTTTGGGATAGAAGGAAGTCGGTAAAGCTATCGTACGCTTAATTCCCTTTGACGCCAATTAATTAAAATTATTGGAAACCAAACAAGCGTCTCGTTTGCTTCTTGGTGCACGTTCTAGGGTTCCCATCATCGTTGACCCTTCCCACAACTCAACACGTCACTTTAGTCGCATCATTTGTCACGCCGGTGTTCCTTCCAGCACCGTACAATGTGTGTGTGCGTCTGTTGTTGTAGCAATAAATTGACATGCACCTCGTTGCATTTGTAGCCTAGCGGACTTACCGTAAGGGATGCGTATCTTGCTCTGGACATCTGGCACCCAACTGTCAACTCGCACCATGCACTGACTGATGATGAGCAGGGTCGCTAGAACGCTACTCGTCAGGTGCATCAGCAACTGTTCTGTCCGTTGCGCCATCCTTCTGCTGCTGTTTCTGTGTGGTTCCTCACGTTCACTGCACTTGCTGCTATTTATCGGTTCGGACATCTAGTCTATCAGGGGGGGAGGGCACTTGTGCCGCTTCTCGCGCGTCTTTTTAGCTATGCAATTGATCGGCCGGCTCTTCTCTTTCCAGAACCGACGAGAAAGATCGGGTTTGCACCTCATGAACCGCCGCTTGCGGTTAGACTGTATTTCCACTGATGTACCAGTTTGAACTCATTTCTCAGGGTTTAGATGTTGGGCTGTTTCGTCAGTTGCGGAACGTTCAAGGGTAAAAACTGTCAGTATGCTACTGGCAGTGTGAGCCAGTCTTCCGCCGATGGTGGCACAGCTAAGCGGCGAAGTCACGACCATTAGCTAATATCCAGTGCAAACGTTACCGCCTGAATGCCTCCATTCCTTCCGACGATCCGTTGGCACCGTATCCTAAAATAAGAAAAAAAAACGAAACAACAAAAAACTCCAATTAGAAGGTGGCGTTAACCTGTCAGCTGTGTTTTGCGGCCAACCCCGTGCCGCCTTGGCAGTGTCCCATTAGATCGTGTGTTTGCGAGTTATCTGCTGGAATGTGACTCTATTTACCATTTGTTTGGTGTCAGCTCTGCTGATCCGTTTGTTGTCGGGTGTGATTTAAGGAAGTCAATCAGGCCATTAAATCGTTGCTAAACAGTGTCTACAAAAGCATGTCGCCCTCCGGGGACATGAACTGATTTGTCTTCCCCTGGTGGAAAATAATTCACCCTAAGTCGTTGGCCATAGCGCACAAGCCTCGCTCGCTGGTGGTTCTTCAAATGGCACTGGAAACTGGTCGGGGTGGACCAGCTTTTGTGCTTTGTACTATTTGAATGTGATACCAATCAGCGTAACACAGAGTTCGCGTTCATGACAAATATACATCTTGGCTACCTAACACAGACCATAGGGTGTGTATTCTGAAATATCTCAATGGTAGCTCGTTTTGTCCTTACATGGCTGCAGACAAACTAGCAAAACCAAACGGAATGTCTATTGGCTGGAGGAATACTCTCCCTCATCAGTCACCACCATCGCCGGCTGACAGTAAGCCGATTAGCCGATGGAATGCTGCAGCAAGTAGTTATTGTAGTGTCTTACGATCGTTGATCGTAAACTACAATCAACCATAAACCTTGCAGCGTTTGTCTGGAATTGAAGGTAGAATGCAGGAGTTGGATTAAAAAAGGGACAATGAAATGGCAAAAGCTTGAACAGCTCCAATAACAGAGCTCCAAATGCATCACTTCTTCGGATAG
Source organism: Anopheles minimus (assembly GCA_000349025.1). NCBI lineage: Eukaryota > Metazoa > Arthropoda > Insecta > Diptera > Culicidae > Anopheles > Anopheles minimus. The sequence goes on from KB663721.1 coordinate 10,202,777, forward strand.
ATCTATTATGGAAATGAATGTGCCATGGTCATAACTTCCTTTACTTCCTCCCAAAAAAACAACTAACCTCAAATCCTACTTGCGCCCCAAGAAGATGTTCCACGCAATAAAAAACCATTCATACGAGCATATCATTAGATACTCTCAGTTTTTAACCTTCTCCACTCCGGCAAGGAATGAAAGTGGGCTACACAGCGGCACGCCCGGGAAAAAGTCACTGCGGAACTGCGGATGAAAGCGCTACTAAAATTAGTACTTAAGACTTCTTTCCATATTCACCAAACCATGCGTTACAACCAATTCACTGCTGGCCAAACCTGCCACCGAATGCCCATCCGCGAGCATTAATTACCGATCGGTTCGATCGAAACCTGCCGGGAAAGAGATGAGATGCTGAAAGTGCATCGATTTGGCAGAGGAGAGGAGCACCAAAAAAAAAAAAACACACACACGTCTGGCCACTCTCATCAGCATAAAATATGTAGGGTGTACCTTCTTTCTTCCGGACCGTGTTGGCAAAGTGTTGGCCTCCAAATGTGGGCCGCCACCATGGGTATGTGTGTGCCTGTAGCGAAGTGGGTCAGCAATGTCTTTCCAAGCTGGAACTCAGAGGGACGTCCGTCCGGATAGGTGTGCTGTTTGTTTTCTTTTTTTCGTCGCTGTACCGATGTCACGTGTACGAAGTACGGACATGCTTCCATACAACGTTGGAGAAAGAGAGCTCCACGGCAGTAAACATTTTGAGGCGGTATGTAATAAAACCACCTGACCAACCTTTTATACCTTTCGGTTTTGCCCCGACGGGTAATATTATTCATTTAATCGATAACAAATCACGCTTCGTCTGACCTTTGCATAAACCCCTAAACCGGGCGCACTCGGTCGGAAGCGGGGCTGACATTTGCAAACAAAGTACGACTCTTTGCCTTTGGTCGCGATTGCGGTTACTATCAGGCCAGAACTTTCCTATGGTTTCTTCGGTACCTTCGGCTTTTCTTTTGTGCAACCCTTTTCGGTTTACAGAATGGTGTTTCGATGTCATACGGCTCGTTTGGTCGATCCGTGGGGAAATGAATGCTCAGTAGAATCACCGGTCTGCACTTGAACGACTGAGAAGAAAAACAGAAAGCCATGTCCTAGAAGGAATGGGAATCGTCACGTGTCGTGCAGTATGTTTGACCGTGAAACAAAGATTCCAGTGTCACCGTACTTCCGAAGACATATCGCCACATGCCAAGCGCATAAGCGAGGGCTTCTCAGGGAGGCCACGCCGGCGACCGTCATCCTTAACCTCAAACTGTAAACCCTTAAGTGTTTCCACTTAGCGTTAGGCTGGCTGTAAGCAATGTGTGTGGAAAACTGATATCCGATATCCCACTTAAAACCAAACGAATGTAAGACGTTAAGCGCGCAACGGTTACATTGTGTCGCAAAGAAACAAAGTGAAGATGCTGAAGATTTCCTCAAACCAGAGCTGTTGGGAAATATTGGGAATTCTTCAAGCAACTTAACGCATTCTAAGCAAACAATATTATCTCCTTGTTGGTTTATATCCAAAATATCGGTTCATTCTGGGCCTGTTAAATAATGTTACATGTCGTAAGATTGTCATGTCAATCGGTTCAGACAACGGAAACTAACATTATACAAATGGAGCACACTAACGGTACTCCTTCAGCTGACCCTTCTGCTAAAGGTAAGGCGCATTATTAGAAGACAACCCCTCAACACCTTTCCCATGTAATGCGACATGTTGCCGACAACAGCTACTTCATCGGGGAAAAGGTTAATCTGCTTATAATGCAAGGTACAAACATTCACAACAAAAAAAACATCTTCCTCCATTAGTGCACGATCGTACTCATTAGCTTCCAAGAGTTTTTGTTCTATTCGCCGATATATTTCCTCCTCTAGATATTAGTTATTCCTCGACTTCAATCAACCCCTTTTTCTTAACCAGGATCCCGCCGTGGGGTGCATTTTAATTAGAATGTTAAATTCGATATTAGCATTCGTAACATCCCGGATTACACACGTTGGGGGAAACTACGCCATTTCTTCAGTTCGTAGCTCCTGATAAGGGTCCGGCGAGTATATATTTGCATGTGGGAAAATGGTGTTTTTCCCCCTTTTCATTTCCCATTTTGTGTATGCAACCGAAGAGGGTTTCCTTTCCAGAGCAGGGGATAATATAAAGTATCATCCATCTTCCTCAGTCTTGTCGCAACCAGGAGGGCGATAGAAAACAGACCTTTTTTTTGCACTTTTACAATAAAACAATATGCTAATTCGATACGTTCGGTTCGCTTCACATAAAAAGGGAACGAACCCTTTCCTGTGTTAGAGAAATCCCTTTGGCCACTTGACAGGACTGACCCTTTCGCTGGTTGGCGGCAATGGATGGATGACACATCGCGCTGCAGTTTCTACACTGCTCACATGCAATCGATTCGCATGCGGAACAAATGCGTAATTTAAATTTATGCTTCTTGTGTGTGTTATGACAGCCGCATGGACTGTCGACTGGCGTAACCCTACTAACGGGGTGCAGGTTCATTCATTGCACTAATTTATTGCAGGCATGTGTGCAATTGTGCTGATAACTTTGGAGCGTGCGTATTGGACGGTAAATTAATATTGGGGAGCATTTGCTAACCTTGATTGCCACCATGTTTGAGCCAGCGGGGCCTTGATCTAAATATTTGAATTTCAAACACCACTCAATTAATTCCTATGTTGTCTATTCTTATTTATTTTAAATGGAGCTGAATACTTCTTAATATGCAATATGCACTGCACAACAATAAAAATATTTTGTCTTATCCGAAAAAAAGGAAAAACCAGTTTCCACTACAATAACCCGACGCAACCTTTAGGCCGTCAAAGTCATACCCGTCAGTTCCCGTTCCTTGATTGCTTGATATTTGCGTTTAAACCGGGTACAGCGTCTCGAGAGGGGATGATGATCACCATTCCCTTTTTTTATTATTAACCATCCAAAACGAATGCCGAAAATAAAATATAAAAAAGAACCAACCCCTGATGCAACACGAAACCATCTTCTTCAGCATGCAACGAAACACTGTAGTTCGTTACCTTTTTTTTTCGTCGAAGCAGTAACAATCTCGGCTACGCACTGCAAGTACGCTTTCGCTCACAATCGTTTAAGTACCGCGCGGCTCCATTTAATGAGCAGCTTCGTTTTGTTTAACTCCTTCACGGTTCACTAAACCACGCTATTGACCTGCCACCCCAACCACCCGCGAAAGATTGCACACACGCGAGATATCTTTTGCTTCCCCGACGAGCTTCCACATTTACTCATTTACAAACGACCGCGCACAGTTTTACAGCCCGCAGCGAAACGGCTCGCGTATTAATGAGCTGCGTAACTCTAATAATAAAATAACGTTACAAGTGTGTGACGTAGTAAATGCGTGAGTGTGTGTGTGTGAAAAAGATAAACAACAGAAGAAGCAAAAACTGCTTCCCACCGATTTCCACCACCCGGCGTTTTTGGCTCCAACGGCTACATTATTGTGTTTTTTTTTGCTTCTTACAAAACGCCAGCTTATAAACACGTCGCAAGGCAGTTACAAAGGGTGTATATTGCTAACTAATAAAACATCCACTTCGTGACGTTCCCATGTTGCGTCGCTCGGGTGGCCAACGCAAAACGCAGCACGCAAAGTATCCTCCAGTGCTACTATTACTTTCACCGTTAGACTGCCGAAAAGTGCAACGGAAATAAGTGGGGAAAAAAAACTACCATATCAGCACACGAATTAATCGTGCCCTGTTTAGTACAATCATTTGTACAACTCCGGTAAGGAATAATATCGGTTAGCGTTGTTGCTGTGGAACGTGGTGCCGAGTTGCTTTCTTATTTTTTCCATTCCCGCCCAAGCACAATGAACCGTTGGAAAAGGGATGAACCCCGTTTGTTATGTAAATGTTTGCACAGTGCATAATTTTTGGATTTTGAATGTTTTAGTACAGCTGGGAGGGAGTTCAATGTCACGGTAACATGCAATCGAAAGTTTTTTTTTTCATTTTTCTTTATCAAAACCATTCATTAGGTTTCGTGCTGTTTTAAATTACTCATTACTAGTATGATAATAACGATTTTTGTTACCATCGCTAATGAACGCGATCGTGGATTTTTTCCCCATTTTTATCGTTCGAGTGATTGAACAGCGGTTCAACTCATATTTTTTTTAAATGCAACAAACGAAACAAAATTATTCCCATCCCCATATCGTATGTTCGTTAAACGACTCATTATATTTTATTGCCGTTTAATGCCCAATTTAGTGTGCCACCTGTGTAAGAGGAACCACCAAAACGCCCCGTTCAATTCTACCCAGCGGGAAAGCACATTTAGATTGAAGCGTTCTACCCCAAACTTCTTACCGCATCCAATTTTAACCTGCAGCTAACCACTTCTAAAAGAAGTTTAAATTATGACCTCCTCATACGCTTCTACAGACATCATCCACCTCGTCCCTGATTTATGATGATGATGATGGGGAACGTGTTGAAAAACGGATCACTTCCAATTTTAGGCCAAAGCGTTTGAAGCGTTCCGCCCCGCTTTTTCTACTCTCTTAACCTCCCGTGCTGGTGCTGATTGAATTCCAACAAACCACAATCCGCCGTACTGCCCTAATGGCCCGGATTTTGTTTTGGAAGGCAAAATATTCTTGAGCCACCGCTGGAATCACAAAACAATCAATGCAACCCGCCCTGATGAGGGGGAATCAAAACTAAACCGGAACCATCAAAATCGTCATGGCTTTAAAAAATTCTGCCATCATAATGGGGCCACGAGTAAACGCAAATCAGTGGCAAAAAAGACGGAAGAATGCCACAAAACGAAAAAAAAACACTCCGAGCGGAAACATGTTCACAAAAATACGTGTCAAAAATAAAAACTTTTCCACCACAACCGCAACCCCCCCGAGCGCTTGGGTCGATAACGGAATGCAACAGACAAAGTACAAATTGTGCATGGGTTCGCCGGAATGAACGACCGAAACACGACCGAACGAACGCGATTCGTGTGTCCAAAAATAGTTCCTAGACCACCATCACCTATACCGGCGGATGCAGCGGAACGGTGATCACGCCCGTCTGGTAACCTTTACCGAATTAAGCTCTCACCGCATCTCACCGTGTCTGGGTGGACCACCCGGTACGGTTTCGGTGCTGGGAGAAAACACAAATCCAGCTTCCGATCGATCGTACCAGTTGGGAAATGTACGCACGAAACGACAGAGCTGACACAGTTGGCATTAAATCAAGTATTTGTTCATGATCCATTTTCCCATCATCCGGTTGCTTTTCTGTGGTGGCATATACTGAGCTGCGTCATTACACATTCAATGCCAATAATTTATCGATAATTCGAGGTTTACAATAAAAAATCGGTAAAATGTTAAATTAGAGTCTCCATCCATTCGTTCAAATCGTGAGTGATCATTTTGGAAGAATTGGGCCAATTTAAAAGGGGTAATAAAATGATCTCATCATCAATGATTCTCAGGTATTAAAATAATGTTTCTTTTCAGAATATAACAGAGCATTCAGAATTAAGCACAACTTGGAAACTCTAAACAAGGTGTCTCTAAATGGGTTTACATTAGTTTTAGACGATTGTGTCTATTCCATTGACCCAGTATAAGATATTAGTTCCCTAGTAACCTAGTAGGCCCAGTGATGAATAGGATGATAAGTTCCACTTCTTATCCCGTCTTGGATTAAGTAAAACTTAATCATCTTTGCGGTATTTTAATCTTTAATAATCATCCAGGAAAACATCATCAACTTTTATTATACTTTATTCTATGACAAACGTAACGACAACGTAGGAATGACTACGAAAGGGTGAAGTAATAGTCACGAAAGCTCGAAATGACATTTCAAGATCGCTTGAGGCTGAAATGTCATAAGGAAAAGAAGAAGCCACCTTGTACTAACCATCGGTAGCTTTTCAATTAAACCTTGAAAATTAAGTATACAAAAAATGTAAAAACTATTAGCCCAAATTAAAACTCAAGTACAAAGGGTCTGCAGACCCTGATCACTCCAATTGGTCATTATCTGTCAAAAGACCTTCGGATCCATGTTAAAATTTGATTTTAGCTCAATAAGCAAACGGGTTTTAAGGGAATTTGCATCGATTTTGCATACATTTAGGCTGCATGCGTCATAGCCTTTTGTTGCAGCGATTGTGAGCTTAAACAATTTCCTTAGCCGAACAACACAAAGCAAGTTGCCGACTAATTGATAACCTAATTATCCGTTCCCATCGCACCGAGAAGAAGTCGTGGACAAATGCCCATAATGTCAACATCAAACCAAACACAACCCTCCATTTCCATACAATTCCGCTGGCTAATAGGAAAAACGAATCCGACAGACGGTGCCCCGAACATTACCGGTGCCGTCAAAACATGAATACACACACTGTTTTTAATTCTTTCTCTTTCCCATTGGACAAACAATGGTACCCGATGCGCTTCCCCAAACATGGCGTCATGTGCATCCATTGTGTCTATTGGGAAAGGAGGGTGTTCGAAGAGGCACGGAAGAGCTGTTTATTGGATGTATTTACTTTTTCTTGTTTAGCGGTAGCCAATAAACACTTCACGGTGATCTCCCCTTCTGCTGTACGTGCGCACGCATCCCATTCATCTCCGCTGGCGGATAATAAATACCCATTTGACATCTTCCCGCGTGAATCCCACGCGTGCATGATTATACGCAAATTAGACAACTCTGCGTACCTTTTGTCGGATGTTGTCGGTTCTATTGTTCCTGCATAAAAGTTTTCTCTCTTTGTTCGCTTCAGGAAAAAAAGGTTTCAAATCTGTTCAAAACAAATCGACAACATGGCAGCAAGCAGTAGCCGATTAAATTAAAACCTTACGCACATCGTCATGTGAAAATGGTCATTGCTGCATGCACCGAAGGTGTGTAAGGGTAATTATTGACGCAGTGGAGTTGTGCTGTAAAATTATTCGATTTACAAGCCAAGGCACGTCGCCGATAAATGTCAACGGGAACAAACGAGCCTCTGGGCGATGGGTTTAAAGAAAAATAAATGTTAAAACACACACTTGTACGTCTGAGTGCTACGTTCCATACGATACAAGTGTAACTCCTGATGTCTCGATGGACATTTTAGTTATTTTCTTCATATCTCACCTCTACCAGCCAGGTTAAGGCTACCAAAAGCTTCAACCCATAGGAAAAAGCAAACTTGTGTAGAGAAATAATGAAAGAAGAAGCATAAAATAGACGTATGCATGAAGAATCGATTCCGAATCGGCACGCAGCACCGTAGCGAGGTAAACAAACTGTGGCGCATTATTTATTTACATCTGCGCCCCATTGCGCCTTCCACCAAAGAGGGGTTGGGGGGGGGGGGAGGGCACATTAACGGATGGGTACGACCGTGCATTAAAAATGATGATGCTCCGACGAGTGACGCCGGCAATGTCGACAGGTGATTTACATCGAATAAAATCTTCGGGTTTAAGGGTTATTTTCGGTTCGTTCATTCACTCATGTGTTTTCTCTCTCCCTCTCTTTTCTACCATTCACCATAGAAGTGATCAATGATCGATCGAGACGGCCAACCCCAACCATCGCAACCACCATTGACACAATATCGCCCATCATAAAGAACACCGTCAGCGTTGCAGGTGTCATACAAAACGACGGCCGATGTGTGATCTAACCTTATTTACATAAAACCCTTCGCCTGCTCCGTGTCCCACTGTTGGGTGGGTGCGATATGCGTGCGTTGCATACGCTGACTCTTGGGTGTGGGACTTTGTTTCCATAATTAAATAATAGAGAAATAGCAAACAACCAAACCAAACCAGTGCCCTACCCTGGTGATCGTAAGCGTGCACATGGCTTCACGGGAAGGAACAAAAGGCAAAAAAAAGGAACCAAACTGCACGCAACATTCCGTTACAGCTATATAGCGGCATAATTTTGTTCCAATTTGTATAAAGCAGGAAAAGAGCTTTCAAACTGTATTTAGTGACAAAGCTAGGCGATTGTGCTCCAATTTTATAACCGTACTTTTATCCAGCTTTTCGTTGTGTTTATTCCGTTCCAAAGTAGATGTGTGATTTTTGCTGCAGATTTGCACCGTAGTTTGAATATTGCACACGACGTTTCAATGTCACCCATGGAACACAATGGCGAACGTGGTGACAATGTCGTATCAGCATATGAGAGGGGTTTTTCTGTGTGAACGGCCCCTGTAGATTACGAGATTTAGATTAGGAGGATGGTTGAAGAGAGATTTTTTGCCGCACGGAAAATCCACCGGGCACCGACCTTAACACCAAGCGTTGGGAGTTGCAAATTAGTGGGCAACCGTCTATTGAGGTTTATGACATTCGTTTCTTGAGGTTTGAGGGTTTTTGGATTTTACTATGAAGATTGTGCAACAGTTTATTGTGTGGATTGCATAAGATTTGTATCTTTGAATTTGGAACATTAAGTAAATAAAATTATTTATACGAAACAAATCGTTCATTTTGAAGAAACTGTTTTTGTTGCTATTTTATTACGAAAAAAATGGCTTTTGTTTGACAGTTCCAATGTCTATGCACTTTATGGAATCTACCAAACGTCCACCAACGTCCGTTGTGAATCACGTCAAATGCGGTTTTGGGCTTCACACTGTCATCTGGGCACCAATTACCGTCTTAGTGAAGGTGACATTCATTTTTACAACAAAACAAACACAAAATAAACCACCCCCTGGGAGAGGGAGGAACGGAACCGGGCGGATATGAACCGCGAAAAGCCCACGATTGTCCTTTTGTTTTGCATGCGGTACAACAAAACTACGGCCTCGCCCCATTCATTATACCAAACCCACCGAACCACCGGTTCGGACAAAAAGGCAAACAACAATTACGCTTACGTTTGGGATGGATTTGCAGGCAGGTGCGAATAGGGCGAATGCAATTAGCGGAGGCAACGGTGGAGAGAGGGTGGTGGGAAAACATTCCATTGGACACTTTTAAGCGGGGGTTTTTGTCAAATTTTAACAATAAGCTTCAAAAAAGCGTTTTTGTGCGTTTTATTTTTGGAATTGCACATATACGTTTTGACGGTTGGAATAAACAAAACATTTTGATTTTTTTCTTGAGATTTTGAGGGTTGCTTCCGGTATTTATAAAGTATCAATAAAAAGTCCATTTATTTGTTTTTATTTTTCATAACAATCTCATAAAAAAACCACTGACCATGCTATGAGATCTCGTCTAATATAACCTGTTCTAGACCAATATAATTATAGCTGCACTGTATCGTACATTTTCACCCCCCCATCCGAACGAACTATCATTTATTCAATCGGAACGGTAAATAAACCATTTCACCCCGCTAACCAAACAACATTCCACCATTAAAGCTACACCTGCCCCATCTATGACCCAGTGATCTAGCGGGTCTTGTTTTAATAGATCAACACTACACTCCAGGCAGTAGAGTGTGGGATCAATATTCTTCGCCCATTAAACATATGAACAAACTGGAAATTTTGGAAATTGTTAAAAAAATGTTCCGATGCGCTATTTGTGTGTGTGTTTTTTTTTGCACGGTGCCATCGACCCTACACAGGCACATTGTGCTCTATGTTTCGCAACAACACACCTCCATGATGATCATCATCATCTTCATGATCGTGTGCTCATGATCATCCATTTCCATCACGATTAACCGTAATAATCTGTTAATTACACAGAATATCTGGAACTCTCTGCCGCGTGAAGGTGGAAGCAGTCGAACAAAAAAATTGCCCAAAAGAAATACCGCGTTGCTTCGCGGTATGGAAAATCTCGATCACTGGCGGTGAAAAACAAACCCACCCGGAGAGGGCGAAATAAAATTAAAAAAAACCCACACGTGAAAATTAAATCATATTTCCACTTCATTCAAACGAGACAAGGGTAGAAAGAGTGGGGGTTTTCATGGAAAATTTAGATCCCTTTCCCCGTACCCAGTTCCTACCCGCGAAAACTCACTCGAAGCTCACTTAACCCGGAAACGGCGGGCTGTACCAACGAATTAGGTCAACTCGGTTTCGATTGGTAAAACACACACAGCATGCTGCATCTGCCGGGCGGTGTTTCGGTTTAGATTTAGTAACATAGAATTTACTACCACCCCCTAAACGCATCGTCAGCGTCTTAACTTACCTCTTACAATTGTTTTTTTCCTCCGCCCGAAGAAGTCCCGCGGACACACACTCACTGGCACTGTGTTATGACTGGAAACACCCGAGCGACCGAATCAGACGGCTGGAACCTAAACAAAGAAAGCGGTGAAAAGAGAAGGACGAAATTGAAAACATCAGCATTGGAAGGGCTACGCTCCAGTTACTCCCGGCCATCCTCATAGCATGAGACGATTTGGTAAATCTAAATTTACTTCCACAGACATAAAAAAACAGGCACAAACACATAATTCCAAGTCAAGTAGATAAGACCGTTCTTCCTTATTTTTTCGTTTCCTTTTCGAGCGTTAAACTAAATCACCTGGACACCACGTTAAGCTTAACGGCATCGGGAAGTAAGAAATTGGGCAACACAATCCGAAAAACACACCGGGCGCATGCACGGGGCAGGTGTGCCACGACCACAGCTTTCGAGGGGTTGCACGCCCTGGCGGTGTAAAAGCTGCATCAACAATTTTCCCGACATGATGCAAACGATGCGCACGTGCCACGCATTTAAACATAGTGCTCAAACAGAACGAACATATGCCAATATGATTTGAGTGTCCCGGAGGCAACAAGACGGCACTCGGGTAGCTGCCCGTACGAGCTGGTAGTTTATGTCATACCAGCTGCTTCTTGCTGCATACGAAATGCAACAGAAAAGATGAAGTTACGGTGAAGCCGAAACGCGATAAGGAGGATGCGACACAAACGATTGCGCAAAAATTATTATCCTGCTGTTTTCGTTTGTGGTGTTGTTTTTTGATGTCTCCTCTGTTCTATTCTTAATTTTCCATTCCGTACACACGCCACCGAGGAGAGACCAAAACCCAAAGCATAAACTAGGAACAGGGAAGAAAACAAAAAGCGTAACGTAACGCCAGCAGCAGCCGAGCGAAAAAGGGACACTCGGGACAAGATGAATGATTATCTGATCGTACGATGTACGATTCGCGTACGTGGAATGCACTATCCCGGTCCGGGCGGTGTCGTATCGTAAATAAATAAATGTAACGTAACACGATACGTTTGTCGCGTGCGTACACTTAAGCGTGCATCAATCGTGCATCGGAAAAATGCAACCGGAGTTTCGACAACAAAATAAGGGGGACATCCGAACGAAAAAACAAAGAGGAACGAAACGCGCATCATTTCCGGAAGCTGCAGGGAACGCGCGCGCGATGAATCTGGGAACGAAGAGACACTGCGCAGGGTCGTTTCGTTTATTGGCGGAGATGTTCGTCATGATTGTTATTATTATTATTATTTTGTCTGTGGGGTGCATATGTCTCGCACACGCTTAGCTGATCAATCATTCCGATCCTAATTAGCTGGCGGAGGTTTGAGAACCATAGTGAGAGATAGAATTACTGCAGTATGGTGAAAAGGACCAGTTTGTTTTTGTCAAAGATTTATATTGTGCTGTTAACACCAGTCTAAACAAAAAATCTCTATCAAATGGAAAACATCATAACTCAAATGATGTTTTACCTCTAACAGGAAGAATATCCAGTAAACATAAGCCAGATTATCTGTTCGCTAAAATTACAGCAGATAATGAGCAAATATCAGCAGTAACGATTTAGCATCATTAACATTTCATCGTATGCGAATGTCACTCTGCTAGGTATTAAAACCTGTACTGTGCACAATAAAAGCAAATCTTATTTTAACCGTCTGTCACAAATGATTAAAAAGTGAGATCTAGCAAAACAAGTCTAGCGCAGGAACGCATTCCACGATTTTATGGCTGTAATAAAATTATGAATATAATCGTAAAAAGATTGTTGCTCTTAACATTAGACGAGCAGCTTACCGTACGAAGAAGCTTTATAAAAAGGCATTAGGCATAATAGCTTCTAGGCACCCAATAAAGTTCTTCCTACTCAGTTCGTGCTCCGTGCTCGTGTGGTCGACCGAATTCAATATTAAACTCGTACTCACGCAGGAGGATTAGAGCGTTCCGATGAATGATTCGCATTCCCGCACACTTTACGACGTTCCGCGAAGCAGAACGTTCTGCAAATGTCAAACACGTAATAACCGGCCGTACCAATTTTCAGTTCCCCAGTGGAGGATTTGCACTGTTCCGCCTTTCCGTCGTGCGGATGAATATGAAATATTGATTGACTCATTAAAATCCCATTCCGCGTAGTTGCGAGCTCGCAAAACAACAGCAACAACACTCTCCCCATTCTGTCATATTCACTTAATGATGTCAATCACAAGCACCAGTAACCGCGAATGGTTTCGATCGCTATCCACCGCCGAACGCTGATCGCCTTTCTACAAATTGGCCACTTTGGTGTTTGGCCACCCACTCCCCCTCGTACCGATGGTTGCCACTGGTGCGGAACGAGAAGATAATCCCCAACACCACACGCCAAAAACACGTTGAAGGAGTCCATCGTGAGAAATAGCTTCATCAAAATGAAAAGAAAAACGATCGACGAAAAATTAATTGCACAAACTGGAGCATGTCTAATGTGCGGAAAAACGTGTCCCACACCCGACCAAGATGTTGGCCATCGCATGAGCGGTTTTTTTCCTTCTCCATGGCTCACCGCGCACAGTCGCGCGGTCGGAAATGAAGAAGTCACCGTAATTGAATTACCCCAACCGAACGGCGCATGGGACGATGGAAATTTGTGACCGCGTTTCGCAGAAAGGGAAGTTGCGGAATGAGATCGTGCCCCGGTGACAATTGTTCTAATTTTCACCACTTCCGCACCGCGTGATCTTGATCGGTTTCATCAATCCGATCCGGAGCATTGTTCCGAAAATGAGGTTTCAGGTTTTTTTTGTCCTCGCCATTTGAATTCGTGACAGCTCCCAACATCCCTTCCCGGGCTGGTACACGCAAAACAAGAAATCGGCGTGCCTTTCTTTTGGTGGTTTGCGGCGGCATTACATCTTCCTACTTAAACCCTCTTTCCGGTGGTAAGCGTTTCCTCGCGTTTCATCTCACCTTGTAAACTCAATTATATTAAGAGCACATTAACGCAACGCCGACACATACGCGCGGAGTTTGAAGAAGTTATCCGGTGGTGTACCATGAACCCGTGGACGATTTTCGCTTATCGTTCAAATTATTCTATTGACACTCGGGGTTGTGGACATTGGAACTTACAAGCAGTGGCACCGAGGAGCGTAGTAATGTTGCGCGCAGGGTCACTTCACTGTCACTCTCAAGTTTACACTGCGTTTGTTTAACCGCTGGGTGGGGATAACAACGATGGGCAACCTTGCCCCTAGGGTGAAACGGTTATCAATCACCTCGAGTAACGAACTCGACGGTTTATACACAAACACGCACAAACGCACGCACGCTAGGACCGATCACGATCACGGAATTGAAGAAGGTCAACGGTTGCGTATCTACCGTAAAGCACTCTAGATACCGCTCTCGGGGGTTATGTTCAACCTCGCACGGAAAGCTATCTTTGAGGACGTGTCATGCGATTCCCTCTGCGATTTCCTAACGCTTAGAACAACACACTCTCTTTCCATGCGATCACTTCCATTGTCAAGTGTCAAACGCGTACTGACGCAAGGGTAAGTAAACACGCTAGTCGCACAGTCTACTAGCGTCGCCCCGTACACCTCTCCCACTCGAACACCGATCGCTGAAGCTGCACGCGCAAATTAAACACCGCATGCACTTTGGGTGGATGGATTGCTTAGTGTGAAACGCACACGTTACACCAACTCACTGCAAAAACCGGTGGGGGTGTATGTCTTTAGTGGTCCAAACGAGCAACAGCAACAACAACAAAATAGAACGGCAACTCTTAGAAGTTGGTTGATGCATTAGACCCTCTCGTGAAGCACTCCGCCAAGAACTTCTCCAGACTATGTGGCGCGATAGCCGTTACGCGACTGACATGTACACCGGGGTGTTTGTGTGGGTTGTAGCGTCCGAAGGCGATTGAGTATAAATCTGCACCTTCGTACGCCTTCGATCTCATCGGAAACCGATCAACTCGCCTCGTCTAAAGCGCAGCAGCTGCAGCTCTGGTCCCGAGGAGACTTCAAAGGTGTTGTTTCTATGAAACAAACTCCTAATGCTAACGTTTGCACAAACTTCTAGTTAATCGAACCTAACGGATGGAAGGATTAGGCGTTGTGATTAGTTTATGCCCATTGCCTTGATCTCTGTCCGTGGTGCGTCGTGTACTCGCAATTTTATATGAGTAATTCTATACGACTCTATATCACATCCAGAGTGCCTACCAGAAATACGTAGGATACGAGCTGCTGGAACTGTAAAATACGCATTTCCATTCAACATCGAGGTAAGCTGACATAAATCTTCACCCTCCATATCACCAGAACTTTAACAATGTCCAAAATATCGTGTAATCTTTCATGCCATTCTGTCGGTTCCGGAAAATCTCCGATTATGGCTATAAATAGCGGTTCCGATAAAATATGCAAACTAATTCATATGGCCAAACCGTCTGATGATGAGAACCACCAATTCCAGCCTCATCCGATGTGCTGCTGATTAGCTTTGCGATTTATAGAGGCTTTCAGGTTCTTATTATTTTTATTCCGCTTTCAGCTATCATTCATCATGCAGAACCTATTGAGGCTCAACACCTGCAGGTTGGCGGTGTACACCCAGTCTCTAATTTCCACTCCTCAGCTCATTCATTTTTCATCATTTCTTCTCAGGCAGGCGTCTCCAACGAATCGCTTCGATATCGGATTTCGCACCAAACAACTAAATGGACAACGAAACACCCGCCGCTCGATGTGGTCATTGGTTTCAGAGGCCCAGATAGTGTTCCTATTACAACCAGCTATCTTCGCGTATGCTAAACTCTGAACATTAGATCGCTTGTCAACAAATTATATCTCACCTCGAAATGCAAAGAAAAATACCCATACACGGGTGGCCTCCCCCTGAAGCTGCAGCGAACAAGGGTAACAGGTTTCACTGCAGTCGCACCAATGTACGTTGGCTTCACCCGCCGGCACAGTGTACGCGATACCGTACTACAGTACCGTGATTAAATCGCGAACATTAACTACACTCCTGGTTGCTGCAGAATCTCTAACCATGTCAGGTTCTACCGCAATAAATTACCACACTAAACGCAGCAGCACAGTCACGACGTGCGTCCCGTGTAGGGTGAGAGGATGGCAAAAAGGACCAGTATTGGAGCACCTGCCACACACACATCACTTGTCGCTCTTCTTGGTTGCATTCTGACCAGTCACTGTTCCAACGTGCCACATTCCATACTGTCAGGCCGAGTGCATATACAGCACACACGCTCTACCTGTGCACCTTATGGAACCGACGCAGGGCAGCTTTTAGTAGTAACCGACTTCACCAAAGAGGGTGGTTTGGTGTTGCTTTTAATCAAGCATCTGATGCCGCACACAATCGCCCAATAAACGATGCAATTATTCACCAATCAAGCATCAGGAACCGGGACACCATCCACTCCACTCGCGACTATCGATCAGCATCAACTGACGCAGTACGGGTCGCATAGTGGTGGAACCGCACTCGAACGAGACATTTTGTCACCACACTGGCCCAAACGGTGGAAATATCTCTCACTGGTCTCGAATGCCTCCGCACTACCCTAATCAGCATTGAATGATCGATGGGGGAGGTGATGTAACATGCCTAGATTAATCTAACCTGTACCGGTGATTCGTATCAGTAATTAGTTACTGAAGTTTATATGCCGTAGTGTTTTCCCCGCAGGTCCACTTTGGATCGCAAGAACTATAAGAAAAAACAACAAAAGCTGACAGCAACCCGTGGGCAAAAACCTACTTCCTACTAAGCACCAGTAAAATCAATCCACAGCGAATGACGCATCGCTAAAATCGGGATCAATTCTTCCCACAGCGCGATCCATCTTAAGCCTTCTATTCCGCGTCAGTTTGACACGCGGTGTTCGGTGTACAAAATTCATCACCGGCCAATCCTACCATCGTCGGGTTGTGTCGGTGCAAAAACGTAGCCACCATGGCGACACCGCCACAAACGCTTAATCCAGACCTTCGAATAGCTGCGAACTCCGCAGAACACTTCCTACCATCGAATGTCGGAAAGTGCCGCGGAGACACCGTGTCTGGCTCGACATGCTTACTGCGCAAAACTGTCAGACCCCGCATATCACGAGAGCGGGTTTAGATGACGCTGAAAGACAAAAGATCAACCTGTCGTCTCAATAAAAGGAACCTACCGCGATCCGCGCGGTCGGTTGCGAACGAGCGTCGGGTCTTGAAAGGTGCCTTCATTTGCAAACCGAATCCCGCGGAAGGTTCTAATGGATGGGACCGCACCATAGCACGGGGAGGGGGGCGAAACGTTTGTATGAATAATTTATGGCGGAGGTTACCAAAACACCCGCAAAGGTCCGGTTTGGCCGGTTTTGGATCCCAAGAGAACGCGACGATACGCATGAAGTTTCCCCCCCATTAAGTGATGCTTAGGAATTGCTGCGGATACGAGAAAAAAACCTGTGAAGCGGTTGAAGTATCTCACCCGAAAAAATATATTCATACCATCAACAGCAACACCTCATCATAACCTGATCCAAGCTTCTATGGGACCGGTTGAGACACTCAACAACAACAAAAAAGCGATGGCGGAAGAATAGAAAAAATAAACACATCGAACAAAGCACAATAGTACGCCGCTGAGCTTTATGATGGATTAATTGGTGCCCCAAAGTTCTTGGACGAACACTTTAGGCGTACCTTACGGAACAGTGGAAGAGTCAGAACGGTTTTTTGTAGTTCAACTTCCTCTTGAAGACCTACCGCCCTGCCGATGACGTCGTGAAACGCCGAGCTAATATTGTTCTACCGAAAAGGTGCTTCCGAGCGGTGCTGCAACTCACGCACATTAGACGCCTTTCCTTCTGCAACCGTGTTTGATTGATTGATGTGACCGCGTCAGTTTGATTATTTAACGTGCCTATACTGCCATTTAGTTTTTTTCCACCATGCTGTATGTTTTGATTTTCATGAGAATGAGTCCGGTGGCATTGCTTTCGTTTTCGACGTTTATTTTACGACATTAATTCCAACTTTTGGGGAGGACGGAGCTCCCACCAGCAATTGGCCGTACCATGGGGGGATGCTGTCAAAAATTTGACGTTTACTGTGTGACCGAGCCGGAGCACCAACACAATGGCCCAGAAGGTCTAAGCATTTTATTGAACATAGTTGGGTGAAGAAATATATGTTTTTCTTTCTGCTGTTTTTGTGTTAGCCTCCAAACCCATCACCTGCTTAGTCTTTTGACCCGTTCGACAGCAGCTGATTTCAATCGGCAATTAACCTTCGATACACACAGGTGACTGGGGATGCTGTTGCCCCGGTACGGCCACTTTGACTCTCTTGGGGATGCATTGTGCAGGTTCCGACAGCGTTCCAACCGGCAGGAGCATACCATCTCCGCAAAGGGTATATCATTACCCTACACAGGGCCGTCTTCTACGGCGAAGCGGGAACATAGGCATCTTTCGATGTTTGTAAGATGATTACGTTTGCAGTTCGCTCGCATCGTCCTTTTTTGTTGCTGCGGCAAACGTAAAAACCAACATACTGTTGGCGACTGCATGTCTGGCGAAGGTCCGAGGTCTTCAAGAATGGAATGTTCGCTGAGGTGCCAACGTGACCCTCATACCCGACTGGCTTTAATGACCGGCAGCATTACCCAACATATCTCGCCCGGGCATAAACGCGTGCTGTCAGTTTAAATCATTGCCCCGGTCAATACAGGTGACCTTCGTCGCAGAGATATTCGGAATGTGGACCTCAAACCCGAAGGGGAGTTGCAGCAAAAAAAAAAAGACCAAAAACCACTACAAAACTATTCATTAAACTCTTTTGTCGTAACCTTCCTGTTGGATGCGTAGATATCGTGTGCCGCGGAAGGTCAGTTCCTTGGACACCTTGGTAGGTGAAGGGATTCTCACCGCCGTACCGAAAACAAGTGCTATAAATCACACTTTTCCCAAGGGTTCTTCTCTACACCCATCTGTACTTCCTTCAATGCGAAAAAAAAAAAACATATCGAAGTCATTCCCGTGTACTAGTTTAGATCGAGTTCGTACGTACAATAAGGGCCCACAACAAGCGGCGTAGGTCACATCGCTTTGCATCTAATCAACTCCCTTAAAAACCCACCCGAGCGACAGGAAACCGTATTTAACCGACAATTAACATTCGCCAACCTGCTGTCATCTCCCGATTCTCGGTACGTAGCAATCTTTGCATTCCTAATGGACAGGCTCAGGTGCAGCGCAGCGAGAAGTGGCTAATTGTTTACACAGAATGCACACCAGACACGATTGTTTATGATTCAGCATCAATCAGCGCGCCCCGAACGCTTAACAAACCATCCTTCAAACGATGAATTCCAGCGTTGAAGGACACAGCTTAGCTGTATTTACCTTGAATAAGATTGCCGCCATCCATATGCCCGCAGAAAACGGGCGACTTAGCTTGATGGACGATTTTGTAGTTTTGAATTTAAGATTTATCTCCTATGGACCCACGAAATCTAAAGCCGGGACGGGTCGTTTTGTACATCGCTCGGTTGGAACCCGCACCACAACCCAAAAAACCAGTCCCAGGCTATCTGGAACCGGTCTTACTACATTTAAAATCTATGGGAGCGCTAGTGTGTGGTAAGTATTATGCACGCGAAAAAAAAAACCAACAAACGTTCATTCCAAAAAGTCACTCTTCGCTGTTTGGACGAGCTCGCTAGAATTGAATCGATTTAGAGCGCTTGTTCCTGAACGATCGCTCCACTTTCTACATCGCGGATGGCCGATGGTGACAGCGAGTAACTGAAACCGGATCGGTTAATGCCGAAGCAAAGGCGGCAACTTCCAGCGGTACAAGCTGAACCCGATACATTTCCTATAATTAAGATAAATTGTCCAGCGCGAGCAGCAACACAGGCATCGGGATTAGTATTATCATACGAACTGGCGATGCTTACGTTTCCCTTCTCGTGCAAACACTAGCCGATACAATGTCGCACCCGATCGCGCGATCGCGACATGTCAAACCTATCAAACGACGATGAGATGTCGACCCGATTCATGTTTAGCGATAAATATTTATGAGCGGCCGAGAAATAACAAAAATCTGTTTTCTCCTCGCGTACTGCCCCGGACTGCGAACGGGTTGATTGGATGCACGACGACGGAATAAAGTCATTCCGAGCGATTGATTACGCGGCACACGCGCGCGCGCATACCCGATAGAGGAGTGGCCCCCGAGAAACTTCTTCAATTGCTGGTTTGGATGAGGATCGAATGGAATGACGGTAGAAAAAAAAATACAGTGAAAAACAACAACGCTACACTCCTTGTCAGAAACTCGCCTAACTCGCGCTCATCGCGAGAACTGTCTTGATCGAAACCGATGATCTCTTACCGTCCTACCCCCCCCCCCCCCCCCCCCCCCCAGCGGCAATGTGGCCGGTTACGGTGATT